>VZTG01007222.1:28347-98858 GCA_013397845.1 Melanocharis versteri | reverse complement strand
ATTCAGCCACCCCAGGACAAACAGTTTTACAGGCCAGCTAATTAAATGATGTATTTACAAGAAGTACAATTGTTCTCAAAGTTATTTATAAATTTCTTTCAATTTACCCACTGCCTTAGATAAATTTGACATTTTAAGTACATAGGACAAACCATTATTTAAAATAGTTAAGTACTACAGATGCGTAGATCCAAGATTAGCCTTTTACATTTTAAAAGAAAATCAAATGTTTATCTCTCAAAGAAATTTGAATTCAGGCTACACATTTATTGATTCACAAAGGTAAGGAACCAGATTTATTTTTACCAGATCACCTTCTTTAGTGTTAAGTCCCATATGCATGATGCTCATATTACTTAGAAAAATCCCAAACCAAAAATCTCCAGAAAATCCCACAAACCTTTTAGGAACAAAGAGTGGCAAAAGAAAAAGAGGTGAATGAGAATTAAACTAGCCAATGCATCATTCAGTGCCTGCCTACATGCACTTGCATATACACACATCTCCCCTTAACTCCCTCAACTCAGCTGAGTGAGTTCGCAATGAATAAAGAACCATGACCCACCCTTGCAGCAGCAGTAATGCAAGTGGTGGCAGCAATAGCATATTGCTCCATGCAAACACAAATCCAGCTCCAGATGGCAGCTCAGCAGCTCACAGTCACAGGTATATTCCGGGAGGAATGATCACTACTGTCCAAGTGCCAGGTGAGTGAGCCATAACTAATGCAGAGTTCATTATATGGCCTTTACAGTCATTTACCTAACAAGAACGCCTGTGCTGAACAGACTGTTATCCGGAACCACCAGGAGCAAACCTGAGCAAATCGGGACTTTGCCTACAGACATCCTAAAACTGAGGATGCTGATTCATCAGCAACAGTGTGGCTGCATAAAAGACACATGCAGATTAATTTAGATGGAACACTAAAATTTCACAAATTTCGAGACCTAAATATAGTAACTCAATCAATTACCTTCATAAATGGTGCAAGAAGGAACTGCCAAAAAAGCTTAAAAATATGTCCTATTTTGCTGTTCTAACTAGATCTTCTCAGTTTTGTTGCACTACCTGGAAATAGTGCCCAATGACATCACTTATAATCTGTCCCCCAAAAGACTAAGAACCAGGGCTCTTGCCTCAGCATTTCCTCAACATTTGCCTCTAAAGCTCTGTCTCAGTTCTGAGCTCTGCAGGTTTAATGTGCTTTGAAAAGAGTATCATTGCCTTACATATTCCAATTGAAGAACTAAAGAACACCTGCCCATGCCACACTGCTGTAATAACTGTGCACCTGTGAACAAAATCTGCCACATTGAGATACTCTCTGGTATCACACACTCCCAGCCACATACTGAAAGAATTCAGTAGAAACACCCAACTAAGCAACAAAATAAATGCACAACTGCAAGAAAAAGGAAAGGAAGTGGACTTTTAAAAGAACAACACCAGAAGAAAGTCCACAAATTGAAACAACAGTCCTTAAGTATGTTCAAAGAGGGCAACAATAAGGACTAAGCACAGAACGTATAAAAATAATTACAAACAAATGATAAAGGAGAGTGTGCTCTGGCTTAACTAATTAGTAGTAAATGGCATGAGTGAGATGTACATGAGCCTGGCATCTGAGGCAGTTCTTAGGATATTGCTAGGGTAACAAGCTATCCTACTTTCCAAGCTCAGAAGAAGGTATGACTATGATACTAAGTTAGATATAAACAAGTACTCAAAGCAGAAAACTTGTTTCTGCAAATACTGAATTCTGCCTTACTCTATTAACAAGCAAACAACTATGTAGTAAAGTGTCACAGGGCCTAATTGCAATGGTATAATCTCAAAAACTGACCAGAGAAGGCAATCTTGACTCAGTTCTCACATTAGTTACATGAATTACTCAGATGATCATTAAATTCTTTAATTGTAATTTTGATTTAGTTACTGTATCATGAATTGCAAAGTGCACTAGAAACCTTCAAAACTTTGTTAAAACTCTAATTCGAAGACAAGAGGATGGCTACCCATAACCTGCAGGGAAAAGAAGGTATGTTAAAGTGAATTATTTTTTGATCCCCCATCTGACACATGCTCATTTCTACTGGGTCTGCAAGATCTTTACACCACCTTCAGCAGTTGAGAATAAATTACCAACCTACATAACAGCAGAGTTGCTCTTTCCCCAGAACTGTCAGGTGAAGATGCAGCTGTTAGACATTCATTAGATGTTTGGAGATAATTTGCAGAAGGAAAGGTGTTGACCCAGTTGCTTAACATAAGCTTGTGCAGTGCATGATGTCTGATTGTTCAGAACTATTAGGACAAAGTATAAAAATCTGTAGCTCAGGTTCAGCTGGTATCACTGAGCAACACCCTATAAAACTTTGATTACACACAAACCCAAAGACCTGAAAAACACAAATTAATCTAAGCAGAATCCTATACAGGATTCAAGTAAAGGTGGACATCCAATCCAAAGAACACAAATGAAGTGTCCAAGGCAGTTTTACTTAGGGCTATGTTTCCAAATGAGAGTGACTCCTGAAACATTTATAAAGGATCCCAGCAGTAGTGCACAGTGTGCATGGCAGATGAGTTTCTCAGGGGATACCCGTAGGGCTGGCAAATACACTCCTGTCATGCAGCTTTGGATCAAGACAGGTCTAGGAGGTCATCTCAGAACTCCTACCAAGCATGTCTGAGGCTCTCAAGCCTTTGTAAGTAAAGCTTCCTGGATGTCTAAAGCTCCAATTGAATGTATACTCAGAAATGCTTTGGGTTCTCACATTTGGTACTCCTCCATTCAAACCTCTCAAGTACCTGCCAGCCCTGCCACAAGCACACTGAGCCCTGACACAGTCGAGTTTTACACACAGCAGTGACTCCAGGCACGCTCATTCAGGGGCAAAGCTGCACGGCTCCAGGTGTTGCTCCCTCTCGTTCTGCAGCACACTGGTGCCACACAGCAATGCCTAACTTCCTGAGGCATGACTGGTTATACAACATCCCCATCTTTACTTGCATTTGTAGTTCTTAGCCTCAACATAAAAGAAAACCTATTATGGGGAACAAAACAGGCAGTTGTATTGTGTAACGCAGTACAACAACCAGATATCTTGGCACAGATGTACATGATCTACAATCCCAAAGAAAATGAGTGCACTGTTGTTCAACCTAACACATTTTCTTGAAAGCAGCATTTGTATGTGATTTTTCTTGGTCTGTATCAGCCTCACTATTTACACTAAAACTCTTTAAGGGAAAGCAATTTAATATTTGAAACACAACTGAGGCAATGTAATGCCAATCACTGAAACTGTTGTGTGGGCCTTAAATATAAAATACAGTAATAGTTCTTAGGAAACTTAGTTGCATTTTATCCACTCTCATTAGAGTAATACAGACACACAAAGCCTTCTTGTCTGCTATCCCAGAGCAGTGTAAGGTTGTTGGCAGAATGTTCTGGAGAAACACCCATTTCTCCAGCTCAAGGATTTTTTGTTCATGGTCATGTCCTGGCCCTTAACCCTAATGGACCATACCTTATGGGTATGTCTGAATCAATTACAGAGAAGTATACTTATGGTGAAAAAAAAATTACCAACCCAAGAAAAAGAAAAGTATATACCTCAAGTTTGTCTATGGACAAACATCTGCCCTCCATGCAAATCTATGTAACTTTATGATTCTATATTATTACAGTTTTCCTCACCTCCTCTTGCTGGTTAAAAACTGAATAGGATGCACAGAGAGAATTCACAGAATGCTGCTCAGCCTGCAGAGGGGAGTGGGGGTATAGGCAGGCTGGTGTTGCACTCACACTGGAAATAACAACCACCTTATTCATAGGCTGCATGAAAACTATGCTGCACTTCAGAGCCTGTTTCAAATATTTCAAAGACTTGGTTGTTTTGCTGACTCCTCCCTCAATCTCACTGTCCCTCCAACATTTTAATGAGATTAGGACATGACACAGAAAACTGATGATGGGGATAAGTAGGTATGTCTCCTCCATCTCTAATATTAAAGATGTATTAAGTTTTTATTTCTTTTTAAATGTGCTGTTTATCTGAACACTGAGAGACAATGTCCAACTCCACCATATGCTTCTAAACAGTCATTTTGAATTTTGGCACTGAATCACAATCTTAATTCCTCACGATCAATTCTAAGATCCTGTGGATTTACCTACTCACACAGAAGAATATCAATTTTCTTAAGTCTTTCATATAAAATACATGCACACACCATGTTGATTGTTTCTGCCCCAGCTGCTTCCTCTCCAATGGCTCAGTCTGAAGTGCCATAATTTAGTAATTCATTTATACTACACACTATTTCTTTGAAAATACATGAGAGGTGGTTAAACAACCTCTCAGTTTAAAAAAAAGAAAATTACAGAGATTATACCCAACTCAGAAGATTTTGAAGGCAATAACAGTAACATCCTTTGATTAATTAATGCCCCAAATCTGATACTGACCACTGACAAACTGATGAAAAATGCTGTTGACCGTAGGGGTGCTGAACCAGTCTCCAATTCTTCTGAAATTAGACCTGCTTGTACTGTGGCTTACATAGGGACTCCTTTTTAATTACTTGGTTTCTGTTGGGATTATGAAATGTATTTGATGTAACTGTAAAGTAATGCATTTACTTTAATTATTGATATTCTCATATGTTTACTCAGGGCACTTTTGCCCAGAGATTGCTGTAAAGCCTGGCGATGTACAATGGAAAGAGGGATGTTATTTTTGTCAGTTTGGAGGAAAAGTATTACTGAACTCAGAAGCACTGAAAATTTACATAGAATTTCTTACTTACAAAGTTTGAATACACCACAGAAATCTGCATTCAAGTGTGTTATAAGTGAAGCGCCTCCAGTTAAGTCCTCACTAACTATACTGATTATCCAGGTATAGCTCCAAACTCTCTGGGAAGGCCATCAGCTCAATCCTACAAGAGCTCTTTTACCTGTATGTTTACTGAACAGAAAGAAGTGCCAACAGTAGCTCTGGCTGCTTATGAGTGCAGATGATCAATGACAGATTCCATTACTAGCAGCAAAAACCAAAGACAAAGGAAGCTCCCAAGTTTCAGCAGGCCTGAATGCTAAAAGAAACCCCAGGCTGAAAACTGGAGAGCTTTCCAGCAATTAGGAAAGACAACAAAATAATTTCTACAAGGGCCTACTGAAGTGCTGTGCAGTTCTTGTTCACTCGAACACAAGTTTCCAGCACCCTGAATCACAGCTCCTGACCAGCCAGGGCACTCAGAACTCAGAGGAAATCACCCTACAGAACTCCACAGCCTTTCATGCTATTTCTTTCTTTCATATTAAAGCCATGAGAACTCAAGGAAAAAAGCACAAAGATGAGTAAAACCAGCATCACAATAATGACTATTATTGTAATGGATACACAAATATTATTTGCAAGTACACACAGTCAAAAAAAAGCATGCCCTCAGCTTCGAAGAGTTTAGTACCCACAGCCAGCTTTATCAGCTGCTCACAGAACAAGCAACTTCTCCCTATCCTGCCCTATGTGTAGATAACTGGTCTGTTTTGATCTTTACATCTTGAGCTACACTAACAGTTAAATAATTCACATATCCTAGTTACAGCAATGAATAGTCCAAAATTCAATTTCATTGTATGTAAAAGGTGAGACCCACCTTCTAGGCTTCCACCAGATGACACTGGCCTAGGCTCCTCCCTTTAGAAAAGCAGGAGGCTAAAGCCCCAAACATGTCAAATTTATACAAGTATCAAAGAATGTTCAAAATACCAGCTTAAGATTCTCTCTCAGCCTTACCTCACACCCTGTGTGGTACAGAAATACAAACATACTTCTCTTCCAAAGACTGATCCACCTCAAACAGCAAACTTTCCCAGGTAAAAACCAGAAGTTGTTCTGCTATACAGGGGATTATGCTTGGAAGTGAAGCCTGCAGGGAGACCTGCAGGTTTGGAAAAGTCATGCTGGACAGTTTGCTACATGAACTGCTGGGGAACCAGATAGCAAGAGCTACCACTAGCTCACTAACTAATTTTCCAAAACATCATCAATCCAGGCAAATAGAAGGTGCCACAGGTATTAAAAAAAGGAAATAAAATTTTAAAATCTTTCTGAGGAAAATGCCTTGCTATAAACAATTCCAGGTCCAGAATAATGGGATCATGCCTTCACAATAAAAATTCAATAAATAAGTCAGTTCTTCTTCAGAGATAGTGTGCCAATCAAGCAAGAACCCTGTTACAGGGAAGAACTGCCAGCAGCACAAGTTATTTTAGCTGACATTACTTCAGAAAAAGCCCACCATTCACCATCTGTTCTGGCACAAATTCCGAATGCTAAGAAAGTTTCCAACATCACTGATGAAAAGAAAGCAGTCAAGATAAAGAAGTTTTTATTTTGCTGTTAAAAGGAACAAGCATCTAGGACAGCTCACATTTCAGCAAGAACAAACACAAAACAGAAGTTTTGCACACTTCATAGAAATCATTACAGAGAATTACAGAAAGGCAGAGTGCAAGTGTAGGGAATATAAGACAAAACAAAAAAACCTTTTACAAATTTTGTATGAGAAGCAGGTGGGCAACTCCAAAAGGTGGATCACTTTACACTGGAGGTAAGAACCGTAAGTTTTAAGGGAATCTGACTGCTCTCTAGAAATACATTAATGGAAGCAAACACCACAGAAGAAACGGAGGAGCCACCATGTCAAGAACAACAACAGCATAAAAAAGGAAGCTTTCAAACGTGGGCATCCATCTGGAAATCAGAGGTCTGAAGTTTGAAGAGAGCCTCTAACCAAGAGCTACCTAACACTCCAATTCCTTTGAAATCTTTTATGAGTCCATACAGGGATTATACCAATACTATGAGGACAGCAGATGAGATCATGGAGGTGGAATGAATTCCAATGCTGTCCTCCATATTCCTATGATTTAGCCAATGAGTATAATGTACTTTCCCATTAAACACCTAGGGGAAGCAATTACTTTCCGATTTCCTCCCTAATTTTGTCTAGCATAAAAAATATAAACAAACAAAAAAAACCTTGAGTAAAAGCAAAATATGAAACTTGCCAAGTGGCAGGAGATTAACTATTCTCCACAAAAATACAATCTGAGATTGTGGGTTAGAACTGTGTGGTCCATCACTATGACAAAGTTTAGACAAAAACAGATGAACATAATTAACAGATTTATTTCTCCCACATCTGAAACACAAAGCCAGGATGTCACTGCAATTTATGAATGAGCTAAATATTGAGGGCACCTTTTTAATCGTCTGGAAAATAAGGCTCCAAAAATCCCTCACCAGTTCTTTCTTAGACAAAAGCTAAGTGACAGATGGAGTTTTAAGATTTCTCAGTACACCAGCTGATGCTTTATATGCAGTCGTGCAATACCTCTTAAATAGTTATTTTAAAAATTTTGGTTTATGTTAAAAAAAAGTTTACTTGCAATTTAATATCTATTATATTTTCTTCCTAAATGGAAGAAACCAACAAGGACAGTTTAATAACCTCAAAACCCTTGGCAGTATGCTCAATATATGAGGTAGGATTCCTAGAACAAAAAACTGTAATTATTTTTATGACCTTAAAAAAAACATACCATTTTTAGAGCTACTGTACATCTCTTCACTTTTACAGATTTTACATTGATAAGCTTAAAACATTTCTGCTTTACTATAATCTTGCTTTTCTCTTTCTTCTTTCTTTTTCCTCCCCACAGAGCAATTAAAACAGAACCTATTTATTAACTCATTTCAAATCACTACCCCTCGAAGCAGATATGATATCCCATAGAAACCTGGGTTTGGTATAACAACTCTTTGATGCCTCATAAAGCAGCCCAAAATTCATGCAAAGTTCGAGAACAAATCTTCAGACATAATAGGTTATCTTTTTTCTTCATCCAATGAATTTCTGAATTAATCTAGAAATTACACTATTTTCTGCTAAGTAGATTCTTTCCTTAAATATTCCCTACCATTTTCTTTTACAGTATCCTAAGTCAAGAGGAGTTTGGAATGAAAGATTTGAGAAAGAACTTTTATCAAACAAAAAAAGCTTTCAATGTTTTTCAGAAATTTTTACTCAAGATCCTATTTTATGTTTAAATGAGAAGCGCAAACTAGAAGTAGGGCATGGGTTTAGGAGAGTGTTTAGTGCTATCTATTCTTCACATTTACATAGGCATGCAGCTGGCAAAAACCTTAATGAGGACACTACAGCAGTTTTGTAGCATCTGTCACACTTACCAGCAGATCAAAACAGCATTTATTTGAGAGCATTCAACCCACTTCCACAAAAGCAGATAAACGTTGGCCAGAGAAAGAAAAGGGAATCTGTTTGAGGGTCTCTCTTTCTCATCAGTGAATGCTGCAATTCCCACTGACAGCATTGCACAGCCATACAATAGAAGTCCATCTCACCAGGCTAGAAAGCTTTAACAGTAATGCCGAGGTCTAACTCTTCCACCAAAAAAATTGGTTTTATTAAATGCCGAGTGGGAAATAGAGCAACACTCCAAAACCCGATTTTATTACTTCGGTTTCCTGAGTATAGTTTTATCACTTATGATTATGATCACTTATGTCCTTTCCAAACACACCTGAGGTCAGGAAACCTGAGTATGTTAAGTATAGCAGAAAAAGGCTGCACCTCAAGAAGCCTTCCCAGCACACCTTTTTACTGCAGACAAGCAAATCCCTGGGGCACAGACCTCTACAACATGCAGATCAAACAAAACACATTTTATCTTTTCATAGACAAGAACTTTCACCAATTGTTACTCAGCCTAAGTGACCTTCCAGAGCCTAGGCCAGGAGGACAAGATATCTCTATCTCTAAACATGTATTAGATATATGGGTACACAATCATGTCTATAAAACATATTAAAGCAAAGACTTTCCACTCACCGTCACAGACTTCAGAGTCATCCCGTGGTAGGTGCCCATGGTGTCAATCTTGAAGCCTTCCGTTTCTGCAAAGAAAAAGAAGCCTTCTGTAAATCCTTGTGCACACAGCAGTGTCATGTCTAAATGGACAACACTGGAGATCTCTCTGAAGTTCTTTTGTCAAAGAACACATTTTGCTGGTGGTGGCAGTTTAGGTTCTGTTCCCAGTACAAAACCTGGGTAGTCACTAGGAAATCTGCTTTCTTTAGACAGAGGTCAGTTTGATATTGCTGCTTTCTGTAACCAGAGTGAGCTTTTCCTGCTGCATGGAATAATTGAAAGCACTTCAGAGAAAGGCTATAAACTTAAATCTTTGTGAGCATATGTTAAAATTTGCATACTAGTCTCAGAAAGTCTCTTCATTACAAGACTGAGAAGCCCCATTCATATTACCAGAATACATTATAATGCAACCTGTATTAATGTAAATATTCAACCTGTATTAATGGAAAAATATACTTAAGAAACCAATTTACATGCCAACTATAAAAGTGTGGCCATTTTACTTGATAAATTCACTTCTGGAGGGTTGAAGAGCAACAATGTCATTGTCATATGATACAGAGAACAGAATCTGCATAAATACACAATACCAGACTAAAGGTTATAAAAAGGGGTGTTCTTGGGGTGGATTTTTTAATTAGTTTTAATTAGATTGAATTTATGCTAAGTGCCAGAAGCCCGCGGCTGCCCAATGACTAAACTTGCTGTCAGTAGCCTATTTGGTTTTGAATACTCCTTCCCTGTCCCCCTATTCTCAGCGCTTTATGATCAAAGTAAGCTCCTGAATAGTGCCACCAGGACTCACAAGAAAACCTTCTTCCTTTTGTAAATTCCCTAGCCTCGTGCATCTACCATCAACTGATCCCATCACCCAGCCATCCAAACAATTCCTACCTAAAATGGCATGATAATCACCAATCAAACCATGATAAACAAGCATTTGTCTACATCTAAGCAACTTTTGGGCTATTTCAACTAGACTTGGGTAAAGGTAACTGATACTGTGCAGAAACAGCTACTTGGAACTGGTATGTTTTTGTCATTTCTTACACCCCCTTCATTTTGTGCACCAGCACAAAAACATGATAGGTGAAGAAATAAGGCAGAACCAAAGCATGGCTCCTGCCCGAACCTAAAAAAAGTCCAAGAAAAATACTGAATTTTCAAAACTGTTAGAGCTTCTTGCTCTCATCATGAGTAAATTAACTTAAACTGAAACCCAAGCAACCTTGAAAGCAATGCACATGCTCTGGGTAACATCCGTAGCTGCTCATCCTTTCTTCCTTAGATGAGGAAGATCATCAGACACATGAAGGAAACGAGGATGAAAAGTTTCCCAGATTTAAGAACTCTCCAGTGCCTATAAAAAGATACTCCAGAGTTTGAAACTGATCATACTTCTCTCACCACACAGACAGCTGTCTACTTCCTGAACAGTTTAGGGTTTCACATTTTCTCCCTCACTCCCTCAATTATGCCACCATAATTATGCCACCTGCCACCCACTACCAAGTCAAGATGCCCAGTGTCACTGACCATGTTTTGTTTTACAGTCACTTCAGTTCCAGCTCTTCTTCAGCTTCACTTCTCAAGGCCACCCCTCCCCTTCTGCCAGATTTAACATTTCTGAACTACAGACATGATTCTGAGAAAGTAAAATGCAGGTACAGACACACATGAATTTAGTCCTTCTTCCTAAAAAAAAAAAAAAAAAAGAAAGAAAGCAGCCCAGCCTCCCTATATAAATTGATACTGCCTCCCTATATAAATTGATAGTGCCTTCCCACCTTTCCCCTCAACCCCAAGCTGTAACTCTGCCTTGAGTCTTAGCTCAGAGGTCACACTGCTGAACTTGAGCTGCGGATGGTCAAGATGTGACTGCACAAACACTTCCATGGAGAACAGTTTGCTCTGTGACTATATAGGTCACTGCTCCTGGATAGGGAGCATATTAATATTACAGCTGGTGCCTGGAGCCTTGTGGAATACTTGCTAGAGCTCCCTAAGTTGAAGGGATGCTTTTGCTGACTTGGAGTGACATAAATCAGAGGTGTCTAATCTAGGCTGACAGTTGTTCATGAATTTCAGAACATCACCACCAGAAGAACCTTTATCCTTTCCAGACTGACCTCTTATGAGTTCCTCGTGTCTGTGACACAGAACATTTCCAACTATTTTGGTCAGATGTTCTTTCCAAAGAATACAGCAAGACCCCATAGCAAGACCAGCACAGCACTATCTTCTGTTTTGCCTAGCCTGCTGTGGCTTCTTTCCTCTCAGCACAAATCCTGACTCTGTAATTAGTTCTCCATGTTTGTTCCCTGTCTCCATCAGCATTGCAAAGGGAATAAAGGCCCACAGAGCCAGCAGCACAGTTAGAAAGTAAATCAAAGGGGAGAGAGGCACCTGGCAGGGAACAAATCTCTGCTCAACTGCCACTGGTTTCATGTTTTGCAAAAGTCTTCCCAAGTCTCTCATAAAATTTGTCCTGGTTCATTTAATGAGCCACCAGAGCCACAAAACACAGCTCTGGCGCTCATCAGCTTCCTGCTCCCAGCCTTGTCCTGACCCTTCTTTCTAGCAGGAGAAGTAAATAACTTGGATGAAGAGCCACTTGTTGCCACCAGCAAACTCCAGTTTCCTGCCTGATGAATGTTCCCAGCAGCTACATAGGGCCCCAGGGCTATTTAGAAGCTACTCAGGTAGCAAATAAAACAGTTCTGATAATTAGCAAATAATGGCATAGTAGCTTTCTGTACTAATTCAAATACAAGACATGTTAAATGGTCAGTGTCACATACAGTCCTGCAAACAGTTACTGCAGCCACAAGATCTACTGCAGGGCCCATGCTCTGCTGTCTGCAGTAGAGTGAGATCAGTAGAAGAAACCACCTCCCAAAATGCCCACCAGCTCTTCAATTTCCTGCCTCAAACTCTCAAGCAACTGGTGAATTAGAGTTAAGCATCTCCAGCTTCCAGAGGGCCATAGCAAACCCCCCTGAAGCAGTAACAGCACTGACACATTTCTCAGAGCACAGCTTTGTTGATTCCATCCTCTCACACCGCACCATGTGATATTGTACCTGTCAGCCAACCACTCCTCTTACAGAAATAAACAAGCCCTGCCCCTTGCATGTCTGTATCACGACCATTTTATAAGGTCTCAACAGTTTGTACACTTGGGCACATCCAGCAGCATCCTCAGCTCCACTCACTGTGCATAGCCTGGGCAAAGCAGGAAACAAATGTTTCTAGGTCATGGACTCCACACAGTTCCAGCTTCATTCCCACTTCAAAAATTGCTGAGGGTGTCAGCTAGGCTAATGCTGTAAAAGATATTCAAGGACCAGGCTAGAAAGCAGAGGCACTTCTTTCAGATTATTCTCCAAGGCCAGGGTCTGACCCTGATACAGCTGCTCAAAAGCAGACCTGGGATACAAGAGGAAGCACGGGACATTGTAAAGAGGAGCAGAAGAGAGAGCAACCCAGAGCTCCTGGGCCGTGCCCTCAGCACTCATCAGCAGAAATGCTGTGCCATACCCTCCAAGAACACAAAAGCAACGCCTCTCCTCTCCCTCCCAAAGCAGCTCCAACCTGTGCTGCTGAGTCATGCACCAGCACTGAGATGAAATGGTAATGCTTGATCAAGAGCTAGTTTATAACTGCAGCTTCAAAATCCCAGCTTCACTGGTGGTAATAGAAGCAGTTAAAATCATAAACCATCTACTAAGAAAAGGGTATTTCAGAAAAAAGAGCCTCATAAATAAAGGTACCATGATGGTAAGACTTTGGACCCTTATTTTTGACCTTGGAATTAGATGCAGAAGAACTATTAAAAAACTTACTTGAGGGTCTTCAATACATTGGGAATTTTCAATATAATTACTACAGTTATGACACACATTTCTTTTAGGCAAAGAGCAGTCCATATTAAATGCTTCAATCACAGGTCTTAACACTAAGGACTAAAGAATGCAAGCAAAGCCCAACAATAATTTTGTCATGAAAAACTGTACTGCGACCTTTTGTTTGCCAAATATAATCAATTTTAGAAATATATGCATTGTTATAAACACCAACATCAACAGATGCCTTAAAACTACATCTTGAGAGACTAAACATAATAACTAGAACCGAATAAACAACTCTAATGCTTCAAAAACATAATGTATCACCAGGTTTTTTTTCTTCTTCAGTCATTGCATGTATTATGGTCACAGTTTCTCAGTTCCATGACCCAAAGACTGGTAAAAGAACCATGAACATTTCCAGTGTGGTTCATCACTAGTTACCTTTCTAGCATCCCCATGCATCAATCTGGGTGCCTTTTCTTATTTAAAATAATTAGACTTGGAAATGAAAATATGCACCCTAATGCATCAGCTTTTTGGACTGATTATATTCTCCATCAGCATTTGGGTGCATGGTCCATTTCCTTGCATATAAGTATTAATGCTCAGAGTGCCTTCCATTTGCTTAAAGCCACTGCTCCACATCCATCTAGGTCACTCTGCACTTTTGATTCTGCACCTGCTGCAGCTCAAGTCATCCAATCCGGCTACAAACATGAGCTCTGATACATTACCAAAAGAATAAAAGCTTAGAAAATACTCAAATTAACCTGAATTTCCGGAAGGAAGTCACGGGAAACAAAAACAGAACAAAGTAACATGTCTCAGACTTGGTTTGAATTGTGGATGAATAAGACTGAATAACCACTTCTTTTTTCAGCTGTATACTCTTCAAGCCCCAGATAGCAACACTCTGCAGACTGCCTGGAAATGATTCACTACCCCACTTCACAGCCTCAGTAATTTAATCCCTGACACCAAATGTCACTCTGCATGAGAGTTTACTGAGCACTCCTTTACAGTACTGTACCCTAACAAGTAAAGGTTTCACACCTAAATTTCCAAGCTACACTAATTACTTTACAAATTCTCTGTACAGTTGATATATAACAGCTCTGTAATAATCTTACCAATAATTAACACCAACATTTAAAGTTTCTCACAGTTAAAAGCAATTAATGTGTGTTTTCCAGCACAGAAATGAATATACAGTGCTGAAAGTTTTAAAGCTGCTTGGTCACACCAAGCCAGAAAATACAGATAGAGTACATTCTTTTTCCAAATGTGCATCTCTTGCACACATTCTCTGTTAGGGGAAAAAAAAGTAGAATCCTATAAATCTTAAAAGTGAATGCAATAAATAAAAGTCTAACAGGTCAAACTAAGACTGACCAGTAAAACTTCAGAATCTTCTATCTCCTGCTACCAGTTCTACTCTCCTTGTGTAAAAGGATATCACACAATTTAAAACAAAATAACTTATAATGAGAAATGCTTTATAAAGGAACTTTCTTAACAGTGTGTACAAGAGAGAAACAAAATGTTATGGTCCAGAGTCACCACAAATTTAATAACTTCACAGTCCTCTGTTCCCTGGGTTTAGCACTTAGGACTGATTGAAAGCCAGACAAACTTCTGGAAAATGGCAGCTATGTGTAAAAATCCAATAAAGTTATAAATAAAACATAAAATTATAATAGCAGGAATTCAACAGCAAACTTTCCTGAAGGAAACACTTGAATGCACTCAAGAATATTCTTCTCACCATTATGGGCTGAAATCACATAGCAAGACTCCGATTTACACTAAATAGGACTGAATATTGCTGGAGGATTTGGGGGTTTTTTGTTTTGTTTTGGGGGGAGTAGTAACAATTGGCTTCTACTATGTCGAAACTTTGAGAACAAGAGGAACGCTCCTGGAATAAGCCTTAAAGACCTAACCTTGGAGCAGCACAGAGAAACTTGACTTTGCCATCCATACTTAGAGATGCACTCAGTGGGATTCGCTTTTGTGAGATGCACTCAGAAAAACATCACAGCTTCAAGACTACCATCCCAGCACCACTGCACACTTTGAAATTACAGAACAAACAAGCATGTGAAAAGGATCTTCTGAGGTAAAGCCACCCAAGAAAATGGGGGAAAAACAAGGTATACCATCCAAAACATATATATTAGTAATGTATATTTAAATATGAAACCTTAAGGCACGCAGGAGAGGACACAAAATAAGCTCCCAAGCATCAAATGGCATTTGAGCACAGGATTTTTAAATCCTGAAAAAGATTTTAAAATTATGTTGCTCAAGAAGGTACGACAGACTGCAGTTTGAAAAAATATCTCCAATTGTAAAGACACACGTTAATAAAGTGTAAAAAAAACATTCAGGGGAGTAATACGAAGGAATAAGATTGCCAAGGCAAAAGCAGAGGAAGTTTAGCACACGATGGAGCTCTATGTTGTTGAAGAGAAGATACCATCACTAACTGCCAGCATGAAAGAAATCAAAGCAACAGGAAGGAAACAGCACCCAAGGAAAGTGATTGCAAGCAGTTCACCTCCTCACCTCAAAAACATTTGAGCAGTTATGCAGGATGGGTGCACTGCCAAGCAACGTGTTCTTCCACTTTCCCTGTGGAAATATCCAGGACATACAATTCCTACTGCAAAAAACATTCTAATGCATCACAGAAGTCAAAGAAAGTCAAAGGAGAGGTTTCTCTGTCCTGCCTGACCAAAGCTGAGGAACAAGACCCCTGCTGGACAAAAGGTGACCAAGCCCTCCCCTGGGCTGCTGAGCAGTTCCACTGACTGCACAGGGAACTCATTGTTTGCTCTTCAAGAACAGCACAATTGCCACCCCCTCACACTGACTATTAAAGCACTCTAGCAGCAAAGCCTGTCCCATCTGGCATGAAAATTTTAAGTTAGTCAACCAGAGAGGCATCCTGATACACTGCATCAGAAATAATGATCCATCACAAGAAGCAGAGAAATTTGGCTGCAACTCAAGAGTTTACTTAATGCATGTTAAAATTCCTAAATGTACTCTCTTAGCTCTACGTTTGAATTTCTTATGCTAAGGACAAGGCAGCTAATGGAAAAACTCTGTATTAAAGCACACAAATATTCAAAGAAAAATAGTTCACTTGTTTGCTGCCTAAACTTCAAATACTGTAGTATCATACGAAACTCAAGATAAGTAATATGCCACAATCCTGCTGCAACTAGAAGAGGACAACTGTGAACCCTTCTCAGGATTTCAATACCTCTGAGGAAAGAGCAAACAGGTGAGACACAAAGAAAAAAGCCTAGAGACATTGCCTTTGGCTTTGTTTCAATCTTTAGCAAAGCCACCACTGTTCCCATTGTTATAAACATCACACCATCCTGCCTTCCACAATTTGTAGCCAATCACAGGCAGTCATAGAGGGCAAGGTGTGGAAACCCTTCAGAATGGCAGAAATCTGTACGATTCAACTTTATCATAGGTGTTATCCATCATTACTAATAAATGTGGATACAATGGCATAAAGACTGCAAGTTATTATCCTTTGAACTTCATTATCTTTCTTTTCCTTCAGAATTCTTTCCCAAAAATCCCAATACTGCAGCCTTTCCATAAACATGTGTAATTCCAAGTTCTTACTAGATTTACTGTAAAAAAACAGAGTTTAATGAACAAAAAATTCCTTATTTATCAATATTTATTTATCAATAAAAATAATTTTATTGATGACTATTTCTGCTTGTAGTCTCACTTTTACACTGAATATATGAGAGCCACAGCTTCATTTTGAGGGCAACTAAATTAAAAATCCCATGAGTTCACTTGTGACAGAGCTGCAAGTGATGTGCATCATTCAGTTTTAAGCAAATGACATTACCAGTGCATTAATGCCTAATTATGACAGGAAAACCACCTGTATTCAGAGTTCCAGTTAGACTACAATTTAAAAGTTAATAGTTTTACAATAGAATACCCTAGAAGTAAATGAAATCTTTGCTATTTTCTGAAGTTAATTTGAAGCCAAAGAAGATCTCAAATGTCTCTAGGTCCTCTCCTAAGAAATCCGGATGCTAATTACTAATTCTATGTAACTTCCATAAGTGATGTACCAATACCTTTCGTAAGTCAATCTCATGTTTAACATACCTTCTTTCTAACACCTCATTTTTATTTCCAGTGCTAGCCTACACTTACCTAACTTGGTATTACACCACTGCTATTCTTGACCTATGTATTTCTTTAAATACACCTAGAAACCTGAAATACAAAATTAACTTTGTGTGACTAAACCAAATATAAGTAACCAGAAAGTTAAGGCAGATAAACACACTCTAGAATGGAGTGTGACAGTGAGTTAGGCAGGTAGAATATGACCATATCACAAAGGAACCTTTCAACTGGAACAAGAGTTGCAGTCCAGTCAATCCCACTTCAGCACCAAGAGAAACCCCAACACCACATTCTCAGAATCACACAACATTGAAATGGATTTTTCACCATTGCTAATTACAGACAATCTTTTCTTCCCCTGTCAGTCATCTGATCTCATCTCTGCTTTTTGCTCAGAAGTTTTACATTAAGCTCACGCTGATGAGCTGCTCCACAAACTCTTCTGGGTTTTTCTTCTTTCCTGCCATGCAAAACTTGTTATTTCCTGTTCCCTCCTGAACCACACAGATGTGGTAAAAGCAAAAAATCCACCCACCTGTTCAGGACAGATGCTGTCTGCAGGGATCCTGACTAAAATAATGTAATTTGACAGCTAGGAGGACTTGGACCATCCCTGTACCTGAGCTTCTTGTTGTAAAAGAGTCCACAATGAATTACAGGCTTTGGTACATCTGAACTGTTACACTTGCCCATTAACTTCTTGCTCTACCTATTTTTATTTCACACTGTCCAGTTTAGATATTTACTACTTTTAAATCTTAACAGGAAATGGTATTAAAAGGGAAACTACTTGGCAAATAGATGAGTTTTGAAGGTTTAAGATATTAACAGAAGGAAACTGAGTAAGGACTAGTAAAAATATTCGTGGAAGGGCTGGTTTAGCTTTATATTTTTTGTTCCTTTCTTTCTTAAATTCCCTTGGCTTTTCTTGTGACAATTAATTCTTCATGGAAGCTACTTTAGATTATTTTTCAGTGCTGAAAAAGCTACCAAACATCCTGCTTTGGTTTTTTTCTCCATCCCACCATGCAATTGACAATGAGTGGTAGTAAATAAAACCACTGCACTGAAATATAAGTATATTGAGGCCAACAGGGAATAGACTTCAAGAGGATATATTACAATATCTGACCAAATTTCTGATAGGAAGTTTCATACACAAACAAACACACCCATAAACATAAAGGATGTATTCACATGCAAATACATCTTTACCAAACTTTTTTTTTACTTAAATCATTTCAGAGATGAGTTGGCTACAGTTTCCCTGAACAAAAAATGGTAGTAACTTGGACAAAGCCAAATATTCTAAAAAATGCAAGCTGAATTGCTCACCTACAGTTTAAAATGGCATTTAGCAGCATTTAAGTCCTTGCAGCCAGAATAGAAAGCCCTTAAAAACATTAAGCCCTTAAAAACATGGGAAGTTTCATTAAAGAGGAAAAGGATTTTGTTTGAGAACTAGGAGGAAGAAGCAATTCAAAAGTGTAACAAAATTTGCATGACCTTCTGCAAGAAGCACAAGACCATCCAAGCACGACAAACACGAGATTGAAAAATAAAACCACAGCAAGACATGAAAGTGAAGTAACTGAACTTGTGCTAAAAACAAGGTAAAAAAAGCAATGGGGACAGGAGAAAAATTGCATTAGAAAGACAAATCATCGCTCAAGTTCAATGTTCACCATGTTTTAAAACTGGTGAGAACTCTTCAATATTGTAGATTGTTTCCATCTCCTCTCCAGAAGGGCGCTTGTGTTTTGCACTGCTGTTCTCAGTTTGTTTTTTAATTTAAATAGCCACAACTAGATAATATTTACTTGGAATTACTGGAGGCAACTTTTAGAGTAACTGTGATTGTTTGATGATGGGGAATCTATTTCATGTTATGCACGTGACAGTTATCCTTGCACTTGTGCTTTTTTATTAATTGAGTAGGACCTTCCTCAGACAAGTTTTTCTTCCTCCAAGAAGTTCTGGTTTTAAGCTTTCAGTTTGCTTTCTAAGAGGTAGAAACAATTTCTAAGAAATAATACTTTTGGATTTTATTACTTGCAAAGCTATCTCTAGGCATAGTTACAGCTCTTTTTTTGTCTTTTCATAGGTTTGTGAAGTAATAGCAGAGAAAATCCCCTAATATGAACTTTATGACTTGTCAGTTTTGGTTCTCAATTTTTTTTTTCTTTTGAAAAAAGCATTGCAATCAACTTACCCTCTTTGCCTTTAAATCTTTCCTGATCGTATCTGTTGTAGGCAGCTGGAATAGGTTGCTTATTTCGCAAAGTGGGATCCTAAAACAGGTTAAATAACATTTGTAAAACATACTAAAAGGTATTTGATGGTTTTTAAATTTCATGAAGAGTTACTTAGAACTACTCTAGAGTATAAAACCAGTTCATTCTCATAGGATTTTCAATGCATTTGAAAACTTCTGATGTTTCCATTCAATATCCACTTAGAGTCTTACAGAAACAGAGTTTAGTACTGAATGCAAAGAGAACAACCTGAGGCAAAAGTAAAATAACAGTAACAAACTACATTACTAGGTGTAATGTAATGAAATCACTGAGTTTTTGTTATACTTAAGGAATTAGTGAGGGAAAAAACATCAACTGATAATTCATGATTAAGGCTTCAGCCACACAAAATTTCCCTTGTCAGCCTGAATAAGATAAAATTTTGCTAAGTAAAATAAATAAAAACAAATTTTGAGGAAAAAGGGCATTCTGGGGAAAAAGTTTTTAAAAAGCACCAATCTCGAGGCACACTCAATACCAATTCAGTCATTTTTGTGGATAGCTTAGTTATGTATTTACACCTATTCTGAGTGGGACATTTGAATAATGCCATGCACAATTTAAGAAATTCAACACAAAGCAAATATTTACATGTTGGAATTCATCTTGCTATTTAAATTTAGTTCTTTGTTAAATACAGTAGCAGCAAAAACAAAACCAAGTATAATTAAACAGCTTTTAGAGCAGACTACCACCATGTTCAAAGATATATTAGGTTTAATAGAACACAATAGTAAACACCACAATTCTAAACGAATCCTGTCTAATACCTGGATAGAATTAAACAATACAGGTCTAAGTCTGTCCTGATTTATTATAGCCAAAAGAAAGCTCGTTCGAGCTGTTCCCACTCATGAGTCATGCTCCAGATTCTTAAACATTTGCTACCCTATCTGTCAGAAAAGCAACAAAACATTTCATTTGAAATGGCAGCACTCTCATCGAATACATTTTTTGCAAATAGATGCAGCATGTGGCTAATGCTTGATAGATGCAGAAGCTGGCACTAGCAGATTAATCTCTCAGTAACAAGAGCATATTGAACTAATTAAACTAATATATTCAACTCCTTAAATACCAATAAATGTAACTTAAGTCAAAGAATAGCTGTGAAGTTATGCTTGAAAAATGTCCATTTTTTGGAAGTAAACCAAAACAAATTGTGTATGAAATACTGAGAAGACACTGTACTCTCACTTTTGGTGTCCCAGCCCTCGTGTTCAGCCAAGCACTGCTCTTACCGTTGGTGCTGTGTTTGGTGCAGGTCTTTGCTCAGGCGCTCGGCCTTCTTCTCTGGCTTTAACTGATTGAAGAATTGCAAAAATATTCTTGGCAAAGTTCTGAAAAACATATCAGGTACCTGTGAACCTTGCTGACCATCTGCATTTCACATAACAACCACCCAGGTGGAAGACACCACTTGGTTAACTTACGTTTCACTGAAAACCAAAATTGGTGCACCAATTTTCTAGATAGATTATTTCTGACCCCTTTTCTGTGACCAAACATTAACAGGGTTTTAAGGCATCATTGCTTATTCTTTAAGGCACCACTGCCCTATTCTTTAAGGCCCACACCTGCTAAATCTAACTGGCTTCGTTACACCACAAGGTAAATCAAACTCCTCTCAAAGCACTTGTAACCTATAAGCTACAGAGTTAAGTGTAAACAACGTCTGTTACTAACATCAATTTTCAGTAATGGTTTATCTGTAAAAGAAACCTTTTATCAACTAGAGAAAACAGCTTTTTTTTTTACTGGTTCAGAATAATATAAAGTATTCACAAAATGCTTACACTGTTCCGAGTGTTGTATATTTACACTGAAGTGGTGTTAACACCACTGGCATCATGAAACAAACACATTAATTACAAAACAAAGACTTCTTGGGTGAATTTTGTAGAAATCACTTAGAGAGAGTTGTACTGCAAAGCTTCCCTAAGCCTGCTCACTTGACCTCAGTGAACATCTTGTCAATCCACTGCAGGCCAGCAAGGCAGGAACTGGAAGACCACCAGAAACCACTTATAAAGTCAAAGCCATCCTCTGAGCAAACCCAGTTCTTTTGACAAGGGCTGAAAGAACTCACACAAAACTGTATTTAAAGTTCTTTTCAGTCAGAAAAATCACAGGGAAAAAACCTTTCAAGAGCTGCTAACCATGCACATATCAATTATACGAGGATACCCAAAGTCTAAACTACAGGCTTTTACTGCAAATTCAGATTTCTCCCTAACTGCGACCTGGGTATCATATCAATCACAATTCTTGTCATTGCTGTACTTTATCACACACTGTCTCTAGGAAACAAGGCTAATCTATCTTCTGAAACTCACAAGGATGAGCTAATTAACAGCAGGAGCAATGTTATAAGAGTGATGGTCCACGCAGAAGCCACATCTCCCAGTCACAAGGAAGTTACAACCAACTTTCACATTCATATTTTACTCATAAAACCTACAGTTAATATGGTCTTAAAGTGAATTTGAACTTCAAATTATGAATTTTTCAAAGGCCTTTAAACATATGGGATTTTAATAGCCTTAAATTGCACATCCTGGACCAAACTCAGGTAAAAAAACCCAAAGGATTCTTTCTCCCATCTGCTGAAAACAAGCCACTAATAAACATGGAATTAGAAGTGTTCTTGCTGATGTCTTTTTTCCACAGCATGAAAATGCAAGTCTCCCAAGGCCACAACTAATGGCTATTTGGAAGGGGAGAAAACCAGCAGTGTTTTAACAAGTATTCAAACTAACATCATCTTCTTGCCGGTCACTGGTTTGGACAGGGATGCGGGATTATATTACTGTGACAGAAAAATGACTGAGCAGGAAGTCCACTGCAGGTACCAGCTGATTTGTAAAGCCCTGCAGAGTTGCAGACTGCTAAGTTTTCATTGTTCATCCCTTCAGAGATCAGAATATGAATATCCCTTAGCTTCTGCCCTAGATTTAATTAAACTTAATAATCAAGTGCAACATTTTTACTAACAAAAATCTGGGGGACAGAGCAGAAAAGAAAAGGGAAAAAACCCCAAACATCAAAGTATTTGTTTCTCTGCACAGATGCTCTATCCCTTGCCAACACAATGACTAACACACACCAAGTCAAGTTACTACCACTAGTGGTAATTTAATGCCAGGATGTTTGTGGAGAAATCCCAGGGCCAGTCAGATCAGACTGCTCTGATGAAGAAGTCTTAATGAAGTCAAATCACTAACTAAATTTCTTTTGTAATAAAAATACTTCCATCTCAATATATCACAGTTTATTCTAAAAAATTTCAGTCTTTAATTTCTGTAGCTCACCATTACCTTAATTCTCATTAACAAAGACTTCTAGTCACTACAGCAGCTTTATCATGCTATCAAAAATAAATATTTTTATAATAGTGATCATCAAGGATAAACATTGGTTTCAGCTTCATTGAAAACAATTCTAGAGGAAAAAAAATTTGAGGAAAAGTATACTTCATCTCAATCATATGACAAAAATAAAACCTTAAATCTAACATGTAAAACTAGAAGTATATACCCTACTACACAATATGGCTTACAGTGCTTCAAAACTTTCCTATACCTAAGTTGTAACCAATTTTTAATCAGATTTACATTCTGGTGTTTCACTGCAGAGAAAGAGGAGCCCAAGAAAAACCATATAAACTCAAAAAAACTTATTGAAACTGACAGTAAGGATTTCTTGGACATGCACCCCAGGAAAATCAAGAGCTGCAGAATGCTGTAAATATTGTCCAGAACTTAGAGTAGGGCTGGAGAAGGAAGAATTGAGCCCCAACTACATTTCTTTACACATTTGCTTGACATGCTGAGAAATACTGCTAAATCCTTGACAGCCACTTACAGACTGAAAGGCATGATGCTGTACCAAAAAGACAATATTCCCATCACACATTTTCAGTAATTCCTATATATGGCATGACAAGAAAAATGAAAACAGCATTCAGATGGCCTCATAAAAGTACAGCAGAAATTAAAACATTGCTCATAAGGAACATGAAGTGATAAACGGTATATTTAAAAGAAAATATTTTGCACATCTAAAATTAAAGCACATATTTAAATATGGAATTCAAATCAAAAAGTAAGAAATCAATTAAGGCATCACTCTCCTGTGCCTCAGAATATGTATCTTCAATTTGCAAACTGTTCACCAACTTTGAGGTTGATTTTCTCTCCTTCCTGCTCTTGTAATTCACAACTGCAGGGACTCACGGTACCCCTCAAACTGTTCTCTGCACACTTTTGAACTGGACAAGCCATGCTGGGGCACACAACAAGCACACAGCCACACAGGAGATTGTTAGAACAACCACCTGAATAAATAGGTGTTTGTGATCCTGCTTTCAGGACAATGGTAGTTTAAGAAATTCACATTACCGTAATGGAATTTATATTGCTAAATAACTGAAAGCAGAGCACATGATGACTTTGTCAAGCTTCAGATTAGGGAGCCTATAAAAAAGTGTTGATAAAATTGGACTTTTTACTAACTGTTGGGGGGAAAAATAAAAATCAGACAAAAAACTTCTACAAAAAGTTACTCTGGGCATTTCTTTATGTTCCACTCAAAGTTAACTGTGTATTACTAAAGCTGAACTGAAAACATAGCTATGAGTATGTTTGCTCCCTCTATAGCTGTGGACTATGCTCCCTGTACAGCTCCCTGTATATTTGTGGACTGTGTTTTCAGTAAAAAGGTGCAATCCTCACTTGTTCTATGTTATCTTCCCTAAATTTTTATAGCAAGAATATTATATGAAAGACAACTGAAACATTTAATTTGAAATGTTAATTCAGAAGTGTGAAAGAGCAACAACACTGTGACAGCCTGAAGATACACATAAAGTCTCAAAAATCCCAATCCCCTTGATACATAATCCTAGTTTATTTCTCCTGTGAATGGAACATATGGAAATACATAATTTTTTAATAGTTACGTTAGAGTAGTGTTTAAGGAATTACTTTATAGCTGACCTAAATATTCTTTCAGGAAACATAATGCTTTATTCTACAGATTTTTTGGTCGAATTCAAGGTACATATAGACAAAACAAGATTTATTATTGCTCAATATAAATACAATTTTTAAAATCTGGCCCATCCTTCCTTTAAGTGCTGCATTCAAAATATTTGCAGTAGTGCCTCGCAGCAATAAAAGAATCTACCTAGTTTTAGTAAGGAAGCCAGTCCTGGGTAAACCGGAGTTTGGGCTCTTAAGCTGTACCATGATATTTGCACACAGCCACTCCAAACCCACCCTCCTGCACCATCTGAAGGACTAATAAGGAGACTAGTTGCTATTACTCTGGCACACTTTTCCTTTTTCAATTTGCTATTAAGTCCCACTTTTGTGAATTTCACAAACGTGGGACAATTCTGCCACCTAGAGCCCACATATAAAAATGCTTTTACAATCAATTTCTTTTAAAATACCCAAAATTTTTCTCTTAGTTGTCTAAAGTGATTAAAATACTATTAGTCTTGCTTCAAAATTGTTTTCCCAGCTAAATTAAATTACTGAAACTGTAATTATAACTGTAGTATTAACCTCCTCACAGGTGACTCACTATAAGAATGGTCAAGAGTCATCACAACAAAAATATGAGAACTGAAAGTAACTGAAAACATGATTTCTCACAACATTTACTTCACATATGGTAGTTACTGTGAAAAGGATCAAACCTACAAAGAAAATACATTAATTTAAAAAATAAAATATGCAATTACTAACTGCAGTAGTAATATTTTGCAGGTGGTAACACAAAACTAAAAATCATGATCACCATAAAGATCAAGTACATATGCAGAAAAAAACAGTTCTGCTCTTTAATACTTGTGTACAAGAATATACAAGACCACAAAATAACAACATTCTGGAATAGTTCAGAAGCTGTATTAGATAAATTTGCAGTTGTGGGTTACATCCAAGGTAAATGCCACATGGCAGGAAAATGCCAATCCCTCTAGCTAGGTCAGCTATAAACTCCAGTCATCCTACTCAGTTCTGGTCTTCTCTCACCATATACACAAAAATACCCAGAAGCTGGGGGTGGCACAGTGGGGGAATACAAATCAAGATTATGACATTTAATACATAAAACTCACAGTCAAGATCTACGAAATTAAACTGGAGATTGAGGTCTATTCCCTTCTGTATTAACATCTTGTGTCATGGATAACAATACATTGGGCATCAAGTAACTTTCCCAAAGAAAAGTATGGATAATTAGTACATTACAACAGGGCTGCAATAACTAAATATATAAAAGCTGAAAAATTATGAAGGCTTAAAAAGCGAAGTTGTTTATTTAATCAAATTACTTGTTATACAATACAAGATTTTCATGCTTTCAAAACAAAGCTTAAGAAAATGTGCTGGATAGCCCAGTCTAAGTCTTTCACATGAGAACAGAGGATATATAAATATAAGGATTAAGGCAGGAAAATACTTTCGTTGATTCAGGCTTAGTTCCTATGTTATTAGAAAGAAAAAAGAACAACTTTGTATTAAAAAAAAGCTGTAATTTAGAATATTTTCTAAAAATTTTTGTATATATTAAGCAGGGAAAGTTTAACTACCCAGACCACGAGAGAATCAAATTCACCAGTCTGCAGCAGTGAAGCAACAGCAAGAAAAAAACCAGACCATTGCTTCAACATTTCAACCTTAACCTTTTAAGTAATATACACTTAAAGGAACAAGGTTACACTGACAAAACTATACAATTTCATGATGTAAAGGTTATGAAACTACAGAGACCCAGCTTTGCCTAACTCTGATCCCATATCAAGTCTTAATAGTTTTTCCATTATAAACAGATACCTGCAGAAAGAGTCCACATCCCATCATTCTTAGATTTTATACACACCTAACTCCATTAGAAATATATATACCTCAAATGCCAATTTCTCCTGTCCAACTGACATGGTTCTACTTCCGTGCTTTTCCCTGGACTGTCTCCAGGCAGGCAGTAATGTTAAGATGCCATACAGGTCACTCTAGACTCCCAGTGCCTGGCAATGTCTTCAAAAGATTTACACAAGGCTCAAGGAGGAGAAAATATTTACAGATATGCTTGTCCTGGGTTGAGCATGAACCAATGGTGCGGGTTGGACACGCCTCCAGATCCCATATTTAAAACAAAGCAAGGCACCAAAAGCCCTCTTTTAGTTCCGGCTTTCAAGCAGGTAACTGGGTGCCCGCGCGGTCCGGCAGGTCCGGGCCCGGCCCGGCCCGGCCCGGCCAGGGCAGCCCGGCTCAGCTGGGATGGCCTGGCCCGGCCCGGCCGGCCCCCAGTGCGGCGTGGACTTTTAAAATCTTGTTGCTATTGAGCCCGCCAGCTCCACAGGACCCCGGCGAGGCCGGGCCGGCTCCGCTCGGCTTCGGGCGGAGCCGAGATGGGCCCCACTCGGGCCACAAGCCGCTGAGCCGTCCTACCGGCGCCGCAGGAGATCATGCGGCTGAGATCGGGGGCAAGTCTGCAGCCTGTGCGGAAAGCAGCCCTGCGACTGGAGTTGAACGCGGCAGGGGCCGGAGGAGCACCCATGCAGCCATAGTGGCCGCCACCATTCTGGCCCGACTCCTGAGATCTTGGCACAGCCCCCCCAGCGCGGCCTGAAATCCTGCACTTCGATTGTCCCGCCGCCGCCCGGCACCGGATCACCTGACCATCTGCCGGAGCCCAGAGAGATGTTAACTCTTTCCGTGCTCAGATAAAACCTACAGATACTAATCCTCCAGCGAATAAGAGCGGGGAGAAGGGTGAAGACACTTGAGGAGAACAACATGGAGACTCCAAGGTCAGTGAGGAGGGCAGAGCTGAAGTCCAGAAGGGGGAGAATGAGAAGATGTCCTATGTCTCGGGACTGAAATTCTTTTGTAAGCCATGATGAAGACATGAACAATCGGACTGTTATCCCTGTAACTCATGAAAGACATGGGGGGATGAAGCGTTCAAACTGCAGACACGAGCAAAGGCACTTGTGCTAAAGCCAGCAGATGTTGAAGTGACTGTGATCCAATGAGAAGCTTGAGCAGAGAGAGAGATAAGGTGAAGAAGACCCCTGCCCTTAGAAAAAAAGGGGGGGGGACCTCTGTCCTCAGAAATGAAGATGATCTCAGAGATAATGAAGAGAACCTTTGCTCCTGAACAACTCATCCTTAAAAGTGTACCCCATGGGTCAGTGGCCCACAGAGGTAGTTGTGGGAAGACTACCAAATGTGGGAGGGATGTTCACGGTACAAGCAGATTTCCACCCGGGCACTGCTTTGCTGTGACATTAAATCTACAAGAGAACTGTTTCTTGTGGAGAAGTCTCCATGGCGTGGCAAGAGAGACTTTTCTTTCTCTGAGTGAGCTAGAAAAAGACTATTTTAGAAGTGATGCACTGACTGAAAAGTCTAAGTTTGGTCTCTTTACGTTGTCAGTGGGAAAGGAGAGATGAAAAGTGGGGGGAGGAAAAGTGTTTTGAAGGTTTATTCTGATTCTTATTATTTTCCTTTTAGTTCTGTTAATAAAGTTAACTTTATGCTCTTTTAAGTTTTGGGCCTGCTTTGCTTCCTCCTAATCCATATCTCACAGCAAAAATTGAATAGATAATTTTAGTGGGTACACTAGTGTTCAACTAGAACCAAAACTGAGACAATGCTAAAAGCTGAGAAATGCACCAAAGCAGCAGCTGGGCCAGCTGCTTACAGATGTGTAAATGTGTCTGTCTGGACAATACACCTACATCAGGAATGTGTAGCTACTGTTCAGCTTCTCAGCTGAAGAGATTTAGAAAGGTTATGTGCTATAACCTTTAAGACTTCCCATATGTTTGACAGGCTGGATTATGTTATTTCCTTGTACATAGGGTTAGAGTTCACTTGAGAAAATATAATTCTAATATACTTGCAACCATGAGAAAATATAACTGAAGAGTGCTGGCCAAAATTCAAAGTTTTAGCAATAATCTGTAGCATTTTCCCATGAACCGGGTCTGGCTGAGGTGGAGTTAATTCTGTCCCAAATGCCCTGGTAGTGCTGCACTGTGCCTTGGTAGCCAGAAAGGTGTTGATAACAGCCCAGCATTTTGGCTGCCTCTGAGCAGTGCTGGCCCACAACCAAGGCTGTCTCCAGCACCCCCTCCTCACCAGTCAGCTGGGGCTGGGCAGGATCTTGAGAGGACAGACAGCCAGGACAGCCGACTCCAGGGATATTCCCCATCATATGACATCTGCTCAGCAGCAGAAGCATAAGATAAAGAAGGAGGAGGGGCATTTCTTGTTACAATACTTGTCTTCTGGACCAACTGCTAAATGTACCCAAGCCCTGCTCCCCTAGAAGCAGCTAGAGATTGCCTGCTGATGGGAAGTGGAGAATACATCTTTTGTCTTCCTCTGCTTCCCCACACAGCCTTTGTTCTTATTAAACTGCCTTTATCTTGACCCACACGTTTTTTCCCATCTTATTTTTCTCCCAGCCATCCTGCTGAGGAGGGAAGCAGCTTGGTGGGCACCTGTCATCCATCCAGCCAAGGTCAACCCACCACACTCTACAAAGAAAAGGATGAATTTTTTTTTTAAAAAAGAACATCTGAAATGCTCAGAGCTGCTCATATCAGAACACTAATTTATTTCAAACACTTATAAATTCACAAGGCCAATATTAGTGCATTTCCAAGATTCCAGCTTTAAGTTTTCTCTACACACAAGTAGAGCATGTTCAACACAGCCCAGTTACCTTGCTGCTTATCTAAGAAATGCTTCTGAGCAATCTGGGAGGTTAAAAATAAATAACTAAATATAAATCAAGTACACCAGTAGTCACAGACAAAAACACACTCTCCAAATACACCTGTGAATGCTGAAACTCATGCTTAGTCTACTTTAATTTGTTCCCACAGGAAAAGTTCAAGTGCCAAATACATTTACAGTAGAGATGAAATGAGGAGGTTTTTCCTTCAGAAAAGATTGCTGTTGCCTGCTACAGAAGATTATAAAAACTAAAGGATCTTTAGGAAAGAAAGTAAGAGGAAGGATGTGAAAGGAAAGAATCAATTTCAGTATAAACACAGGGTTTTTTCTAGGTGTTCAATGGTTTGTTTTACAAAACAACCTCATATTTATCTAAAAACATGCACACAACTGAAACCTGTGCAGAGCACTGATGCAAAACTTAATATTTCAAACTCTTATGATAATAGTCTAGTATGGATTCAAAATTCTTCCTGAAATTAAATTCCTTTAAACAATATATACTGTCAAAGAGTTCTAAAATTAAGTTACTATGAGAAGGAAAATAATCCTTATACCAGAAAGATGCAATTTGGCTCTGAAAAGTGATCACATAAAAATGCCATATTATTCATAAAAATCTAGAAGACTACACTACAGACTTGGGGAAAGCCAACAAATATTTAAAACAGACAGAGCAGGATGACTCATCTACTAGGAATTAAATCAAACACTGAATTTCCAAAAGAGGTAGAACTGCATAATAATCATACAGAAAACTATGGAAAAATAATTCAACAAAAAGTTTTAAGCAAAACATAAAAATAAGCTAGCAGATAAATGCAAATGTAGAAATCTTAAAACCAAAAGAGGACAGGTGAACTGAAATGACTGATTTTACAAACAATAGGAACCTCACAGAAATCAGTAAAAAGACATCCAGGGATCAATGCAACATCTGATCAAAAGAGGGTAACAGAGAGGTCATACTGATGCCTTTTCCTGGTCTTAGAAAATGAAAGCCAGACACAGTTAACGGGTGAGGGGGCTGTTTACCTCAGTATCTTTAATAGGATCCTATTGATGCATCACTTCGCCAAGGCAGAACACATCGCAATGCATACTCCACCATAAATCGCATATACAAGTTATAGACCTTACACATTAGCATATCTAACAAGGGTACCCAATAATGGGGCTTGGATGGGCTAATTTCTAGTTTACAGAATATGTTCTACTAGGGGACCTTGGCCCCCAAGATAGTAGAATATTCAGTCTCCTGGCTGTGCAGTTTCTGGGGTGTTTGGTCTCCTGGCCCTACAGAACACTAGAACTATGCTAAGTTAGCAGACTTAAAGAATTACAAGTATGTATGCTAATACTTGTAGATACATAGAACTGTGTAAAAGGTATATAAAAGAAAAAGCAAAAATCATCTTGGCATCGGTACAGACAAGGGACCTGTGTGATGCATCACAGAAATCTTAAGGGTCAAATAATCTGGGAATGACACAGCTGCTGAAGCACTTTCTACAACAGGAGTATCAATGCACCCAAATTACACACTCTCATAAACAAAAAAAAAAATCTCACAGCCAGGAAAAAAAAAACTATCACTGTAATTTCAGCAAGGGGAGATTTGTGACAATGAAGATGCTGGCAATAAAAGCAGCAGGTAAAAGGACAGAATGCAAGTATAATGAGAAATTTTTAAAATGTTAAAAAAGAACACTACATCACTGGAGACTTAAAAAAATCGTGGAACAGTTCTATAAAGCAAACTTCAGAATTGGGAAGTGTGTCCAAAAGGAGAAACTGTTCAGAAACACAGTTAATATTATTGGCATCTATGAAGAATTTGGAGGAGCATATTGCTGGAGAAATCAGTATTTTCTTCAAACATATCAAAACCAGAGGAAACATGGTAGCTGAAAAGGTCAAGAGATTTTTTTTGTACTGTGGCCTGATCTTCCTCGTGTTTCCTTTTTGCATCTTAAGCTGTCTCTGCATCTTAGTTTACTACAGAGAGCACTGGGAAAACTCACACACATAGGAATGTTGCTCTATGGAAAAGAGCTTGAGAAGCAGCCTTGAACTGAAGCAATTTTTGTAAAGAAACAACAAAATTTACATTTAGGAGTGCTCACTGTTACCATTCACCCAGGAATTCCAAAGGAATTCAGATATTAAAAAGGCATGCACTGGTGAAGTCAATTTTCGTTTTAACTACTCTAGAAGGACTCAAGAGACTGCAGATAAACCCATACCAAGCAGATAGTGAAAATTTACAATAAAAAGAATTATCAGGCACATCAGCAATTCAAATATCATACAGAAGAGTCAAAACAGCATTTGCAGAGCAGTATCATGCTTCCCTGATCAAAATTCTTAAAAGAACAGGGGAGAAAGGAAGAAATAATTTGACTGAGACAACACATCTGAGCTTCTTCACAACTTTTGAGAAGATCTTCACAAAGGTTCTTCAAATAGCAAAAAAAAAGGAAAAAAAGAAAAAAAAAACAAACAAAGGGAAAAAAAACTGTTCCGGGATAAATCACAGCCCTCAGTAACATATGATGTTTCCCCATCTACTTACTCTCACTGCTATTTGTTGGAAGATATAAACATTAACACTTGGTGGTTTCTGACCAAGCTATCAAGAATGTTCCTGCAACCCTGCACATACCAAAATAGAAGATTTGCTGTTATGCCCACACACTCATCAGGCTGCTCACAGTAACTGCATGCTAGAGTCCAAGAACAAACTTCATCTCTTGTTTCTTGTCTTTCTCCCTGTGTCATGTTTTGCTTAAAATCACTACCTCATCTCACTGTTACTACAGGGATACTACAACAGAACATTCATCTCTTCCCTACTGGTCTTTGCAATTTCACTTGGAAGAAAAGTAGAGAAAGGATTGCCATGAATGATTCACTAAAGGAAGAAGAGCTACACAGATTCCTTCAGTACAAACCTTTCCAATGACTAAAACATCAAAGCTTTTACCAAGTTATCAGCTGATCAGCAGCGAGGCTGCTACAAATCTCCCAGATGCAAAGAAGCAACACTCACTCTGTAGGTGGCACACGGGGATGTGCCACATACCCAGTAATTACCCCATAATTCATTAATTAAATTATTCTAATGCCCCGGGACAATACTGGGAAGTTGAGAGCTATGTAAAATACTGGTAAAAATAAGACAAATGAAGACTGAGAGCTTGTTTACTTCTAAACATTATTTTCCTTTGACAATACTTAAAAGAGGTAGTGAAGGCAAAGGATGCAGTTTGACAATAACCTCAGGAAAACAGACCCTTGAAATCTTTTAGAAATTGACTTACTGCTTCCTAGAGAAATTTAGTGCTAAGTAGCTCTGCAATAAAGAAAGCCTTACTGTCCAAAGAGAGCAAGCTGTCAGCTGTGCTTGCAACCATGTTCAGAATAGCACATAACCAAATGCAGCCATAAGTAGCATAAAGGGACAAAATCCTCTTCATGGTAACACTTTCTGATTTTGTTCATTCCAGCATTTTTCATCCTTACTTCTTCGGTGTTTTCCACAACTTAGAGGCCTTTGGGCTTTCAATGTACCTCTGTTGCTCTTTCTATCAATTACTCTCCACTTTGATCTGTTTCCAATCCACAGGTACTTTCACAGAGCCCTGCCCACTGCAGGGCTCAAGTCAACTTTGGTTAAGAGGAATTAAGTGATTACTTAGTATCTTTTAAACGGCTGAAGCAAGTAGTTGGAGATACAATTTAGATTTACCACAATGTGATAAGTACGAACTCTTCTGTCACTGTGCCAACAACCCCGCAGGCCCACCTTTACACAGAACACTGAGCATAATCCCCCTGTCATCTCTAATTAACAAATTAGATACAGAAAATAAAAATGCAGTTTGTCATAAGGATCATAAAACCCAACTTTGTATCCAGAGCATTACCTTGCCTGTGCTTTGTAAGATTGTAGTTCTTGTCCTCCATACTCTCTCCCTGCTGACAATATCTCTAGTTACATCCACTTCAGCATCAACAAAACTTCTCTGTTTAAGAGCAGTTATGTCATCATCCAGGTCAGTTTTGATAGTGGATCTTTTCTTTGCCATGATTTTGGCTTTGATAGCAGCAATTTTTTCCACTGACATAGCTTCAGACAAGGACCTAAATGAGCAAAAATAACAGTAGAGACTGAATAATTGCACAAACAATTCTTCTGAAGGAATTTGTGAATGAGTAACTTCATCCTGCCAAAGTTTAAGGTTATGCTATAAACCACAAAATAGTCACCTTATATATACACTGTAATCTTATACGAGCTTGGCATGGCTCTTTTGGGCATGTGAATCCAATTTGTGACAAAAGACTCACAGTACTAACACAAAAACCATCCAAAATTCCCGACTATACACAACAAAAGTAAAGAATCCAAATGTAAAGCATCGGGACCAACAGTTTCATTTATAACAACATTTGAATTTCAGTACCCTGTTATACTTAGTGGATTACAATTTTGTGTCCGGTCGACCAACCCCTGGCTGCTCTGAGGCTTTCAAAGCATTCATCTAAATCTTGGTTGAGGTGCAGTTATGTGGACTTGGTCCCTTGAATGATGTGGCACCTTCTCAGGCCATGCAGGCCAGCAAACAACAGATAGTGGTAACCTTGTCCACATTAATTTGGGTTTGAGAGAGCTCAATGCAGTCCAAGAGTGCAACACCTATGTGTGTTTGCTTTTAATTGTAAACACAGAATTGGGTTGTCAGTGAGCTCTACTGTTTCACAGGTGAGCTGAAGAAAAAAATGATAAAGACTGAATTGCACAATACTAGCTGTCCATACCAAATTCACATGGGGTTGTTTTTTCTTTGAGAATACATGAAAAAATTAATGCAAGTACCAGTTGTGAAGTATTCTCCTTTATAACTATGTTATCGGAAAGCGAACTACTTTGTGTTGCTACTTGGCTCACAGAAGGGTCAAGCACGGAGTTGAAACTCACCACCTGAAAATATTTGTACTTTTTTTAAAGGGCAGTCTTTTACATTCAGCATTAAAAGAACTGGTAACTAAAGAATACAAAGTAATTCAAACAATACTTAGTAATCCACACTGCAGGATTGCAAAGTTGTGATACACTCAAGGTTGCATCCAAATTATTCGTTTACACAAAATCACATGTACTTTTTGATTTTTTTTTCCTTCTTATGCTTTCTAATCATGCCACAATCAGATTTTTTTCCTATCGTTTCCTTTTACGTATGTCTATATAAGAGATAGGAAGAAGTCATTCAAAATACATATTTTTCATGTGGTTAGCTACAATTATGGATTTCGTAAATGCCTCAAATCTGCACTGTCATAAATGCTTCAAGGTCTACTCCTCGAACATTACTGAGAGTATCAAGGAGAGGAAAATTTCCACTGAGAGCTGCTGGATGGAAGTAAAACTGGCTGGTTTGAACAGCACAACAATTGTTCTCCATCCTGTAACTAAGCATTATGCATAAGGAAAAGCAACCGCACCTGATCTGCTCTGTTTGCACGATGCCCTCTTTATGTCCTTCCAGCCGAGCTGCCAAGCGCTCCTTGTCAAGGCGCACACACTCTTCATCCTGGAAGGAACAGTCATGTTTAAGTTCTTGTGCATTCTCTTTTCAAATATAAATACACCTAGAATTAAAGCTATTCAGAAGTATTTTCTTCACATTTGCAAGGACAATCTTTATTTCCAATGATTTTTTATCTGGGCACTAGCATTAAGTGCAGAGCTATTGGAAGTTTCCTCTCAAGAACCACAATTCTTCAATTCTAACTTCTAACCCCTTCCAGTTCCCATTCACATGAACAGAAGCACTGTGTACACCAAAGGACAGGTAACCCAATGGCATTCCTACAAAAACAGATCAACACCGTAATTTACCTCCACCCCCAGTTTGTATTGATGACAGTCACTGTCATTACCTCTATTCTTGGTTTCTTCGCTTCTGCTAATATTTCATCTGCTGCTCTTTTAACTACAAGAAAAACAGGACATTAAAAATGAAAGATTGTAGTAGATTTTTACAAAATAAACCTCAAAGTTATTTTTCAGTTAAATTGTACCTTGAGTGGATCGTTGAAGACCAATTTCAAGTGGAGCACTTCTGTCTATGCTTGATGAAGTTGCTGCACTCAAACAGAACATTCAGTTTAAATAGAAAATATTTGCAATAATATTTGGGTATAAAAGAAAGAAGGACAACAGATGAACTGCAACAATGGAAGCCGTACATATTAGGTAGCAAAGGTGGTCAAACACTGCGACTAGTGGAGTGGAGATATTCAGAACGTGACTGAATGTAAAGTTATAGCAGGTTGCTCAGGGTCACTTGGTCCTTCTTTGAAAAGGGGATTGAACCAGGTGACCTCTTCTGGTCCACTCCAACATAAATTAATCAATGATTCTATGATCTCTATATACCACTCATAAAAGAAAACAGAGTAACAATAAGAATTAGAACCTGGAATCAAGATCTACCGGTTTGTCTACATTTTTTTTTAAAAGACAACCTGCTGATCTCTTTAAAATATATATATAAAGTGATTTTACTCATCATATTACAGAATAATCTCATACTCCAGGATACTTAAAATTTAAAGACCACCTACAAAACAGAGCATCTTACAAAGGTGGTATTTCTCTTTTTCTCAGAGAAACCTCTTTTCTCTATTGTTAACAAAAAATTTAAGATGATGAAATGCTAGGCATAACTGCCAGACTGACAAAGCAGTGATTTGATATATTTTATTAAACTGAAGATTTCATCCCACACATTTCTTGCATTCAAGATGAATGTACTACTGAAAGCTTCCCATAGTCTAGAGAAGGAAAAAACATATATGCTATGCATTCTAACACACAATTATTAACCAAAGTAGGTTAATAGCAATAGTACTAATAATGTTCACTTCTAAATATGTATGTAGGAACGCATCTCCTATCTAAGCAAAACAGTTAATTTCAGAACACAATTAAAAACACAAGAAGTAATAACTTTGTTTGAGAAGTTTCAGCACATTCAGTTAAGATGCAAACTGCCTATTGTTACCCGATCTTCCCCTCCTACCCCTCACTTGTGCCATGAATATGAAGCAGTAAAGAGCACTGTGTGTCCAAGTCAAAAGAATACATCACTCACATGTTTCCCCATTTAGGTATGCAAGCAAGTCTTTCCTATCAGGTCTTCTTACCACAGGAATGTTTTCAGTCTGAAAAGACAGCAGATGTGACATTAAACTGTTCTTACCTCACAGAGACTCTTGCTGAAGATTTTTCTAAAAAAATTTACTAAATTTACTAAAAACTACTCATTCATACAAAGACATGACCACATGTCCTGCCACCCAAGAAAGCTTAACTATCAAGCTTAAAGTGCAACCACATCCTAGAGGATATTCAGCTACACAAAATTAAACATATAGTCTGCAACAAAACTGAAAGAGAGGGCAGTCTTTTTCCTCCTTCCATTCAAACTTGCAAATAAGATTAAGAACTAGCTTTTATCAAACACACACACACACTCCTCTGCCAGGAGTCTGTGCTGATATGTAGAAATCAAGTATCTCAATCATGCTGTTCCAACACAGCACTGCTGTGTCAGATAATCATGTAGCACAAGGAAAGATGAAGAGTGGCCTCATAGAAAGCAGTCAAATGGAAATTAAAAGGACTTTTAAAAAATTCCTGTACCTTTATTTGTAGGGCTTAACCAGTAATTTTTTAATTGGATTGCTTACTTCCAAGTCCACTCCAAAGCTGTTCTGCTTTTCTCCATTCTGTAGATCCTTACCATCTTAGGCACTAAAGGATCATCTAGATTGGGATCACTCCACACAATAGATGGACAAAAGTACTTCTGAAATAGTTTAGTGCTGGAAACATAGAATGTCCATAGAATATGAAGATAAATGCTGCCATTACTGCTAATAATTGGTTGACAAACTCTTACTGTAAACATAATTTGGTGGTTTGAAGGGATAATCTGTTAGGAAGTGAACTATCAAGAAAAATACTCCACCCTGACAGGACCTGTCATGTGATCCTTCTGTAGAGGTGATTGTTTTTAAACACTCACACACACTCACACACTTTGCCGCGTATCATTCTCACTTTCCCCAGCCAAATTCATACACACAAGTGCTATTATCATTCTCTGAAAATAACTAGACACATATTCACTATCACAAGACAAAAAAATCACATTCTGTATGGTCTACTTACTGCAGCACGACGGACATACACAGGATGGGAAAGGTGCACGTTATTGAGCAGAAACAAGATAGAATCCAAAGTGTAGTACTCCCTGGGCTGGCCCTCTTTCCCTGTCCTGTAACACAGGAAAAGATTGTAACATTCAACTTTTCCATCTCTGTCTCAAGCACACCCTCTTTTAGAAAAGGTCTCTTCTTTCCAGATGACAGTTTAAAAAGCAAGCAGTTAATATTACTATCAGGCTACTGCCAAACTAGTTAGCTCTCAGTTGTGCTAAAAAATACAAGTGAGAGAGATGACTTCTTGCAGCCTCTTTACTGAAGGAATTATAAAAAAAAACCTGTCCAAAATAAGAGCTGGATGCGTTGTAAAATAAACAAGCAAGGCTTGTAAGTACACATTCCCCCACATTCACGCTATTTATCCTGATTATCAAAGGAACTGTCTATCTTATGTGAGACAGCCAGAGAAACAGAACTGAGCTGCAAATGAAATAAAGTATTATGTGATCTTTAGGTACAACAAGCCAGAATTTTCAGCACTAGAGAAAGCACAGTGGCAACTTGGGATATATAAATTCCACAAAGTCTAGGGAGCAAAGGGTTCAAAATGGTGCCAAAAGATCAAAATAAGGAGTGACTAGAAACTAACTGCACACAAAACCAGCAAAACCCTGAAGGATACAAAATCACAGTGAACTCCCTCCCATACTGAAGTCAGATCACATCAGAGCCGCACAACAGCATCAAGTTCAATCTCAGCTTTCAAACAGCTTGTTTCAAAGATACAGCTTTGAAGTCTAAAACGGAACTTGTTCTGTGCAACTGTTCACAAAAAAACCCCAAACCAACCACACCAAACAAGGCCAAATAAATCCCTGGCTCAGGCTGGCTCCATGTACATTGAACATAATTCCCCCCTCTCACACGTTCATCCATTATGCTGTTACTACAAGATTTTGTAGGGGATTTTGCCTGTCCATGTTTCAAAAAAAACCTACTCCCTAAACACTCCAACTGCTCTGAGAAACAGACCTGGCAGTCAGGAAAGCAGCAAGAGCAGCAATTCCACTGCCCACTCACACTTTGGGACCTGTCAAACCCCAGCTCCAGGCAGGACAAGGCTCCTGCACATTGCCCAGTCCCTGTCCCCAACCAGCTGGCTCACCTTAAAGCCTGAGGAAGAGAAGCCGCCACAAAACCAGCCCAAAGCTATAAATTTAAGACTGGGATAGAATTTTCAACAAATGAGATTTCAAGAGGAAACCCTTTCATTAAAAAAGTTTTCCCTCTAAGTATAGTGGCTTTACTCATGGCTCGTCATCAGCACCAAACCAACCTCACTGCGGGAACGGAGAGGAAATAAAAAATACTCAGTCACAACTTTATGGAGCATGAAAGAGCCACACAAAAATCTACTAAACCAACAGAAGTGTCTGTTTTCTCAGTACTGTGGATTTAATGCCACCTACTGCTTTCTTTGCTTATCATTACTTTTCTGAAATTAGCTAAGAGTGCCCAATAACCTGTTCAGAACTCATTATAAGCAGTAAAGTTCAAAACCTCACCTCCACAATGATGCCTGAGAAAATCAATATAAGAATAACATGCAGAGAAAAGGGATTCAGGATACCAGAACTGTAGAATACCACCGTCCCTTCCTTCCGAAAACTTGGTCTGCATGGGGTGGAGGGTGCCTGTACTTTTTGTTGCTGCAGAGGAAAGGGAGTAGACACAGGATCTTTCTTTAAACTGCTAAGAAGCCAAAACTTGGCTTCACAACTACAGGTAGCCACCAGAACTGGATTCCTCAGCAAGGAACTGTTTGAATACGCGGCAAAGCAGTAACGATCTTTGATAAGGTGGTATCTAAACATACGGGAAGCACTAGCAGAAACAAAAGGTTCCTCCACACAGGCTTGGCTCCGAAGTAAAGCCATGATGTCACATGATACAGTTGTCAATTCATTTAAAATCAAACGCTTTAGATTGTCTTAGTTCAGAAAAACTCATTATTTCTTTGAAGTGTGCCATATGCACTGAGCATGATACAAAAGTCCACCTGGTCACCTACTCAAGCTTTAACAATTTTTAGCAATAAATTACAAAATATAAAAACAAAAAAATACTGAACCATTATCTACTAATTGAAAAAATACAGTATTACAAATCCACAAGCATTGCCAAAGCTCAGCAGGGCACAGCTGGTACTTCATCACTTCAACCACACACTCAAGAATTCCCCATGCTCATTATGGCTCTAAGAGGATGTTTTATTAGGAGGACAAGATATTGCACATTAATGGGAAATCATCAGATGGACACGCAGTTGCACACAAGGATAAAATCCAAGCCTAAACTGACATTTCAACATCAGTGTGTGCTCCTGCTAAATAAACTGAGAACTAAAAATAGGCAGATCTGAGGGTAGCTTGCCTCATTCAATTTACAAACATCCAAAGTAGAAACAGAAATTAATTCTCTTACTTCCCACATTCAGTTATGGCATCAATTACTTAAGAAAAAAATTAAAATCTTAGGAGGCAGACCTCAACAAACCCAGTAACAATCATTAAAGCAAAAATATAAGGAAGAGTTGAATCTCTTACAAAATAAACTCCAGGTTAAAAATTGAGAAAATGTTTATATAATACAAGAGAGCAAGTTTCACCTGCTCATTTTTAATACAAGAAACTTACTTCCTTCTCATCCATTCACCTTCCTTCCTGTGCCCAGGAATTTATTAATTTTTAACTGCTTTATTTCCTCTATCCTGTTTCAAAGCCTGAAGTTTTACAGAGGTACTAAAGGCCTGTGTCTCATCCACAAAATCAAGCAGAAATCTTTAAAAACACAAGACAAAGCACGCTGAGTATCACACAACTGACAATACCCAGGGCCAGCTGCTCACTGTTCAACAACTCAGCTGCACATCCAAGTCCCTTGACTTGGCAAACAAAGCAGTAAATTTCTCTGGTAGATTGATTCCTTCCTTTGGTTTTGAAACAGATTCATTAATCACTCTTCAGGGCCCATAGGTTAAAACACACAAACCACTTCATCTCAGACCACCTAGCCTTTTTCATGGTGCCACCAGGAGCATTCCTATTATTATTATCTGGAAACTAAACTGGATTAAAGTGGCTTGCCCCCCCGGTTTTTTTTTTCCTCCAGGTTACTTTTAACTTGGTTTGGTTCCTCAGACCAATTCCCTGTTTGGCTGACACTTGTGCTAGCAGAGAGAGAAGGCAATGCAGGGCAGCACTGCTGACTTCTGCCAGCTGAGCTGCTCGAGGAGCCAGAGCTAAATGTCTAATGGGACTACTTCTAATTCTAGCAGGGACAAATGCCACTGCTGCTCTTCAGCCTGGCATTACTCTCTCCAGGCTGGAGATGCAATTACAGCAACCGTCCTGTGGACACCTAAAACAGAACTCAAGCTTTGTTCTGTGAAAGACTAAGCCACCAACACTTGCTCAGTGCAAGCATAATTTGGATCCTGTCAAGTGACCTGAATATAAAAGGGCTTGAATCTTGAAAGTCTTTGAAAATATCCCTCCTGAGTGTGGCAATTACCTAAATTAGCAGCTCCTAAAGTGTGGTGTTCAAGCTACTGAGCATGGCTTGCAGAACTGGTCTCATTTTTACAGTGTCTTCAATTTAAAGCTGAGACATGCAAAATGCCACAGTGATTGACAAGAAATACTGTGAACTGAGAGCAGCCTGATCCTATCAAAAGTTCAGAAGCCACTGGTTTTAGCCAAGATTTACTAACTCACCTCAAACAAACCAAAGAACAAAACCCCTCAAATTCTACCACACATCTACCCCAGGAGGTGAGCACTCACAGCTCTGACAAGGAGCTGCTGCAGTTGTGCTCAGAGAATTCTCCGTTCACCCACACATCCTTCTTGACCAGGAAGATAAAGCTGCCTGGCTGTACGTAGCAAAGTTTGCTCTCCAGCTGCTTTTAGGCTTTTGGCAACAGTTTCTGGGTCCAATCCAAGCTCTCCTGAGCAATAGGATAGGGCTGGCATATCGGTTTCTTGTTCCCTGCAGAAGGGCAATGAAACTTGTTTGGCTACTTAACCACTACTTGTTACCACTTGGGAAAAGCAACTTGTAGCAAGGAAACCACCACAACTCTCTACACACTACCCGGCAAAAATACAGCCAAGACTTCTAACGGCTAATCCAATTATTTCTCTTCCTCTTCAGTCTACATACCAGCATCCCCCACTCTGTCAGGAAGCACAAATAACTCCAAAATTAGTTTCTGAAAGCTTGAAACAGGTAATGAAAAAGCACGTTTCTAGTAATATACAAGGTACAAAGTAAAATCAGCTACAAAAAGTCCATCTAAAACTGAAGATAAGCAAGTAGGCTTATTTCATTTCTCTCTCTCAATCTAAGGATAGTAATAGTCATATAATTATCAGAACAAAACAAAAAAATAATTCCTGGTCAGACTCAACTACAAGTTCAGGGGTTTTTGAGAAATCTGCAGGTTCTTCTGCTTTTCCACAAAGGTCCACAGGATAACATGTCCTCTTTGATCAGTACCTGAGCTTTAACAAGAAGCATTTTTTTCTCTCAAGTTTGAAAAAGATTCATTGTAACACTTCTAGTGAGGCCATTAAGAAGCAAGCAGCTGCTACATTCTGAGAAAAGGCAAACGAAAAACTCCTTAGCAATGCAAGCAATCCATGCTATACTAGGAATTTCAACAGGAAAAACCCTCATTTCCTATAAGTTTTCTAAAAGCAAACATTTTATCTAATACAATTATTTAAGCCACATAAACACTCTCTCTACTTGTTTATTACGATAAGACCAACTAGGAAACAGCCTGCACTAGGTCCTGCCCAGGAAGAGGCCTCAGGTGGGGGCAGAGCACCTGCACAGCTTGTTAGACGGAGCGTCGGTCTGGACCTCGCTGGCTTTGTCCTGGTGCATCTCCTCCGCGAGATGAGAAGCAGCCCCGACAACCCAAGGCAGTAGATTCACAGACTATGCGGAGTGGGAAGAGACCCATAGGGATCACCGACTGCAACTCCTGGCCCCGCGCAGAATACCCCAAGAATCCCACTATGTGCCTAAGAGCATTGTCCGAACAACAACATAACGCCTCTTTTTCACCAAACACCCGGAAAAACTTGGGAGAAGCTGCCTCCTGCCATCTCATCGCATGAGTCTGCAGGACGCGGCCCCGCCGGGCGGCACGGACAGGAGCGCCGAGAGCTGAGGAACGGCCCGGCCCCGGCTCAGCGGCTCTCCTGGCCCAGGAGAGAACGTTTCTGAAGGGAGCGGCGAGCGCTTCCTACCCGGCCGGGCTGCCAGGGGAGAGGAATCGCCCACGGGACACCCGGACAGGGCGCCGGGGGCCCCGGACAGGGCGCCGGGGGCCCCGGGGCCCCCGCGGGAGGCGGCACCAGCCCGCCCGACCCCGTCCGCCTCGCTACCTGCAGGGCGCCGGGGCGGCCAAGGACGGCGGGACCCCGTCCCCGCTGCCCGGGCGCAACTTCGGGGCAACTTCTCCCCCCACCTGCCCCTTCCCCCGGCCGCGTCGCTCACCCCCAGATGACATAGTTCGTCTTGACATTCTTGGGCCAGGAGAACTCTCCGAAGATCACCTCGTCGCCCTTGACCACGATCTCCTTCTTCTGCGTGTTGTATTGCCGCAGCACGCTCAGCACGTCCGCCATCTTCGCCCGGCCGCCACCGCTCCGGCCGCCACCGCCCGCCGCAGGACCCCGTCAGCGCTCCCTGGGCTGCCCGCCGCGAATGCCTGAGCCAACGCCGCCGCTCCGCCTACTGGGGCGACGCCGGACGCGTTGCCATGGGAGCGACGTGGGCCCGCCCCCGTGAGGGGGCGGTGCCGGCGCGGCGGGAGGCCACACCCCCTTCACCCTAACGGCGGCCGTGCCCCCGGCACCCTCATGGCGGCCCGGGCGAGGTGTAAGGGCTCTGCTTTCTCCGTCCTGAGCACAGAGCTTTCCTATGTTTTGTGTGAAAATAGAGCCTTTACACACAGTCACTGCCTAAGTTCATCGGCGCTGCTTCGCTTCTCTGGAGCTTTGATGCTCCCGGGTGTTCGCCGAGTCACGGCGCGGGGCTACGTCGCGCTCCCCGGGCGCGCTGGGATGATTTGGGTGGGGATAACGAGGAGTTTTGGTGGTGCTGGAGAGGTTTTAGAGGGTGCTGGAAGGGGGTCGGTGGTGCTAACGGAGTTTTAGGGGTGCTGGGATGGACTTGGGGGTGCTAAAACACAACTAGTTTCGAGGGTGTTGAGGCGGCTTGAGGGGGGATTGGGGACGCTAGTGTTAGAAATGAACTAACTTTTTGATACAATTGAATGGGGACAAAGTCGTCGAAGCAAAAGCAAACTGTTTACTAGTTACGAGTCAGCTGAGTCGCAGCACGCGTATCACCCTCACCGGCACTCGAGCACACACACCCCCTTCTACAACATGGCTACATTTTATACCCTTTCCCGGCCGGGGCGGTCCCTGTCCCCTTTCCCATTGGCTGGGTACGCGGGAACTTGCATTCTCTCCCGACCGCCTACTTTTCTGTCCCCTCCCCTCTCATCCCACCTCTCTCTCAGTCAAGCCTTCAACCCCGCCCCTCTCCCAGCTCACAGCAATAAACCAACCAGAATAAATCCAAACCAAAAACAACACCACATAGAACCAACAACTTTCATTATTTAACTTAGTAACCTTTAGGCTTCAGCAAAATATCACCTTATCTCTCACACTAGGATGGTATGTGGTACACTGGGAAGAGTTTTAGTGGGGCTAAAGAGGTTTTAGAGGGTGCACAAACGGATTTGGGGGTGCTAATGGGGCTTTAGGGGATGCTGGGAGGGGTCTGAGAGAGCTAAAATGGATTTTGGGGGTGCTGAGGAGGTTTGGGGGGGGTTGGGGTGCTGGGATGGTTCATGGTGTACTAGGAGGGGTTTTAGTGATACTTAAAGAGGTTTTAAAGGGCCCTGAGAGGGATTTGGAGGTGTCAAGAGGGTTTTATGTCATTACTTCCAACCACGTGCCCAGCGGCACATGGTTGGTATTGGCTGGGACAGCACGGCCACAGGAACACCTCAAGAAAACAATGTAAAAGGACCAGAGGGAACAGCAGGAAGCAGTATCAGCGAAGTTTAGGCTGGATATTAGGAAAAGGTCCCTCACCCAGGGGGTGGTCAGGCTCCTCCAGGGCAGTGGTCATGGTCCCAAGCCTGCCAGAGTTCCAGAAGCTTTTAGACAATGTTTTCAGACACATGGTGGGATTATTGGTGTGTCCTGTGCAGGGACAGGAGTTTGGCTCAATGATCCTTGTGGGTCCCTTCCAACCCAGGGTATTCTGTGACTCTATGATTCTACCAGATGCTGTGTGTCTCACTCTGCAGGCTGGAGAGAAAATCCCCTGGATCCTGGATATAAAGCTGGGTAAAAAAAAGATAGAAAATTCTCTGCTTTATCAATCACAAAAATGTTCTTTAATTCTGATACAAATAAGCCATCAAAAGACCATAGCAAAAAAGAGGTCATTAGGAAAATATTGCCTGTAAATCTGAAGAAGGACAAACAGTAATGCCACACAGCACATCCTACGTTACCCTGCAGAATTTGGGATCTTGGAGCTCAGTTTGCTCTGTTTGCTCTCCTAAGCAACTGCACAGCTGCAGCTGGCATGTGTTCTCTCCATGCTCTCTCCAAGTTCCAGGTTAATTTCTTCTGCTCAAGAAACTGGGACCATAGCATTCCCAGCAGAACCAAACAGACTGGTACCCCCTGGGGAACACTGATTGCAGGATTTGAGGCCCCGAAGCAAGCTCTCATCATGACTTATTCTAACCTTTGATGCTCAGAATTTTCTTAACACTCTCCAACACTGGCAGAAAACATTATTCCATCGTGAATCTGCAAAAGGCAGAATTGGGTCATTTTTCTTCCTCTAAGTAACATGTGCTGAGACTGACAAAACAGACTAAAAGCCAACAGCCTATAGAATTCTTGTAGAGGCAGACAGCTGGTCTGAAGGTTTCACAGATCTTAATTTGGACATGATTAACTTATGTTATGAGAAAAGTCTGAGAGAAGAAAAATAACTAGTTTTTACCCATGAGAATATTGTGTCAATAAAAGTGAGAATGTTAAACAATGGAAGAAGAAAAACAGCAACAAGTCTGCACCTGGTGTCTTTCTAAATGCTTCAATGCTTATGCTATAGGTAACCAATAGTAGTATATTGTAGTTAAATAATAGCCAGTGGATCCATTGTAGTAGTTTAGTGCCCAATGAATGTATAACACGAATTATAACATACAAAAGTATATTAAAGAGACTACTTTCTTGAATAAACGGCTTTTTGCCCTTGTCCAAGGCACTGTCCATGTATGCCATGTCCGCCCCAACAGCGACAATTCAGTTTCAAGATGTTAGCAGCATCCCCATCTGTGTCAGAACAACTCGGCATGCAGAGCACCACGAGTGTATTTGTAACATTTCAAATATGGTATTGAAATAGTCTAACACACAAATATGTACTACAACACCCAGTAACATGGTGAATTATACCAAATACTGCCAATATTTATTTGTCAATGGGTATAGAGTAATATTTATGTGTTTAAAAGACAAAGCCATAACCAATAAAAAATATAATTTCCTGAACTGGATTTGGAATTATTACTGGAGCTACAGCTCATGAAAATTGGAACAGGACTTGAAATGCTTCCAGTGGGCCAAGTCCCATATCCATGCCTCATCCAAAAGCCCCACTGTTATAAATGCATGTATTATAGTGTTGGCTTTTCGCAAATAATGAATGCTATGTGTGTAATGTCAATCCTTATGGAAGCAGCTTTTGTTATAGAAATGTAATCACTTTTAAATGCTTTAATTACTTCTAAATGCTTCTTTTTGTTCTAGCTTAAATGTAGTGGCTAATGTAACTGTGTTAAAATGTAGCTAGCTTAAAACAGTTAAACCACCTGCTTAGTTGGATAAGCATGGGTGTAACAGGCCCCTGCCCCAGGACATCTCTATCAGTAACAACCATCTGCTGGACACCGATGGACAGAGGAAGATACTGGACTCTCCGAAGAAAACTACGCATGCTCTAAAAAGGCGGACCCAAGGAGGAGCCATGCTAACGAGTTGTTGAATATGTATACTTGTCTATGAATATGCAATAGAATGATGTAATAAGAAAAGTATATAAAGAGAGTCTATTCCCATGGCAAGTGTGCTCTTGGCTCCGTGCCAAGAGTGCCCGATGTCACCTGGACGCTGTAACCTTTTGCCCTATACCCTGTCCCTTATTGTCCTATTAAACCTTTGAATTTTAACAGGAGACTGGACCTCGTTTTTAACACCCACTGTATCCTCTAAACCAGTGCTACCTCTTCAGAAGCACATCCTGTACACCTGCTGCACTGCAAATAATACTTTTCTTCAGTGAGACACACAGTCACTGCACTACAATGACACCAAAAAGCCCCTCATTTCAATTCTGCTCCATTCTGCTGCTCAGGGAGCAGGGAATGGTGTGGTGCACAGTCAGCTGCACACACAGCTGCAAAGAGATTTATTTTCAAGTTTGTAGAAAATGTTGTAGTTCTGGTTTCCTTTTTCATTTAAGGTTGCCTTCACTGGGGAGAACACCGAAAAAGAAAGCTGAGCAAGAAGGAGTGTGTGCATTGGCAGTAGTTCAGCAGGGACAAGCTGCCTGCGCCCTTAGGAGCAGGATCCCTGCAGGAGTTTGGTGTGCTGCTCTGAGAGGAGGGAACAAAGCAGGGAGCAGCACGGAGCGAGTTGGTCTCGCCCTGCTGAAATCAGTGCAGATCTGTAACGAAGGATGGAGCGGGAGAGAGGTGCTGTGGTCATGCTCTGGCAGGAACAATGCAAGTAACAGGAACTAAGCCAAAGGAATGACCCAAACCATGACCCAGCTTTGTGTCAATAACCCCCATATAAGCTCATGACTAAAATCAAACTCCACCTAAAAGTGGAGGAGTTCTTCATCCCCCCCATGCGTTATATACTCCGTTCCCAACGCTCCTGTTTCACAGGTCAGCTTCTGACCGAAGAACTGCAAGGCAGGAAAGAAACGTGAGGAAGAACAGGCAACAGAAACGCGGACGGAGAAGATTTAAAGTAAGTTTTACATTGGACAAAGCAAAGGCACCGCCGAAACCCCCGCATCTGAGAGTCGGCCGGGCAAGAGGCCACACTCCCCTTTCCCCGATTTCCCCCGCAGTACGAGCGGCTCCGAGGCCTCCGGGAAATCCAACCCCTCTTTACGCCTCTTCTGACCGCATCCCGGGAAATCCAGCCTCACTTTACGCCTCTCCTGACCCCCATCCCAGGAAATCCAGCCCCACTTTCCGCCTCTCCTGACCCCCATCCCGGGAAGTCCAGCCCCTCTCTGACCCCGCCTCAGGAAAGCTGCCCCATCCCTCCCTGCATCTGTGCTGCCCCTGCGCTGCCGCTGGCGCTCCCGGCGCAGCGCGGGCAGCCCCGGGGGGCGGTGCGGGGGCCTGCGAGGAGCGGAGTCGGACCGCCGTGAGGACGGAGAGGAGCACCGCCTCTTCCTGATGGCGCCATGGCCCTGCAGGGGGCGTTGCGCCGTGCGGCGGCGGCCTTGGAGGGGCGGTGAGTGCGGGCCGGGGGCACCGGACTGGCACCGGGCTGGGATAGAGATCGGGACCGGGAATGGGACTGGGACAGGGATAAGGATCGGGATTGGGACACGGATAGAGATAGAGATAGGGATCGGGACCGGGACTGGGATCAGGACAGGGACCGGGACTGGGATTAGGGTCGGGACAGGGACAGGGACCGGGACGGGGACAAAGACAGGGATCGGGACCGGGATCGCGACCGGGATCGGGACCGGGACTAGGATTGAGGGTCGAGACAGGGACAGGGACCGGGACGAGGACAAGGACAGGGATCGGGATCGGGATCGGGACCGGGATCGGGGCTGGGAGAGCGACAGGGTTTGGGATCAGGATCAGGACAGGGGTCAGGACAGGGATTGGGATCGGGGCGGGGTGCCGAGGCTCCCGGCAGGGCAGAGATCGCGGGGCTGCTGCCGCAGCCGGGCGGTGTCGCGGGTGTCACAGGTGTGTGTGTGGCTGTCACCGGCACGGAGCGTTTCCCGTGTAACGGCACCGCTGGGCTGTTCCGCAGCCGCACCCATCCCGCTGCTCCCCTTCCCTGCAGGCACCCAAGAACCTGGGTGGCTGCAGGTGTTGCAGCTCAAGTGAATTTACATGGAGAAGTCAGTTAAATATCGAAACAAAACAGGGCAATGTGGCATTTCTTTGAAAGCTCGAATATCTGACTGTCATTTCTTTTTAGTCCTAGAATGGGGAACAGCCAGACTGTTTCGGTAGGATTGTCTAATGATGCTGCCGTGAATCAAATACAGGTAGCATTATTTATGTTACTTTTACTGATTTCCAGCATTTATAAAAGCCAGTTACTTCAAACCTTTTCTTATTTATACAAAGAAATACTGTAAATAGTTCTGCCTGTTGAACCTGTTCCTATGTTTATTATGTTTATCAAGTCATGCTGGCAGTTTTGTTTATCCACAGCCCTGGAACCTGATCTTCCTAGGCTGCACCCATTTTACGTTTTTTTTTAGACCTCTACTCAACTTCAGTGCTGCTGTTGATATTGGGGATAGAACCTTGTAAAATTACTGACACCAAGTAAAGTTAAGTATTTTAGAGGTTGGGGTTTTTTTTATAAATTTACCGATAGTAAATGATAGCTGGAATTCCCCTTGAATTTACAGTAAAGTGATAAGGGTGTATCTTCCACCCACTGCTTTTGGTCACTGTGCTTGCCACTGGCACATTCCAAGTGCCTTACAGACAGGGAAAACTGTCCTAAACAATTCAGGGGGATGCAGCGGATTGGGCAGACTGCAGAGTACCACACACTCCACCATCCTTGAGCTCAATTTGGAGCCAGGTGCAGGTCAAACCTGCCTCCAGAGGTGCCAGCAGAGATTTTCCTGTTTGTTACCGTAACAGCAGGTTTTTAATTTGTATATTAGTTTTCATGGCTGTTCAATAGTGTTCAAAGTGCACTGGCTTGAAGCTCGCTGACTTTTAACTTTCTTTTGAGCATGCAGGACATTATTTCACACAACTGTGTGGTGATTTTCTCTAAAACAACATGCCCATACTGCAAAATGGCAAAAAACCTGTTCGACGGTTTGAATGTGAATTACACAGCTGTGGAACTGGATGTAAATACAAACGGAAGGCAGTTCCAAGATGTTCTGGAACAGATGACCGGTGGCAGAACAGTGAGTATATTCTCTTACATATAATGAGTAACAACTTGGGCTACACACCTCACTCTTGGGTTATACCCATAGCAAGTCCTTAATTGTTTGGAGACAGTTAAATTTAGGATACAAGCTGCTAAATGAAATACTGCAGGAGGGTTCTGTCTCTCCTTCTAGAACCCCTCTGGCTATCCCTCAAAGTTGATTTTTTCCATACTGCCACTGAAATCATTGATGTATCAAAGCCATTTTTCATTTGTATATTTAAACCATTGTGTTTAACACTTGTATTTTATTTTATATAGTCTCGCTTGACTCAATTATTGGAATTTATTACAATCACCCACACAGTGACTTCATCCCACTTTTGAGGGGCACATGAAGTTTCCCATCTCTGTAAATATTATGGAAAAGTATGGGTTGTACACTAATATTATACACACATCTAGAAGAACACAATAATTGTGTGTATTGGAGTCCACATGGGCTTGCTTGAATGTTTACCTTTTTTCCAAGAAGTAACTAATGCAACTTTTGTTTTCTTGATAGGTCCCAAGAGTCTTTATCAATGGGACTTGTGTAGGAGGTGCAACAGATACTCAAAAGCTTCATGAGGAAGGCAAACTGCTTCCTTTAATTCATCAGTGTCAAATGAAAGTAAATTACTGAGCAATCATCTCTAGCTTAGCTTCGTCTTCCTTTGTATGAACAGAATTTCAGATGAATTCAGAAGATCACAGACACACAGCATGAGCTGCACTCAACAACCTCAAACTATGGCTTCCTGAATTACAGATCACTCTGACAGACATTTTATGGACTTGGCAAATTACCTGGTGTCCTTGTCTCAGCTTTCCCACAACCCAGATGGTCATCAGCAAACATTATGTAACTCATGGGGCTCTTAGTGAGACAGTGATGTCAGTTCATGGTGATTAGATCCTGCTCCAGGGAAGTCCAGGCTCTGCAAAAAGAATCCTGTAGGTTTTGCTGCACATTAGTTTGCTTTCTGGCTTTGTCTCAATAAATTGTCATTTAATGATTTCTTTAAATATAATTCTTTGTCAAACTGAAGTGTGAAGCAAACCCAGTTTGTAGTGATACTGGTGTGTGCATGTCGGCCTCTCGTGTATTCTAGTGCCTGATCATCCAGCTCCCAAATCATGTGTCCAATGGAACAGAAAAGGGAATAAATATTCTGGCAGCTTTAGAGAGTGATAGCTTTCATCTTTACTCTGCACTGTGAGGTATCAGTCTGGAATGTCATTCAGGAATGTCCTCCTAGGGGGGCCAGGCAGCTCACGCACTCAACTGCAGCTGCAGACTACGGTACAACCAATCCAACAATAGCATGAAACATAAGACCAAGTGAAGCAGGTCTAATATGCATAGAGTTTATTTAGTACTTAAATTCTACAGTCAGAATGCAGTTTACTAGCCATTTCAACTTTCAGTTAAATGTCTAAAAGAAATTACTAAAATTCCATCGTTTCAGTACAATGTACATCCAAAGCCAGACCGGGCAATGCCAAGACTCTTGGTTATTTCAAAGAAGTTCATATGCAAGTAGAAAATTATATCCCATTCTTCAGTTAAAGGGACCATTACACAACTAAAGGTGCACATATTAGAATAAAAACATTAGTCAATGAATTTTTTACTCATTTTTTGTGAATTAAGACTCCTGTTATTTCCATTGCTTTCAGCACTGCATGTACCTAAACTACGTTTTTCCCTCAAGGGAAAAAAGCATCAGTCTTTAATTCCAGCTAACTAGGACGGCAAGAGTATCATTTAAATTTGACAGCTTCATTTTTGTGATGCTGGTTTGAACTAAGTTTAAACTGCATCATATGTAGAAAGTCTTTAGTATACAGTTGCCTGCATTGTGCATCTTTAATATGTAATCAGCTAATTCAGCACACTAACCTTGTTCCATTTTAATTATTGCAGTTTACTGTGTGGTGCTAGGACAGTCATAAAGGTAAACACACAAATGTGCATCTCACTCTGAATTTACACTTAATAAAGCCATTTATTTTGTACATACGGCCATATAAGAATACCAAGTGTTCTTTTTCTCTGTGTAGAATTCTTCAGCCAGCGATGTTTTTACCAGAAGCTTAACAATAATTTTGTCCCCAAAGCTGATAAACCCACCACGTAAAAATAATAACAATAATGTGCAAAGGAATTTTTCAAAGACCTTTTCATTTTGTTCCCTGTTTAGCGGCTTGTTTTTTCAACCAGTAGTCTAAAATAACCCTTTGAGTTCCAAGTTCTGGAAATCCCAGGGCATTGTCACTTAAAGCAAATGCTCTTGCAGCTGTTAAAACAAGCTGTGTGCCCGCAGATGCGAGTGCCCCATTAATAAATAGGATCTAGCTTAAGGCACCCAAAGGGTTAATATGTTTCTTTTTAACCATATTAAGGCTCCCTATCCAAACAGTTCTTTCATTGTGTACAATTTCACAGAAAGTAGCAGCAAGGCAGTGCCTTCGTTACTGGATGGCACAAAGCCATGTTATGGTTAAGTTAATTAAACATGATATAGCAGTTTAAGTGTGGTTCTACTCCAGGGAAAAAAAAAAAAACAAAAAACAAAAAAACTAAGAACCTCAAGAACAGTCATTAAAAATTTCCTTTTTTTTTTGTCCAGCACTGTCTCCAGGACAAAGCTGTTTATCTTAAAATATGCTTGTCCTGGGATCTAAATATTAAAATTTATCCACTAAAAGATCTGGATACCTGCTCAACCAGCTTAAATCCCATGCTTCTAAGAAACTGAAGAAGCTGGAAACAAACACTGAGTTATTTAATGAAGCACACGGAGCTGTGAATATGCCCATGTGTTGCTTTTTAAATACAGAATTATTTTTAAAGAGCAGAACTGCACTTTTACAGGAGAATGAAAAGACATTTTATTTGTAACTTGCTGTGCTTAACTCTTAAGCTGGTAACATTAGGAAAACAGCTATTTATATTCATTATTTGTTAAGGAAGCATTTGTAAAAGTTCCCAATATACCACATATATATGCAAATATATATATATATATATATATATATATATATTTAAACTTAAATTCAGAATGCAGAAATACCTAAAGAAACCACACTTTACAGTATCAAAATCATAAATCCAGATATGTAAGCACACATATTTAAAGACACCATACTTTCTGCTGAAATTAGGTAATCTTTTATGACTTCCCTCAGAGCAGCACATCCATAAAACACTGTCCTGGTTTACCTTTTCCCCAGAACTCTTGCTTAGCCATTTGTACACTCCACTGTGTCACGGTAAGATGAAATCTCTACCATTCCAGCAAGAAAGTAATTAGAACAGCTGTTTATAGCACATCTGTGCACTGCAAACCACTGCAGACAGCAAAATAAACCTAGAAACTGGTGGAATTTCATATAAACTAAAGAAAAGGATTAAAAGCAGAAGCAAGACAAATGATTCTTTGCTTAGGTTTACTTCTACAGCCTATTTTTTGAAGATTTTCTCTAGTCAATACTGCAAAGAAGCTGGCTGTTTATCCAGAGTACTAATTTAAATGTTTTCCTAATTCTGCATGACAGCAGCCTGATACTGTTTAAAAGAATGAAAAATTTAAAATCAATGAACTAATTCTAGAAAAAAGCTTTACATTTGAAAATCCAATTTGAAAAGCCAGTTGTAAGAGGTTACTTTTTTCAAGTAAAGCCATTCACAGGCAGATGTTGGATTTTTGTAATAAATAAAGTATACTTTCGTCACTGATTTTTACAGAGTTTTACCAAAAATCTGACAGATACAGCAAATTAAATGTTTTGTACAAAATTTATATAATTAAAGGACAGGAAAAAATATTAATTATTGAAAAAGTTAAATACTATGCCATCAGTTCTGGTGCAGGGAGCTAAGCGAGCACACTCAGTGACAGCAAGAAAACAGAAGAACAGAGGCAAAAAAACACAAAAAAAGGAATGGATGAGAGCTTGTGAAAAAAGATTCAAGTATAGGCCTGAGGTGACAACATGGAAAAGGAGAAAAAGCTCCAACACTAACAGAGAAAAGGATACGGCAAAAGAAGAAGAAACAAAACAAATGGAACCAAAACTAAAGCTTCTGTTATGGTGGCTGTGAGCTCGGGACAGGGTTAAGCAGCATTCACAAAGCAGACAAATATTTTCATAGCATTTTTACAGACAGAGCCATTATTAAAATACATTTCCCAATCTGCTGGTGTGTTTTTAAGCCAAGGATACGTACTTTGTTGAATAGTCTTTTAAAGCCATACCCATTTATGGGCACCAGTTAAAAACAGCAATGTAAAAGAACAAAATAAGCCCCCTTAAGGCTTATGTTTAACAATCAGGTTTAACAGTGGTTTTAAGCTGATGTGCTCACAGCATTATTTTTAAAAACTCGAGATCCTCCTGCCCTCTCCATATCGTTGATTGTGTCCCTTCCATGAAGAAACCTGACCTCTGATGTTCATTCCTTACAGAAGAATGTTTCAATTCTGCTGTGCTTCCAACCACGACATGCTTTTCTTCTTTCTTAAAGCTAAAGTGCCTGAACATTACAGCCTTAGACACAACAGTCTAATGCTCCATAATTGTCAAGGGGGTCACAGTGAAATGGCAATCAAACTGAAACCAGTTAACTGTTAGGTAACAGGAAACCTGCATTTGCCTGGTCTACAGTTGCACTCTGCATTTAGACCTTTTTCTATTCAGTATTTTAAATAAAATTAACTAGCTTTAAACTTGTCCCTGCTCAATGTCTACTGATGAACTGCAGTGCACAATTATAGCCCCTCTTCTGCTTTTCCAGTCAGTGTTCCTCCAGTGCAAAGACCACTATTAATTTGAACGTCTCCTTTTTGGTGAAACAGCAGGTTGCTTATTGTACACTGAACTAAAGCTTAAGCTTAGCAACTTTGTCTTAGCACACTTTTTTTATTCTTTTTGAAGCATTACAGTAATTATTGCCTCCTTACATGTCTACATGTTGTTTTGGAAATTACCAGTTTAATAACTAAAGACTAGAAACAGGACAAATGCACATTGCAGCAAATGAGTCATGCTGTCCCCTAAAATTCAGTGTATGGGCAGATAAAAAGATCCAGTCTATGGACAAGGAACATGCAGCATCATTCTTCTATGCCCCTTACTGGAAGAGAATGGCAAAACCAGAAAGAAACTCCCAGAAGCAAAGGTCCACATACTATAAAATTTCAGCTGTCAGCATTTACTTCAGTTTCCCCTCTCTGTGCAAATCTCGAAGGAGGAGCAGATGGTCTCATCAGTGCTGGTTTTACATCACATAAACCATTGACAAGGTTTTTAGTCCAGAGATACTCTAAATGTTTAGGAGCATATTCTGTACCCCAGAAGGGCTGACTACCTTTTAACACTGGTCGCAGCTATCCACTGTCAACGGATACAGGGATCTACAATTTCTATCAGTCCTACTGAAAAGTTCATCTTTACTTCCACACTCTAGTGCAAGGAACTGCATTTTAAACTGGACTACTTCCAAAGATGCAACACCACTATAACCATTCATTCAATCTGTTAGTAACTACTCTAATTTTTATTTGCAATCGATTTACTTGAAAGTTACTTGAAACACCTGTTTTAAGTTTTCATTTTATATTTAGTCCAAAATATTTCCTATTACTTCACAAATACTACCCCAAATAAGAAAAAGTATTTGCAAAAGATAGTCATCTATCAGTTATTTTTGACATTTCTAGCTTAGAAGGAAACACCTAATCAGATGTTTGACTATTGTGTCATTTAAAATGCATTACTACCAAACCCAATTCCAAAACATCAGTGCATTTACTTGAAATAATTATTAACATGTGTTGAGCAAATGAATTTACTCCCCATATTCACGGTGTTTTGTTTAGACACTAAAAATGATACACAATTTTTCACGAGAGATGATTGGTTTTCTTTTTCCAGACCCAAAAGTGCTATGTCTCAGCTTTTGTAGGAACACTTGGTTTGTTCTAGAAGTCACCTGAGGAGCCGGTGGCAGCCCTGTGTCCTCCAAGCATTCTGTCAGAGCTGTTCTGTGAGAGCAATGATAATTCAGGAGTGACTACATTCATGTTGGCTGAAAGGCAATGCTCTACCCAGCAGTTCTTTAAGCCCTGCTTTATGTAAGGAAAGGCTTCCCTCACTGGATTGATTATGCATTAAGGGAGAGTGTAAGTAAGTAGCAGAATACCTTCAGTAACATGTAACATCCTATTTTAGCACCAAAAGAGATATCCCTGCTACAGAATGCAAGCTTTGAATTTATAATTAATGGGAATGAGGCATAATGAAAAGTGTTACAAGTACCAAAAGTATAGTAGGAACTTCAATTTTACATTTAAAAGCTTGGGTTTTAGGCAGAAAAATACGGTCTTACGTGTCATTTACCACTATGGGTAAACATGATATTTTTATAAATCATAATTATTTTCAAATTAACATAAAATTCACTGTTTAAAACAGTCAGTATTAGCATTAAAGAGGCTGACATATGTTTTAGAGGAAGTCGCAAAAGCATCACTAAAAAACCTTTCTAATCTTCTAAGACCGACCTACTAAAGAGATCTTTTAACTTCCCCCTATACACACATACAGAAAACACAGAATTAAATACATATACACATAAATTGCTATCAATTTCTGTTCCAAAGTGGCAGAATACTCACTGGCTTTCTCCTTGTCACACTCTTACTATCAGACTAAAAATAAAAGAATTAAAAATAAAGAATCCAGTTTGAATCACTTCCTAAACACGATTTTGTGAACATGGAGGAAACTGTACAGTTCATAAAAGTTTTTAAGAATTGGTCACTATAAACTGGAGGTAGTTTTGAAATATGTTAGCTTGAATTAGTTTACAAAATCAGAAGTAACACTAATCTACAAAAAGATTTTAAAAAATGAAATACTCTCCTGTTAGGAAGATTGTTTCTGAGTCATTGAATACATTCTTTTGAAAAAAAAAATGTAGCTTTTTGTTTCTGGTTGTTCCCACTCAGCTTTGGTGAGCAGGCCAAGACACCTGTACTTGTTGATCTTGCTCACTGATAGTGTGCTGATGCTTTTCGAAGTTGTGACAAGGACTAAACGTGACATCCCAGTCATTTCCAAGGTCTTTTTCTACTAAAAACAGTTTTTAGAACTTCCTGTAAAGCATTTTAATTCTAAACTAGTGCTTCTGAAATTGCATTGTGCAGAAACTGCCCTTCAATTTATCTAAAGACATATTTCCTCCTGAAAACCCAGATGATAATCCAGAGAAAAAAAGATTAGCATGAGCTCTTGCACTTTCAGTTTTATCAGTATAAAATGTCCCTGGGTAACTTTTACACTGTATCACAGTCACATGGTCTCAATACACACCAGAAAAAAACTTCTTTTGTAGAGTTTAACTGTAACCATGGAAACCATTGAACATTAGTAACACTTAAAATACAAAGATTTTAAACAGCCCAAAGAAAAGTCCCTCTCAATGAAGTTGCTGTTAAACTACCATTATTAAAAATACTAAGCCCATTTGTTTCCAGCCCCATTCTAAAAGTAATTAATGGATTTATTCTTGCAAATAAGCATTCCACAGCAATGGGGGAAATTAAAAATCTCTCTGTATTTATAATCTACTATAAATGAAATTAAATTATATACTATGTAACCCTGTAACCACTTTTAGCAAACTTGTCACTGTTATTTTACATTGTGTGCAACAGGAAAAATAAAAAAAAATATATTCCTCATCTGCTTTCTTGTTTACCCTTCACAAAAAGGTAATAAAGAATCACAAAATCATGAGGGTTGGAAAAGAGCTCTTAAGATCGAGCCCAACCATCAACCCACCCACTGCCAGGTCCACCACTGAGCCATGTCCCTAAGCACCACATTCACGTGGTTTTGGAACACTTCCAGGGATGATGATTCCACCACTTCCCTGGGGAGCCTTTTCTAATGCTTGGCTGCAAACAGGATTTGAGGTTCAGTCTCACCAGTGCCAAGTAAAAAGGAAAAATCCCTTCCCTGGTCCTGCTGCCACTCTTTCTGATCCAAGCCAGGATGCCCTTGGCCTTCTTGCCCATCTGGGCACAACTGGCTCTAACCCCCCCATTCTTGAACAGCACCCCCAAGTCCTTTTCCACTGGGCAGCTTTCCAGCCACTCTGCCCCAGCCTGGAGCATTACATGGGATTGTTGTGACGCAAAGGCAGGACCGAGCACTTGGCCTCATTGAACCCCATACAACTGGCCTCAGTCCATGGATCCGGCCTGTCCATATCCCTCTGCAGAGCCTTCCTGCCCCCAAGCAGACCAACTCTTCGGCTCAACCTGGTGTCATCTGCAAACTGACTGAGGGTGCCCTCGATCCCCTCGTCCAGATCAGACATAAAGATACTGAACAGGACTGGCCCCAACAGTGAGCTCTGGGAAGCACCACTGGTGACCAGCCAGCAGCAGGATGTGACTCAGTCGCCACCACTCTCTGGGCCCAGCCATCCAGCCAGTTTTTTAGCCAGCAAACAGTGCACATATCCAAGCCACGGGCTCCTAGCTCCTCCAGAATGCTGTGAAAAACAGTGTCCAAGGCTTTGCTGAAATCCAGGTAGACCACATCCACAGCCTTTCTCTCATCCGCTAGGGAGGTCACCATTCATAGTAGAAGATCAGGTTGGTCAGGCAAAACCTGTCTTTCATAAAGCCATGCTGGCTGGGCCTGATCCCTGGCTGTCCTGTGTGTGCTGTGTGAACAAGATGATCTGCTCCATAACCTTCCCTGGCACCGAGGTCAGGCTGGCAGGCCTGTGGTTTTCTGGATCCTCCTTCTGGCCCTTCTGCTCAATAGGCACCACACTAGCCAACCTCCAGTCATCTTGAGACCCCCCCTGGTTAGCCAGGATTGAGGATAAATGGTGGAGAGCAGCTTGGGTGGATTCCATCTGACCCCACAGACCTACGAACGTTTAAGTGGAGCAGTAGGTCACTGTCTCCTCTGGAATTACAGAGACTTCATTTTGTTCCTTGTCTGTCTTTCCAAGGACAACTGGTCTGACTATTAAAGACTTAGGCAAAGAAGGCATCAAGTACCTCAGCCTTTTTCTCATCCTTTGTGGCAATGCTTCCCCTCACATGCAATAAAGGATGGAGATTCTCTCCTTGGCCCTCCTTTTGTTGCTGATGTATTTGTAAAAACACTTTTTGTTATCTATTACGGCAGTGGCCAAATTAATTTCTAGTAGGGGTTTTGCTTTCTAATCTTCCTGCACAAACTAACAACATCCTTGTAGTCCTCAAGAGCATCCTGCCCCTTCTTCCAAAGGTCCTGTTTCCCTGAGTTCCCTGTTCAACCATGCTGGTCTTCTTCCCCACTGGCTCATCTTTCAGCACATGGGGACAGCCTGTTCCGGCATGTTTAAGATCCTTGAAGAATGTCCAGACTTCCTGGACCCTTTTTCATTCTGGATTGTTTACAAAGGACTCTCTCAACCCTAAAAGGCCGAAGTCTGGCCTCTGGGGCTCCTCAGCTTCCTCTACATCCTCCTCGACAACTCCAAGGTGGTGCTCAGGGCTCTGGAAGTGATCCATCTGCTTCCTGGCACTGCTGGTCTCTGCTGCTGCTGAAGTCCTGGGGGACTAGAAGCTGGCCATTCTGCAGTACAATACCTGCTCCTGTGGCTGATGAAGGCAGCATGTCCTCAGCAGGTGCTGGGCCTGCTGCTGCAGCAGGGGTACCTGCAGCACAAGAACTTCGAAGTCCGCGAGGAGTTGGACAACATTGTGGCCCTCTTCACTCACCTTGCTGAGGAGCTGGATGTGGCCAAGCTGGTTTCTGGGCTGACTCCTGCACTGGTGGAGAGCAAGAGCAGGCTCTGGCATGCTGACACAAAGTGTTTGCTGTGGTAGTGTCTTCCTCGGGCCCAGGAAAAACCACCCTTCTCCTCAAGGCAGTGGATGCTGTGGAGCTTGAAGACAACAGGGATGAGGTGATTCATGTGGTGCAGGCCAGGCTAGCCAGGAAAACTTTGGTGAAGCTCAGGGACGAAGTGTTTGTAAAGTACACTGTGGTCCTGCCATCATCCCATCATAACAGAGGGTCCTGTTTACCCTCTGGGACATATCCAGACTGGCTGCTGCTGGCCCGCAGGACTCAGAGCACAGTTACTGTGGATATCACACGAGGGATGATGCTCTTCGGAGCTCCAGCTCACACAGATCCCAGGCTGGTCACGGAATTAAGTCCAACTAGTGTTTTGAGTGCATGTATAGGAAGAAACCAACTGCCTTGGGAAAATGAGCGTGCTGGATACAAGGAAGGTGGTTGAGGAGCAGAGATGCCTTTCTGAAGGGGCATGGAGCAGGCCTGCCAGCTGTGCTGCAGGACTCTGAAGGGTGATGTGACTGCACTGCCAGCCATTACCAGGAGTGTCCAAATGCACAGTGTGTTGCTGCACAGCGCCAAGTCCCAGGGTGACAGCGGAGACATGTGGCTGCCACCTCCAATGGCAGGGGGATCACTGGCTACTGACAGTTAGTTAGACACCAGAGATGCAAGTGCTGAGTTTCTCTGAATCTGTTAGATTTGCATGAGACTGAAGTTCTGTTCAACCTTACAAACACCTTAGTGAGAAGCTCTAGTCAGAGATGCTTTAAGTGCCACCACCTCCTGTAACATTCTGATATGTATACAATATGCCATAAGCTAATAAAGTGTATTTGGCTGGGAGTTCCCAGGGTGAAGTCTGTTGCCAGCAATGGACCCACTGGGAAGAGCAAATGCCTAAAAAACTTAAATCAAATCCAAAGTGAAGTTTCGAATGACATCCAAAGCTCCAGTATCAAAGCCGCAGATATCCAACATGCCTCTGTCATCTGGGTCTGCAATCGTAAAACCATGGGAGGTCATTCCACAAACAATCAGCTTAGCAGGAATACCCATTTTCTAGAGGAAGGAGAGCAAAAAATATCAGAAAACACATATAGAGTAAAACATGTGTACATATGCAGAAAATTAAATATGCCAGAGGGCCAAATCTCGCTTGCATAAACCACTGTCTCAAGAGCTATACTGACAGAAACGAGGAATGACAGAATCAGAACTGCAGGATGCCTGTCAACACTGGAACAGCAGCTAACCTCAACTAAGGAAACCAAATTAAAGACTTTGGCTAGAAACTATGTAATAATTGAAGTCCATACACCCATGCCTGACAAACATATATTTTGTAGTTTAAAAAGTAGTTTCTTTAAAGCATAAAGGATTGTTTGCTGAATAAATAAGGGTTTCCAATAGCAATGTGCTTGGAGAATGTGTTTTTCTTTGTTCTACTGTAAAATTATGAAGCTGTATGGCTTAGAGCAGTCCCTTTAAAACAGTGGGCTTTCTTCACAAGATACTGTCACCTCATCCTCTTGACACTTGTGTTCATTACTTCACTGAAACTTTTTGACATCTACTGCAGACATCGAAGCTCTGAGAGTCAAACTTCATTCTGTCACAACTATAAAAACTTATTCCATCTATTATATATAGGATGTAGAAATTCATACAGTCCCTGAGTAACAAAATCTCATGGACATTGCAGCACACTGAGCAGAGCAGACTAATTACAAAAGCAATTCTGTGGTTTTAAATATGCACAATTAGTGCAATATGTGCACTAATTCTGCCTAACTGCAGAATTGACAAGTTTTTAACAATATATAATTATTTACTGAAGAAAGCCACAACCAGTCCAATCTCTAAAAGATTTTTAGAGCTGGTACTTACTTTGTACAGTATTTATTAACCATAAACAGTCAGAAGCTTATTTACCTCTCTGTATTCTCTAAGGGCCATTGCAGGAGGAGTATTCCCAGCAAAGGTCTCGTTATCAGTAAATACAATGAAGACATCAGCAGCTGTCTGAGTTTTTTGAGTCCATATCATTGGAAGGGAGCAATCAGTGGTACCCACTGGAATCTTAAAGAGAAAAAAATAAATATACAGGGAACATATTAATACAGAAATTAACAAACCATGGAAAAATCACTTTTGATGTAAGCTTCATGTTTTACCATGTGTTACTACACAAAGAGGCTTTTTTGCTAAACTTGGTCATTTCATCTTAGTTTGTCCAGGGTTTTTTGTTTGAATTTTTTTTAATATTCTTTTCATTGTGACCTAGCACTGCTATTCTAAATTGCAATGTTTAATATCCAGCAAATGAAATAACGACATTTGCTGGGCTTTCTCTAAATAAAATGCACCAAAAAAATCCAATCTTTTACTAGAGATACAGATTAAACAAGGTAGTAGAACTGATTACAAAGAAAATACAGTGTAACTGTTGAGACTTTTTTTTTTACATACTTCATACATTTTCACTAAAACTTGAGGTAAGGTCATGTCAGCCGTCACTGGACAAGGGACCATTTCGTGTGAAAAGGCAACAATTTGGGAATCCTTCTCAGTCCGTGCTACAACCTGAGAAAGAGTGAGACAAAAACAATTCAGTCATATTACTCTGAATTTTTAATGTCTGAACTGAGCTATTCCCTACCAAACACACAGCATTACACATGCTTTTGTATTTAAGTCACCGTGGCTCCTCATAAACATTAATGGTTCACTCTACACTTTAAATATTCTGTAATATTACTGAAAATAAACACTGCAAAAAGAGCTGAACAACTGCTCTAATTACTGTAATTAAAGAGACTTCCATTTTTCTTCCCTCCCCTCTGACATAAAACCTTGACCATTTTTAAGGGCCAACAAAAGTTCAACTCCTCTGCAATACAAGAATACAACACAAGAAGCTTTAGAATACTAAACTGAGGGGAAAGTGATTGTGACTAAAGGCCACATCAATAACTCATACAGACATAAGAATTATCCCAATATTTCTTAGTCTAATCTGTATTATTCTATGAATGCTTCTGAAAAAATTATAATGTGTAAGATAAAGCTATCATTTTTTACTTACAGTAAGCCATTTTATTATGGCTAAGATAAGTGAAAAAGCTGCCCTGACCACTTTGACTTACAACAAAAACCAACTTCTTCAAACTGATGTTTCTGAATATGGTTGCCAGTAGCTTTCAGCAATGAGGCACAAGGTCACACCTTCAGTACCCAAAAAACATTATATGTAAGTTTCCTCTGGATTTCTAACCAGCTTTAGAGCACCTTTGTATCAAAAAAGGAATGCAAGCTGAAAACAGTTATAAATAAAATAAATTTAAAGCCTCACCATACACATTACTGCTGCAACTGTGCTGGCATTGAGCACACTGCCCAAAACCTTCTGTGTCATTGATGCACTGACATCAACTGCAATTACAAAGCGTTTTCCTGTTGGTTCAACTGTCTGAAAGAATAAAAGACAAAAATATAACAGGTACGCATAATTTATATATTAATTTCTTCTTCTGCTTTCAATCCTAAAGTGGGCATTTTTTACTCTTTCTGGGTAACATCAGGACAGTGCTGTTGCCAAAGTTTCAGAATTGTTACCCACCCCAGGAACTGTTCTTGATATGCTTTCAGAAAACACAGAACTCGTAAAAAGCTTAACAAATTGGAGAGCTATTATTACCTTGAAAGCTTTGTAAAATGAGGCATCCAAAGCTTCTAAAATGTCTTCATCAGGACGCCACAAAAGCTTCCCTCTGTTTCCATGTCCAGCTTTATAGGTTTCTAATGCAACCAAAATATGGAAGGGATGTATTCTACCCTACAGGTAGGAATCAAACATAAGGGTATGAAAATTTAACCCCTTAAAAAAAAAGTAACAAACTAAATGTGAAAATAAGTTCCTACTACAGAAAATCTCAGGTTTAATACATGGTTACTTTAGATTTGTTAAATCCAAAGAGTTCATGCAGTCTTTACACAGGTGTTGGATGAACAGATACTTGTGGGCTACTGATAGCAGACCTCATTCTCTCTCAAGAATCCTCTAATTAACACCAAATGTGATGCCATCAGCAGAATTCTGGTAAAATTTTGCACCTCTATGATTGTCCAGTGCTATTTTCCATCACAGGCTTACAGTAAGAGAAAGTGCCTGCCCAGCTGAAGAGAAAGGAGCTGAGCAAAGAACCAATTTAAAACTAGTTTTATAGCAGATACAGTAACACTGGACAAGAAATTATTTTTGGAACATAGCATTCATTTTTCTCATGCTATAAAACACTCTTAACATTTTTTTTTTTTGCTTACCATACATAAACTTAACTTATATAACCTTATCAACATTTTGTTATCTTTATCTGAAAGGGGTGTTTCAGTCCTTAACCACTGCCAGCATGAAAACTCAGTAAATCTGAATGCCTGTCCACTGTCTATCTTCCATCAAGGTATTGCACCGTGATCTTTGCTCTCCCTTCTCCAGTGCCTGTGTGTGATTAAGGAAGAAACCAGAGGAAAGTAATTGCAGTAGGATGGGGAAAAAAGGACTTTTGTTGTTGTGCTCAGTTCAGCTCCGGTGCTGAAGAATTTAAGTGTTCTGATTTTAATCTTCCCAACTCACAAAACTTCTGCTCAAGATACTTGTCCTCTCTACCTTTCACTAAATTCCTGAAAATTTTATTCTCTCATTGGGGAGTCCTCTTTTCCCTCTTAATTTCTTACCACTTTGATAGACAATAAAGCAATCAGAAAAGAGGAAAGTCTTCTTGCCCATCTTGTTCTTCCCCTCAGCTACTATGCTATTTTCTTAACTCACTTAGAAATTACAAGACTCAGAAGAAATTGATGAACCCAACAAGCAAAGCTTGCCACATCCCTCATTTCAGAAAAGATCCAACAGCTGCCAATACACTTAATTTATCAGAAAGTTTCAGAAAGCAGGTGGGGAATCAAATGAGAAATTATAAACAGAAGTTTTAAAATAAAGTTGCAGGCATTAAACTGCAGTTAAAAAAAAACCAATGAAACATTAAAAATTAAAATGCACAATGACTGGCACTGATTATAAAGTTCTTACCATTTTTAGCAGTTTCTCATTTCTCAGTTTTTCACATACTATTGCCACTTCTGAACCTCGTGGTTCAAGCACTGAATTTGCTGTCAGCTTTCCTAAATTTCTCAACAATACAGAAATAGGCATCTCCTTGAGTAATGCCTTCCAAATCTATGATGGAAGAGAAGGGAAACACAGGAAGATGAGATTCTCAAACTACAAGAACTGGCATCTGTACATTGACTAAGTGTATTTTAAAATAAATGTACAAATTATATTAAGATCTTAATTATTTTTAATTAACTATTTGGGAAAACAATTTGAAAAACAGTTTCAAGGCTATTTTTTAAAGAAACCTAGACTTAAGACTCTGAACAGCATTACTTTATGGAAAATTCACATTTCTATGGAAAATTCAACTAAGGAAGTCCACCTACCTCTTTAGATTTCAGATGGTTTGTCAGCAGATGCTCTCTAACTAGACCATATTCCTCTATCAAATGAATAACTTCCAATTCATCTTTTGTGCGTTTTACTTTCTCCACAGCCTCCAGATACTTCAAGAGTTTTTCAGTCTCAGCAGAAACTGCTTTCTCTTTATAAGCTTCTTGGACATCTTTCCACCCCTTGGTAATATACTTAGTGACTATAGCAATTCCTGATGAAAAAGAAAACCATTTCTCAAGCAGGATTACTATCTGTATACTGGCATTTATCATTCTAGCATGCAGATGAATTAGCAGGTTTCATTCTCAGACCTGCCAAACGCATATTGAAAAGGTCAGCCACACACAATTTAGAGCAGTACTTTTAATTACTGCATTAATCTCCTTAGAAGTAAGGAGGTTTATGTATTTGCTACATTGCCCAGAGAAGCTGTGACTGCCCTATCCCTGGAAGTGTTCAAGGCCAGGCTGGATGGAGCTCTGAGCAGCCTGGGCTAGTGGAAGGTGCCCCTGCCCATGGCAGGGGGGCTGGACCTGGATCACCTCTATGGTCCCTCCCAACCCAAATCATTCTATTATCCTACAATTTTAAGTCAACAGATCTTCCCACATAACGAAAAAGTGTTATTTCATCATTTGTAAGCAAATAGGAACAAAATTAGCGAATTGTGTTATTTTATCTTCTCTTGGCATATGGACGAAAAGAAGGAACAAACCCTGTTTACCTTGAAGATAAACAGGTCTGGTTTTGATATGAACACCCACGTTTTTAAGATGCAATTTACACGATATCTTCACTAAGAATTCATCTACAATTGTATTTGGGTTTCCAAAATACTTCCACAATAAATATAAAAGGTTTAAAACACAGTATTTTCAGGTAAATAAAAATTTATTACCTTCACTGGCAGGTTTTAGGTGGGACAACCTCAGAAGATCTTTATGAGACCAACCACTTCTTTGCTTATATTTGGTAACTGCTAAAGCAAGAGCCATGCCATTCTTTCCATTGTACCAATCTGCAACAGCTTTCCTCAGAGCACGGCCCCACATGCCACATTTCATGCCCTCCTTCAGATCTTTTTTAAACTGGATGAAAGTAAAGAGATGGGTTGGTATGCAACACACCTCGGGGACAGCTTTAAACGCAGCTTGTTTCGTTTTGGCATCAGAACACTGCGAGCAAACTGCGAGGGCAAAGAGCACGGGCTCTTGTTTTGCTGCTCTGCCCTCTTGACTAAATGCTTTTATTTCTTCAACAACTTCGCAGCCTCTGCCCTCTTCAATCAGCCTTAGCAAAGCTTCCGCGTTTTCAAAGCCCAGCTTCTGCTCCTTGACGTGGTAAGTGCCACCCTCAGAGCCGAAGCACAGGAAGTGCTGCAGCCGAGTGGTGTCGGTGAGATGCCAGCCGGCACCACTGGCACAGCTGGGCTCTGGCACCTCACTTGGGGGCTGCGCTTGGCTCTCCTCTGCCTCCATCCTTTAGACTTCCAGGGGTCTGCTGGAAGAATAACACATTTTATTAAGAACTATGTTTGATGGGTCTTTTAGCTAAGTAAATACACGCTGTCTATAAACTTGCAATCTTTAGTTTTCTTTCATAAATTTAATCACAGTGTACTCCAATTGTGTGACAATACGCACCATTTAGGGGAAAAGAAATAAAAAGGTCTCTGAGTTAAAATAGTAACTAACTTATTTCCTTAAAACCAGCTCAGAAACTACTTAACCCCAGTAAGTGGCAGACAAAAACCATCTAGTGCTACAGCCTTTTGCCACTAATACATTACATCACATCACTCTCTTAGCTAGATTTTTATATTGCAGACTAAATGGCTCAAAATTCAGATCTTGCCCTGCTCTATTTTGCTGAAGAATTGCTAATACCGACCAACTGAAGAAAAACGAGGCTGAAATGAAGAACTAAGATACTGAAAAACTGTTTAGTTGGAAGACTTTGTGAGAGTTTATTTATGGTAGGTTTCAGTGAGGCTTAAGACAACAGCTTTTTAACAACTGAGTAGCTCAAGAACAAATTATCTTTGCCACAGGCTCAAACAGTCTGCTGCTCCAAGTGAGATCCAAAAAAATACAGACATAACAGATTCTGTACTGCTTTACATTTGAAGTTAAGAAGAAAAAATCAGCACAAAAATCCACAATCATTCAGGTCTTTCTACTTATACACTCCTGAGCTGCAAGAGAGTTCAGCTGTAATATTTGTAGGGCAACACCACTGCTCTTACTTGGAGAACATACAGCACAGTAAAATTCAAGCCGTGACACTTAAAATGAAGCAAATGCAGGTGAAATGAAATTAGCAGGGTAAGGATAAGAAAATTCCTCATCACCACTACCTCCAAAACATTAATAGCACAACAATAAATTTCATTTACTCAGTTCTCACCAAATAATAAAATTACACTAAATAGCACCAAGAGCTCCTACTGAAAACCAAAAAGGCAGAACCAATAATCCAGTCCATCAAACTGCATATAAATCTTAAAATACAGGGATTAAAGTTTGAGCACACACAAATGACATTTCAAAGAAATCCACTAAACAATTTCCAAGAATTGCAGATATCTACTTTTGACTTTTTTTGCTCACTCAGATAGTGAAGACAAATAAAAGCCATTTTGCTCCACTTACCAGGATAAGCTAGCACAAACAAATGTCATTAATGTAGACAGAAGGGGTTTTTTCCCCAGTTTAGATAAGTAACACTCTGATTTACAAACAACTTCCCTACTTCTTTAACAGACAATTTCCCTTTTTCTGCAAGTGACTAGAAATGCACGTTTCCTCTGTTTTTGCTTATCTGCACTGATCTGCATCCAGAATTAAGCAACAATAATCAGTGCTCCCATTACATTCTACAAACAACTGATAGAATCATAAAAATAGAAGCCATAGGCTGACGCTTGGTTTAAGAAAACAGGTTTCAGTTGAAAATTAACTAAGAAGTATCTTCCATTGTATTATTTAGAGCATCGGTTTTAGCTCAGCTAAAATTATATATTCTAACCATGTTTCCTGCCAAACCTATTTAAATACACATCATGGTTGAGCTTTTTCCCTGACATCTGAAGCATGCAAATACACTAAAAATAACAAGGGTGGTATTCCCCATGCATGAATACCACATCAGGACCTTTTCATGTCTAAATATATTTTATTTCAATACAGTTCCATTAGCTTATTTCATTAAACAGTTGGTAATGCTTCATAATAAATACAAAAAACCCAAACAAAAAATCCTGAAATCACAGTAAGCATCCATTTATTTATCAGAAAGGAAAGGTACATGAAAGATACTGAGAAACACTGTTATCTCAAAGGAAAAATAAGAATGGGAAGCATAAACGATCACCCATGAACAAGATCACCATGTATATAAAATACTGAGAATAATTTCTTGCTGTAGCTTTCATATCCCTACTATAATAAATATTACTACATTAAAATGACACAAATGGGAAAACTCTTATGGATATTAACAATGGATGATTTTTATATTTACTTTTGTATGGACAAGGCTATTCATGGACTCACAACATTGGAAAGAGGAATATGCTTGCATCCATATGCCTCTGACACAAACCCAGAATAGAAAAGATAGTCGCAAATAGTTTTTCTGACACTTAGCTCCTTAATTTGCTTTCTCAGGAATATGCTATAAGCTACAAACCCAGATTCTGCTACAATTTCCAACAATTGTCTTACACAAATTGTAAATTCTTTAAAATAAATCTGTATTTTAAAAATTACCTTTGAAATCTGCAATAGCTGATGCAAGCCACCAATCTCACTACTAAACAGTCGCAGCAAAAGTATCAGATTTACACTTCACCAGGAGCTACTAGAAAAGCACTTATGCACAGTTGAGCTGCTCAAGTCATGTTGGCCATTTCTAACCCTGTATTTCATCCCAGCCTCACATGTTCCCAAAGCTATTCTCTCCCTCTCCTCTGCCAAGACCTCAAGCTTATTTTTTCGTTTAACACCTGTACAACAGAGATAACTTTCACCCTAATGGGTGGATAAGTGCAAATGCTCACTTAACATATGCTCTACTATAAGCCTACTCTTCATCTGCTGAGCTACAGCAGGGAACCTGTGGAGGATTTACCAACAATATTCTGGCCCCACAAGCATTTCCAATTTCTGAGCTACAGGAACGCAAACAGCAATTTCCAGACTTGAAAGTCCCAGACTAGGAGTTTTATAACAAAAATTGCTAAACTAAACTCCATGGTTGTTCACCATTATTAAGGAAAGAGAAAACCCACTATATTTCAACTGCCATATAAATTTATAAGTAAAATATGGCTTTGACTGCTCTGAAACAGTCTATACAGCAGTTACACGTTGACTAGTAAGTCAATATCTTTATGTTGCTGTACATAACGTGATTCAGTTCTCTAAGTTACACTCGCTAATTTCGATGACTTTTCCAACTTGGCCTAGCTTTCCTAAAAAATAAAGTATCTGACAAGTTTCATGGATGGATGAAAAAAAACCACATAAAGTACAAAGCTTTAACAGAACTACAAATTCTAATTTAAGTTCTTAAGTTTAACTGCTACGTTAACAACAAATCAAACTTTGTAGCGAAATGCCATGGAATTGACCTTTGAAAAAGTCAGATCTTTTATGACAAAAAAAAAAAGCATTTAACATTTTAAAGACAACATTTCAAATTGCCTTCGAATACTTTAAAACCATATATACTTCAATCTACGAGGAGCTACATTCCCCTCCTCTGCTCTCTAAATTCTGTATAAGCATTAAACTGAAGACTATAAGGAACGTCTTCTAGTTAATTGAGCAGAGACCACAAGCATCACACTGACCTATGGTTGTAACAAAACAGGCTTGTGCTACAGAGTAGCTCTGAAAACACAGTTCTCATATTTCAGAAAATAAGCACCTCTGTGTCAACTAGGATGCCAGGAAAAGACTTCCCAAATCACCAATAAAGTGATGCACGACGGCAGCACAGGAAATATCCGACTATGCGAACCACATACCAGCCCACGCATTTCTACTGCAGAATTTCCAAGAGCCTGTCTGCTTAAAAAAATGTACTGACTGGGGGGCAAAGGCAGCTTAGCTGACGTAGCACAGAATTAGGAGATAGAAACACCTAAAGCGCATACCCGAAGAGCTGCGATCGCAGCTGTCAGTCTCCATAAAGACGATAAACACGCGTGATGGGGAAGCCGCGTAACGCCAGGGACACGCCCGGGAACGCCCCGCGGGCCCCTCACGCCCAGGTGCTCTCCAGAGCTGCCGCTCTGGCCTCTCCGCATTCCCCACGCATCCCTTGCGCCTCCCGGGGCTGGCCCAGGGCCCCCGCACCCCGCTCCCCCCGCAGCCCGGGGAGCGCCACTTGCCTGCGAGGCCGCGGCCCGGGCAGGGCCGGGCGGTGCCGCAGCCCCAGGGGCCGCGGGGCGATGGGCAGGGGAGGCACCAGGG
>VZTG01007222.1:8114-28152 GCA_013397845.1 Melanocharis versteri | reverse complement strand
GGCAGCGGGTAGTCCACGCCCGAGGGGGCCCGGCCCCAGCGCGTCCTGCGCGGCCCGGCCCGGCCCTCGCCCCGGCACGTGTTGCTTTGCTGCGGGACAGCTTGTCAGGGGCGTGCCGCGTAGAGTCACAGCGTCAATTAGGTTGGAGAAGGTCTCTCAGATCATCGAATCCAACCTATAACCCAACACCACCTTGTCAACAAGACCGTGGCACTAAGTGCCATGTCTAATCTTTCCTTAAACACCTCCAGGGGCGGGGACTCCATCACCTCCCTGGGCAGCCCATTCCAATGTCTCATCACCCTTTTGAAAAAATTCCTCCGAATGTCCGATCTAAACTTCCCTGGCGCAGCTTAAGACTTGAAGCTGGGAAGGTGTTCGGATTACAGAGCCCCAGGAGTGAGGACGTTCTGGGAAAGGACTGTGCGTTGGCTGCACTGTGGGGCTTGGCAGTGGCTGGGTGGCCTGCAAGTGGCTGCCTGGCCTTCTAAAATATTAAATGTAGTGTTGAATTGCTTTTAAAATCTTTGGTGAAACTATGGGTGTATGGTTATTGCAACAGATAAATCTACACAGGCTTTCAGCCAAAGAACCAAAATTATTTTACTCCACGGTTCATTGATTCATAGTTTCTGTCATGTCTTTTTCTCAGAAATGAAGTCCAGACATGCTTCTTTTATGTTTTTATTTAACTAATAAATTAAACTTCTGCATACAAAATATTTGAACCTTTTGGGCTCTGTATTATGCAAATGTCTTGCTTGAGTGTACAGCATTTTTGGTGTACTGCCATGGTCTTTGTCTGGAGATAGCTGTTTAAAGTTCTGCTTTGGACTTGCTTATAATGCCTTTAAAAACAATATTGTTTTCAGTTAAGCAAAGGACATGAGGTGACCAGAGGTATTTTAATGTCCTCTGCTTCTTTTTTAAATGCAACTGTGTTGTAGAGATAGCATCACCATACACAGGTTCAGAAATTCCTGAAATAATTTCTCTTTACCTCTCTTGTTTGGGTTTTTTTAATCAAGGTGTGTTAAAGCCCATAGATAGACTTGTCCATAGCCTGGACATACTAGTTGTAAATATTACATAATGTCTTTGTGTCTTCTTTCATAACTCTGTCTTTACTGGCTGCATCCCTTTTTAAATAGGTTAGTTGAAGAAACGTGTATTTTTCCTTATTTCAGGCTGTAGAGGAGCACAAGTTGAAGAAATATGGAGTTTGGAGCCAGAGAACTTTGAAAAATTGAAGTAAGGCACATGTCTTTTATTTACATTTTTCTGAAGTCCCTGAAAGTCTGTATGCTAAACTCAGGAGTATTTTTGGTGGATTTTTTGTTTGGGGCATTTTGTGTTTGTGTTTTTCCTTCAGGTTCCACAGAAGTTCAGTAGGATTTTGATTTAATGGAATACCTGGCAGTTAAATTGCTTTTTGTTAATGCTTTGGTACTTAATCTAGCTTATCAGGTTTTGAAAGAGATGCTGAGAGTAGCTAGAATGTGGGAGTAGATTTCTAATGATTTTGCCATTTGCTTGCCTTACGTCTTCTAACAAATTCTTGGGCGAATTTCTGTTCCTTGCTTTCTCTCCCTTCTTCCTCACATCCCATGATGTTGCCTCTGTTGTCTTAAATTATTTTTGGGTATTTAGATACCTTTGTAACTTGTTCTTCCTGCAGAACCACTTCCATATGTATGTGAAGGCAAATAGGCTTTTTATAACTGATAATAACTGGTGTCACGTGGAACAATTCTGCCCTCGTTGAGCAACATAAATTCTTTTAACATTTTGTCCATGATGTGTTGTTATCCATGTTTACATACAAGAGGAAAGTTTCATTTAACCTGGACCATACTCTTGTATCTTGTGCAAATATCCCATGCTTGTAGGATTAATCTTTCAAAAGATGCAGCAATTGGTACAGAGGATGTACTTCTAGAATTTTTGACTGAAATTATTTGACAAGCAACACCTGAATGGCAGAAATGTTGCCTAAGAAGTGGCTTATTTGCTGTCTGCAGCATCAGAACATTTAGCTGCTTGTTTATGACAGCTTTGTGTATCCTGGGAGATGTGTGTCTTTCTAGTCCTGAGGGATGGCCAGCTTCCTTCCTCCCTTCTCATTTACACCTGCAATATCTTACACAATGTATAAACACTGGGAGTGAAAGAATATAGGAGCATCTTTTTTTGTTAAACAGCAGGTCCACTGAGATAATTTGGAAAAATGCATCTCAGACTTCTTATTAGAGCTTAGGAAAAGTTTCTTATGCAGTACAGATATATGTTTGTCTTTTGTAGCGAAACCTTTTCTGGCTTCTTTGGGGTGATGACCTTAGATTTAAGTTGATGAATAAGTTTTTGTTTTACTGTAACTGTAGATTTTGTAAGACCTATTTCCTTTACTGTTAAATTTTTGTGTTGTGGGAATATAGTGCACTAAATACAGTGCAACATGTAGTAAAAGCTGTTTACTATTCAAGCCATGCTGTCTGAAAGGCAAGACACGTTTTTACTAGAAGAGAAAACTGGGTTTCTCTTACTTGTTGGTGACATAACTCAAAGCATGAAGTTTCAGGAGAGCTCCTCTTTGGATATTTCATCTGTGTCTGGAAGGATTACCAGAACTTTAGTTCCTGCACTTGCATATGGCTGACAAATGCTTTGACACCTGTTTATCACTAACCAATTCAAATGAGAGTTCTGCAACTATAAAAGTTGCAGTAACCAGGAAAACTGGTCCTGACTTTTTAAAATTACTGGCTAAATGCTAATTCAGATTGGGATTGTTTAGCACTTACAGAAAGAAGCCTGAATTGTCTTCGGCCTATTTAAAAGAGCACATCTGAAAATTTCAGTGCAAGTTCCTGATGTTTAGAAAGAATTAACAGAATTACCGTACCAGCATACAGCTAAACTACAGTACAGATAATTTTAATATTTTTCATCAGTATGGGTGACCTTTTTCCTATAAATTTTGTTTTTCAGGCCAGTACATGGGCTGATTTTTCTCTTCAAGTGGCAGCCTGGAGAGGAGCCAGCGGGTTCTGTTGTCCAGGATTCCAGACTGGATACAATATTTTTTGCTAAGCAGGTATGAGAAGTTCAGTAATTGTTTTAAATATATCATAGAACATAGCTTTTAATACCAAAAAAATAAGCTATTTTTTGTTGATATGTACACAGAAATTAATATTTTGCAAGGTGAAATAGCTTCAACAGATTCTGAGAGTAGGAGCTGTGTATTGACAAAGCAAATCAGTTTGGTCTGTCAAGTCAGACAAAAATAGCAGCTATGGACGACTAAAGCTCTTATTTATTTGTCAGCCCTCACCCATAAAGTAACTCAGTCTTCTGTGCAGTAAATAGTGACTTGGTAAATGTTCTCAGCAGAATGAGCAAATTACTTCTTTTGAAACCACTTTCAGCAACTTGTTGGAAGAAATTTATTTTGGTCCTGTTTTTATTTCTTGTTTTTCTCAAATGCTCTGAAGCTGGGGCAGTATATGTAGGATAATGCTTTCCTTTAAGGGTTTGCAGACCATTTTGGCATGCAAGTTTTAAGTGTTCAAATCAGAAAGGTGAATTTAAAATAGAAATAACAGGAAAAATTGCTTTCACTGATGTAATCCATTGTCTATTATTAAATTCAGAGTAGTACTGAAATTTTGTCTGAGTTAACAGACTGCTATGTGTGTTGTTTGTAAGCAATAAAAGCAAGAGAAAGTGACCAGAATGAAAGTAGGAGTATTTAGTAATGTTTTTAGGCTGTTTCTGAGCCCTGCTTCCAAAACAGTGATAAATATAGCAATCTAAACAAGAACTGTAACCCTACGAGTCCTGCCAAGCACTGCCTGCCATTTTTATGATACAGTGATCAGCAGCAGTTTGCTAATTGTCTTTATAGTTTGATAGCTCTCATAGACACTGGTTTAGGTTGTGATTTCTACCTAACTAAACATACTGTTAGTAGCCATGGGCTGTAGCTATAGAACGGCCATGAGGCAAAGAACTTAGAGAAAATCCTTGATGTAACTTTCAAAAGGTAGTTACATGGTGGGAGGAAATTACTCTGATCAGAATATAGAGAGGGATTTTTTTGGAGGGTGTTTTTTTTTATTTTAAAGTGAAGGTAAATTTACCCTCACTCAAGGGATTTCATCTTGTTTCCTGTGTGTAGCTGAGGTTCTCCTAGAATTGCTATTCTTGTGAATGCTGAAAATTTCCAAATCGTTTGTCTGCCTGCTCCACTTCTTTTGCCTTTTCTGCCGCCCTCTTCCCTTTTTTGAAACTTGACACTGTGTTTAAAGGCAATAGCTAAGAGGAGCTTTCTTGAGCTTTAAGATGAGATTGCAGAATGTACATCACAAAATTTGGATAATGTTAGCTTTGATAACAAACCCCACAAAATGAAAGGTTAACAGTGAAAAGTCTTCTTTATTTTATAGTTTCCTTTGAAACACTCATATTTTAATGTGTTCTTAAGCTGAAACCTCCTTTCCTTCACCTGCTGCCTTCAAAGAGAGTGTGCTGGAGTGACTCTTGATTTTAGCAAGGAAAGCAGTTTTTAGAATGTTGACTCTTAAAATAGTACTGCCTGGTTATGCCACTTGATGGCATGGAATAGATGTTTCAAAAGTCGTTTGCAAAAAGTTTAGAATTAGTATCTTTTTCATTTTTTAGTGTTATCTGTCAGTCAAGTGCAGTGGCTTTGCAAAATTAGAACGTTCCTTGTAGGCATATATATGCTTGTGTTTCCTATCAGTTCAGTTTTGCCTGGACTGAGCTATTGTGACTGAACAACAAGAAATAGGTACAGAGAAATTACTATTAAAAGTCAACAGAAAGAAACTGCTTTGGATATTTTGGAGGAATCTGTTTAATACCAGTTTAGCTCTGGTGACTTTCACGCTGAAGAAAGTTAGCTTGGGTTAGAGATCCAACTTGACAAGCAATGTTTTGAGGACTTCCAGTGTTTTCTTGAAGAAGTGTCTGATCTTACAATTTACTGCTGATGAGAGCAGGGTGCAGTGAACTTCTGTGAGGCAGTGAAACTCATCCCCCAGCAGTTTTCTGTGCATATTATCTTGGCTGGTCTCTGCTGTACTATGAGATATGTCTGTTCAGCGAATCTGTGCAGGACAAAGCTGGTAACAGGTAAGAGAGAGAACAGGGGGTTCTTTATGGTAGTGCTGAAGTTACTGCATTTCTCAAAACCACAGTCTCAATCATTCTGAGTCACCCAGGAGCACAAAGCAAGATGAGCGTTAGTATTGAATATTTGTATTGTGAAAGAGCAAGCCCTCCCAGCCATCGTGCAACTGGGTTCATGTGTATTTTTTATTTCCTCTGTATGTTTTAAGCCAAATTTTATGCTGGCTTTGAGGGTCTTTCCAGAAGACCTTTTTCTTCATTACAAAAAATGATGATGTAAAATTACACTATGTTCATTTGTGGGCTGGAATCCCAGAACAAATAGATTGGTTAGGGCAATTTTTATGACATTTAACATTATTGATCTGTCGATCTGTATCTTCAAAACTGTCATGACACACTGGAGCCTGAAAAATCTCAACAAGTCTTTGCCTCTCTTTCCTTTCTCACACATTTTCTTCTTTTAAATGTTCCCATCTAAAGACATTTGGTACAATTGGTTTTACTGCAGACATGTTTTCAAGTGTCCTCCTGAATCCTGTGTGAGCAAGACAAGGTTACTGTTAATATATGACAAGAGTTGAGTAGAGCAAATAAATGTTGTTTCTGTTTAACTTTATTATGTGTTCAATCTTAAAAAATGTTTCATTGTGGGGAACTTTAGTTAGAGGTAAAAAACTACAGCTCTCAAACTGTCTAGTAAAACATCTTTAAAATTGCATTAGGAAACACAATTTTGTTAAGAAGCTTGTGCATGCTCACATTTTCCTCATTTCCACTTCCATAGTGATGTTGTAGTTGAATTCCAAATGGCAACTGGATCTTGTTCCAAGTTAAATCATGAGTATGTTGGGGATTGAATTTTGAAGTTTGTCTGGTATGCATGCATATTAAAGGATTTTTTTTAGTGGTCACCTTTATGTGCACTCATGTTAAATTTGGCCACCCTGTTATGCCTAGGTATGGTTTGGTCCTCTATTTGAGGCCACAGAACTCTGGATGGCCTTACATACCCTTTGAGCTAGGATACCTAGGCACAATGAGGTGAGTTAAGAATACAATTTCAGCCTTAACACTGAATTTCCTGATTTCTGTGTTGCTTAAGTGGGCCCTTGCTGTTGTTTTCACACACAGTGGATACATGATTACACCTACTCAATGTATTCAGCTCCCTGCCGCACTCTTTGGAGCAGCTGCATTCTCTGCTGAGTTCTGCAGAAGTGTCTCTGGACAAAAAAGAATGCCATTGTTGCAGACCTGAAACTACTTTTTCTGAGTTAAATAAATTCTGCAGCTTTTCGTATGGAAGTATTGGTATCCTGCCTTTCTTAGATGCCATGTATTTATTTTATTTTGCATTGTCATGACAGAACATTAACTTCATTAATTGGGAATATCTTCAGAAGGAGTACCTTATAGATGATACTGTTAATAACAAAACATTGGTCTCTGGTTATGTTTATGGCACTAATGGAAGCATATGTATTCTTACATTTCCAATACTTAATTGATTTCAAACTCAAAATTTTTGACCCTTTCAGATTTGGTAACATTAAGATAGACCAGGTATCTGTGTTAAAGCTAAGTTTGAGATAACAGATAACTGACAAGAAGTACATTTTCAAGACGCAGAACAAATCAGAAAGAGATTTTCAGTAACTGAATATAGCTGTAGAAAGAGTATATCTTTACCCCAACAAAATTAAAATGGAAAAAAATTATATCGGGTTTCTAAACAAGAATAATGTATGGAACTTTGTGCTAATGCTGAATTTTTCATGTTGAGCTCTCTAAAACCAACTTCTGTAATGTCGGGATGTTTAGTAGGTGAAGCCTAGGGATTTGCTGGTTACACTACCAATTACAGCACAGACTTGTCCACAGCTTTTTTGAAAAGCAAAATATGTAATCCATCAGGTAGAAGATGTGAGTCAAGTATTTAAAGTGTTTCTGCCTAAAGTTGATCCAGAAGGTCAGATTGGATCCCTAGAGAAAGGTGCATGCTTAGGAAGTAATGCATCTTACTTAGAGAGTAGCCTAATCAAGTGGTTCCTTGGTTTGTTTTATGCTGAGCTTCGCTTGGGGATTGGTCAATCTTCTCTTGATACATTTCTGTGGATGTATATTATAATTTTCTTTCCAATATTATTAAATACACTTTGAACTTTTGCCTACAAAATCTTTTGAGCGTCTGCTTTAAGTTGGAGTCTTGAGTGTTGATCAATCTAATATCTCACCAAGATTTCCTGGACAGAAATATCCAGGCAAATGTTGGTATTTCTGGACAAATACAGAAAATCCTCTTAAACCTCAAGTCCAAATAAAAATCTTTTGGGAACAACCTGTGTTTATTATCACGTTGCCTAAAGGCAAAAAATGTGTTTTGCTAATGCTGAGGCACCCTAAATAAGAGATACACTGGAAATTAGAGAGATAGGTATGCTGAAGGATTCTCTAGGTTGTGTGTGGAGCAGTGCTGGACTGGTTTTGTGCACTGATGGCATTGTACACTGATGCACAGATAAATCCAGCACCTGTCCACATTGGGTCCTGCAATCACATCCTCAGTCTGCACTCTTCACCCTGCCTGTGAGCCACCACTAGCTGGATATTCCATTGTTCCATCTTGGTAGTTCTCCTGTGTCAGCTACAGCCAGGATCACTCTGGATTTTTATGCACATCACCTGCATTTCCTTCTATTCCTCTGCTACAGGACTTGTTGCTGGGTTTTCCTGGCCTCCTGCCTCTAACTCGACGGGAGTTCTAGAATGTATTTCTATAACATACTTTCATTTCAACAGCTGAAGGCCACTGCCCTCAGATCTGCATCTTTTGCATATTGTTTTCTAGCAGTCAAACATTGTTTAGCTTGGTCCCTGTATACTTCGTCAGCCTTGTCTCATACTGTAGTTGGAATACAAAATATGCTTAAAGGCTAATATTTGATGAGCCCATTAATTCTCCACCAAGTCTAATTTTTCCTCTGATTTTATTTTCTGTTTCAAGCTTCTCTATCCTGCTATTCAGCAGTTTCAGCGTTGATCTTGCCTCTAGGCACAAAATCTCAGTAAATTTCCCTTCCTTGTTTTGAAGCCATTATTGAGTTGTCTCTAAAGAGAGCAGCTGATTGTTCCATCTTGATTTTTCAGCAAAAGTAGTTGCCATTTAGTCCTGTCCCTCCTATAATGCCCTGTATTAATTATCATTTACAAATACAGTTTGCTGTAGTGACCCTGCCTTCTTTGTAACAGCAGTGTCCTAACAGTGTATCAGCGCAGGTGTCCGTACCTTCTTTTGCTTCTCTATCAGCTTAATTACACTGCATCAGCTTCACCCACTCTGATCCACTTGAGATTTCCCTGCTTTCATCCTAGCACTACTTTACAACTACCTCTGATAACATTCTTTAGTTATATCTTTAGTTCTTAGTTCTTTTTCCTATGTTACAGTGTAATTCAAAGTATGCCATTCTGCTAGTCTGAGGGTTTGAGTTTTTCTGATGCTGGTTCATTATTTCGCTGCCCTTGGTGGATTTTTCTTGTATGTCCTTTATTTTGCATCCGTGTTTATTCTAGCCCTTAGCTTGTGTACCTGCAGTTGGTTTGAGTTTTGGCTGCTGTAATCTGTTCAGCATGTGTAGTTGACTCCCTTGATTACCATTTAAATCAACTAGATTGTATTTTTCTTAAATTAAGAAGTGTTTTATTATTTCTTTATCGTCTGTATACAGACATAATCTGAACTGAGAACACCCTGAAGTATAGAAAATTAATTTATGATGTGGCTTTTAGTATTAACGTACTAGGTTTTCTTTTGTTAGGACTAGCCTTGATTGTAAAACAGGTTGCTTGGGTTTTCTCTTTTGGGTTTCTCTTTTCTGGTTGAAAGCGGTTTCACATTCACGGCTCTGAATTAATTTCCATTTTTTTATACAAAATTCACATCCTTTCTGGAAGTTTTAAGGTTTAAGTAGCATTTTCAATTGCAAAATAGTCTCAAAGACTAATGATACATTACTTTTTCCTAACCTATAGCTCACTGAGAAAAAACTGCTAATATAAAGTCTTTCTTGTATTATGGCCTCATATCATTTGATTACAATGCATTTAGTTAAATCTCAAATTATATTTAATAATCCTTGTAGCCTCTTTCTTTAGATAAAGTGTTTTAGTTTGGTTATTAGTAAACAACATTAAAGACATGGCTTTAATATTAAAGGGGTTGTTTATATTTTCTATAAGTGGAATTTTTAACAGTGAAGTGTAACAGTGTCAAACTAATAACTTAAACATTAACTTGAAAAGTATAGGTATATTGGAAGTAAAGAAACAAGTATATTATTCAGCTAACCATCATTTAAACAATCTCTACGTGTTGGAACACTTTTAAGTTTTATTAGTTTATCCCTAGAATACTTGGAATTTTTTGTCCAATAAAGCTTTTTAATAAAAATTCTAGGTTCCATAATGTGTTTTATTGCTTCAAATTAAATTTTTTTTACCTCCTACTCCTAGTAGGAGATCTGATTATTTGAAGGACTTCTCTTGGGAGAGCTGACCTTTTTTTTAAGGTCATAGATAAAAGTGATACAGTTTGGGCAGCTTATTTTGAATATGTCTGTGTGTTTTTCCACAGGGATCTGAGGATTTCTGCCTTTCTTCTATGCCTTTCGTTAATCACTTTAGAGAGATTGTGAGGCAGTGGAATGGCAGTTTCTGAGGACAGCTGTGAAATACGAGTTTTGTCAGTGAATTGTGTATGACAGCCATGCAGAGCTGATTTTATTGCAGCAAAGGCTTTTTCTGTAGCTACCCAGGCAGCAAATCCAGTCTGTGTTAGGGTGCAGCTCTGATATGAATCAGCATAGAAAGTGTGTGTTTGTAACAAAAACAAACCCAGTTTGGAGTGAACTTTTATCACCAGTGCTGACTAAATTCTCCATGCTTTTTTCTAGGTCATAAATAATGCCTGTGCAACTCAAGCCATAGTAAGTGTGCTGTTAAACTGTGTTCATCAAGACATTCGTCTAGGAGAGACCTTGTCAGAATTTAAAGAATTTTCCCAAACTTTTGATGCTGCGGTGAGTGGCCACTGTATTCTGCATTTTGAGTGTCACAATGTTACAGCTCTGGTGGTTTACAGGTGTTTTGTTACTTCCTTTCAGATGAAAGGTTTGGCACTGAGCAACTCAGAAGTGATTCGGCAAGTTCACAACAGTTTTGCCAGGTAACATATGTTTTAAATCTGGCCAAAATTTGAGCAAATCCTTTTTAATCTCATGGGGTTTTAAATTTTTTTTGCAGACAACAGATGTTTGAGTTTGATGCAAAGTCTTCAGCAAAGGAAGAAGACGCCTTTCACTTTGTAAGCTATGTTCCTGTTAATGGGAGGCTATATGAGCTAGATGGCTTAAGGGAAGGACCAATTGATTTAGGTAACATTTTACATTTTTGCTGAACATCCTTTATTTTAATAATAGCTTTTTGCAATAAATTGGTCATATGTTATAGGCTCAAAGCAAATTATTTATTAAAATAAAGAATATCTTGAAAGTTTTCTGAATGTGCTGTAGGCTTGTACTTCCTTGCAGTCATTTGTATTGTTTTAGTTTTGTTGGTCTAAAAAGTTTTCTCCCTGCTTCCTCCATATCTCTGATGCTCTCTCTTTCCATTCAGTAATCAAATGATCAGGTCCTGCAATCCCTACCAAAACCTCTATAGTTTTGTTGCAAGAGAGAAGTTTACGTAAAGGGAGAATATATACAGCTGATTCCAGACACCTTTTTTACATTATGTGGCTTGTGTTTGCACACTGCCCTCATTCTTCTTAGATAGCAAGTGTTTTCCTAATGGTTTAAAAGAAAATAGCTTTATTCTCTGTGAGACTGATTTCTGTTTTGTAATCTTTCTTGAGATATGTGTGCCCTGTTGTGTCTTGAAAAGCTCTGCACTGCCTATCATATATCTGTACTTTGGAGTCTGATACATTGTCAACAACTACATGTTCCAGACTCCATTCCCAGAGTGTTTTCCCAGATTTGTTGACAATTTTATTTATGTTTAGGCTGAGCAACGGCTTGCTGCTTAGTCTTGTCTTTAGTCTGTCTAGAGATACTTTACAGTCTGCAGACCTAACAGTAACATCATTTGTATGGTCACAAGAATGTGAGTCTCTAATTTTACTTTAAGGTCTTGAAATTGCAAAAGAGACATTTTCAACTTAGGAAATCACCTGTAGGTATTCTGTCATATATTTTGAAATCATGTTCTCTATCATGTATCCTTTTATGCCTGACTTTTTAACATTATATTGCATTTACATCAATATCAAGACAAAATCAAGAGTTAATATTAAACAGCTGTACTTGTCCATAGTGTTTTCCTTTGCTGTCTACTTCAATGATGTCATACCAACCCTTGTGTCATAAAAATCTTATGTAACATACTTTCCCATTATTTCACCCCGTTATTTCTTGTTATCAACAAAAACAAATGTTTGATGCTTATGCCCTTAAAATTTAGCTTTGTTCTATTGCTTTGGCCACTGCATTATCTAACTATTGTTATTAGTAAAACATCTTCCACCTCCTGAAAAACCACCTGAGTAATTTCAGAGTGTAGTAGGTAAGGAAAAACTTGTTACATACTCTGAAGTTGCTGCATAAGCCTGAATTATACAAGTCGACTTCACAATAAATTTTGCAATGATGGTGAATTTTTTCCTTTGTTAAATTTTGCAAAGATGATGAATTTTTTTCCTGTTTTTTTCCCAGGTGCATGCAATCAGGATGACTGGATAAGTGCAGTGCGGCCCGTCATAGAGAAGCGCATACAAAAGTAAATGGTCGTGATGCCCTTAAAATATAGCACCTTACCTATGCTTAAAAATTCCATAGTTTTAATTTCCTTCAGTTAAAGTATTTCCGCTGAATTTCTAAGCAATGACACTTATGCATCCTTTTTTTATGCATATCACTGTGTGACTTGAGAACTGGTTGCCCAACATGAGGCAAATGTGATGATAGATAAATCTCAAATACACTGTGCTGCTGCATAATTAATCCAAGTAGGGTGTCTGCATAGTGAAGAGAGATCCTACGAGTGCTCTGTAAAAGAAGGTTGTTATCTCTGTTATACAGCTGTGGATCTTAGTGAAAGCTAAGAGTGTCATGACCATGAATAATATTTGCCTATGCGCTTAAAAATACTAGATAGTCATTCTGTCCATACAGCTCATACAGCTTGTATTTAGAGATAATTAGTTTTTCTTTGGTATGTGGCTTGTCTTAGAAATTTAAGCTAGAAAAACATACTATGGAACTTTTCTACCTCTTAATTCTGATTCCAAGCCACAGTCCCAGATTTGTTAGAAATGGAGTTGATTTTATGCCATTTTTAGAAAACAATTTTAAGGTTTTGCTTGAGGACTTTTTTTTTTTTTTAATAAGCAAAACAGGACTATCAAGTTGCTTTTGGAGAATTTAACCTCCGAAAGGCCTGCTACTCTAATTGTTGAATGTACTTCTCACACTGTGTTGTAGAGAAGTCTCCAGTATTTTCTAACAAGTAATAGTAATAAGAAAGTAAAAAGTGTTGAGTGCAATATCTTCTGTAAGTTCTGTTGTCGTGTTTTCTTTTCTTTTTTGGACAGTTTCAGTATTTGTTTTGTGACCACAGACAGGAATAGTAAATTTTGGGGAGAGAAGGTTACTAGGGGTTACATACTGGATAGAGTTAATTTGTGGTCTGATTTTATTTTGTTGCAAGATTGGGTCTGTAGCACAACTTAATTTAATAGACCCGTTTAAAATTTTGTTTCCATGAAATGCATTCCTTAAAATGCAATCGAGTAGGGAGCTTTTAAGTTGTCATGTTAGTGACTAATTTTGAAGGTGGGTTGTCTTTGTTGTTTTGTTTTTCTGTTCCTCATTTAGATACAGTGAAGGTGAGATAAGGTTTAACCTCATGGCTATTGTGTCTGACAGGAAGATGATATATGAGCAGAGGATTGCAGAGCTACAGCAGCAACTGGCAGAGGTAGGCCATGGAATTTAAATTGCTGAAGTAGTTCTCTGATAGTTCTGTGTGTTGGCTTTATTATTCACTTCCTTCCTTGCTCCAAATGGAGTAGCACTAAAAAAAGCAGGGAGTGATTGCTGCAGATCTGTCCAGCACAGTGTGGATGCACTCAGTGCTGCAGCTCTGAGCTGAGCGCTCAGCACAGTGTTGTCCGTGTCATTTTGACTTTCTGCCTTGACTCATTTGCTCTGGTGCTGGAACTGTTCTTTTCCCAGTACCTGAACTAATCTGCTTGTAACTAACTGCAGAAATTCCTGGAATGTTCCTATAACTGTTAACAAAACTGATTCTTTCTGTGATAGAAATACCCCTGAGACAAAACCTGCTTTAATTTAAAAAAAAATATTTTAAAAATGGAGTAACATCATCCATTTAAATTTTTGTTTTGTGGAAGGAGGAGCCTATGGATACAGATCAAAGTAGTAATATGTTAAGTTCTATACAATCAGAAGTTGCAAAATACCAGATGTTAATTGAAGAAGAGAACCAAAAATTAAAAAGATATAAGGTATGTAGCCTTTGCTTTTCTGATGAAATTATTCGAACATTTGTAAGAAAAAGCCAGCTTATACATATATATCTATTTTTATATATAATATATATCTATTTTTATATATATATATATATATGGGAGCTTTGCAATTAATCTGAAGGAACTGGATGGAGACTAGAAGATAGTTCAACCATATAATAATTCTGTTAATGCTTTTAATTTATTTTTAGATCGAAAATATTAGAAGAAAACATAACTACCTGCCTTTCATCATGGAATTGTTAAAGACTCTAGCAGAGCACCAGCAGTTAATACCATTAGTAGAAAAAGTGAGTATTTCCTAGCTGACAGTGTATTACTATAGTTCTTCATACCTTCTCTTTTAAATAAACAAGCCCATGTCATTTATGCTTCCGAGTTCTTTGGCCAGGGATGGCTCCCCGCACTCCTATGGCCGCTGTAGCAGGCGGTGACCGTGCGGTGGCAGCTGTGGCACAGCGCTGGGAATTTGATCCCTCCCTTTTCCCTGCTCCTGTGCTCATTTACTGGCTTGAGTTTCCCCCTTTCTAAGGTATCTAGCCATTAACATTGATTTACTGCTAAAGTTTGTATTAAAACTTTAATAAATAAGCATTTCTGCCACTTTGGCAAGGTTATTAAACTGGTGAAGTACTTGAATTGTACTCGGCTCTGTGCTGGCGTGCACTTACATTTGAGTGCCAGAGGCAGGATCCCTGACTTAGTACTCACTGAGAAAGGATCTCTGAATTAGTATAATGAAAAAAGAGTTGTATATTATTTAATGAGTATGTTCTTCAGCTAAATTTATTTAGGAAGGTAAATTTGCAAGCCCGTAGTTTATAAGACAGTAAGTTGTGGAGTTTTAATCCAGTTTCATGTTAACAGAAGTCATTTATAGAGCCCATCAAGCTGCTTTCACAAGTAAATTACCAGTGAGCTGGTGGTAACAGATCTTAATTCTAAATCACTCAATTAGATGCTGTTCTGTTCAATAATAAGTGGTAAGAAGCAACAGCCTAATTCAGAATTAACTAATGTTGTGACAGAAAGTTGTTGGCTAGTATTGCTTCTGAGTTGTCCCCTCTTCTTGCCCAATCTGTTTCTTAACTAAATTCATAAGGAAGAAAATGCCAGTTCCCTATCAATTTAAACTATTTATGATTGATATAAGTTATGAGAATCTGTCTGCAAGTATTTTGACAGGAACTTTTGTGGAGGTTTTTTCCACTTATTTGAAAGATCTAAACCACTAAGATCTTGGTTCGTTTCAGAGTTCAGTTTTGATAATCAGTATGTCTGAATGTGGTGTTTTCTTGTGATATAAAATGTTTCCATTAGGAAGAGTTTTTTCTATGTTAAATGAAATTTGTATGGAGGTATGAAAAATGAAGGTTTAAATTATGTTTTTAAAATAATGCTTTTCCCCTACAGAAGTTACCTAATCTCAGTTTATTTTGCATAATTTATTTAAACTGGCATTTATTCTTAAAAGGGTTTATATACTAACCTAGTAAAGTAGTAGTAGGATGCTTCTGAAGAGTCCAAATTTATATTTAAATTTTTGTTTTTCCAGCATATTTTTAATATTCAGAAATGTAATGGGTAGTCATTCAAAGCTCCAGAATGATCTTCGTCTTATCAAAGCTTGACATCATCTCCCCTTGTTTCCTAGGCAAAAGAAAAACAGAATGCCAAGAAAGCTCAGGAGGCCAAATGAAGATGACTTTGCAAAACACGTACAGTTATTTGCTTCTGATACTATTTTCATGACAACAAATAAAACTTTTCATAAACTTCAGTTTTTGTCCAGTGCACGTTTGCCGGTTGTAATGGTTTGTCTTGTACTGTTTGCACGGGTCTGACTCTTCCTTCCCCTGCATCTTGTGCATGTAGTACTCCTGAGCAATGTTTAGGTTCTCCTGGTCACATTCAGTATTTAACAGTCTGTCTGATTGCTGAAAGCTTGGGAAGTGGACCCAGAAATGTGCAAGGAAAATGTCCCTGTTTTGTTCCACTTGAACATATCATAATGATACAAATGCCAGAGGTTTAAGTATAAGCATGAGCTTTCTTTGCTCATCCCCACTAACAGTTACAATCCTTTCCAGTTTTTCAGTGACATAGCCTGTGTCTTTTTTTTTATGAAGTATGTATCTAATTTTTTTACAAAATGGAAAAGTATGAATTTAACTGTAGAAACATTTGCAAAGACCAATGTGTAATCTCAAAAGAACTGCGTTGCTTTCGTAGAAAAGATAATAAATATTCCCATTTTTATTTTGTCAAATTTTCTTCTGTGGTATTTTATTATGGGATAAGACGATTAGGATATGGAGGTCATCAGCCTTGTGACTTGAGTGTATGCATTCTAAATTTGAGGTAGAAAGAAGGCACGCTATTGTTTTGGGGAGTTAATATTCTTGGATATAAGCTATTCCTCTTCTGGAGTATGTTCAATTTAAGTCTTTAAAGCAGTGCTTTTTATTTGACTTTGAGAAGTAATATAAGGAAAAAGGTGTATGGAAGATTGTTGTTGATGACGACATTGCTGTGGGAGATGCTTGAGCTGTGTCCCATGGACCAAAGGAAATGCCTGGGAAATGGAGCTCATTGGGTGTTCTGACTCCTTAAATGCTGCCTGCATGTGAGCTGTGAATAGATCGTTTTGGTATGGGTAGTAACAGGCCATTGCAACAATACACACCGTTTGAATTATTCACTGTCAATGTACATGTACTTGTTTAGAAAACTTCCAGTTTCTTCCTAAAAGACTTGGATAAGAAACAGAAAGAAAAGAAAAAGAGCTTTGATTTTTATTTTTTTTTCCACAAACATTCAAAACTGAAAATAGTAAAATATGTTTGTTTCCCTTATTTTACCTGTACTTCATTGGACTGTGAACTCCTTTGGTCTTGTAGGCTGAATTTTTTGAAACCCTGATGTGGAGCATTCTGTTATCTGTTGGTGCTTCGAATGTAGTGCATATATATATATATATATAAACAGGATAAAATTTTGGCTGAAGAAATAAAACATAGACTGCTCTTAACTGCTGCAGGGATCTCCTCGAGTCATTGCTGTGACTGGAAAGGTAAGATCTGTTTCAGAAAAACCTGAGATCCGTATCTGTGTTTTGTACAAAATTGATCAGTTGATGAGAATATAAACTCAGTGAGAATTTCCTACTTTAGTAATTCACTGCAGCATTATTGTCCAAGGAAACAGAAAGACTCTTACAGAGGAAGAGACATTTCTGCTCTTAAAATTACATTTGAAACTCCATTTCAACCTGTTGAAAACATTTGTCTGTCTTTTTAAGTGGTAGCCTGATGACTCCTGCTGCATCCTCTCATCCTTGGAGAATTTTGCAATGTGATATTAGATGTCAACTTAAATTTGTACTTAAGTAATTTCATTCTCCTTTTACTGGCATACTTGGGCATGTACAAAAGGAAAAGGAATTTTGCTGAAGCAGAAAATTGTTTTTGCAATTATCAACAAATTTTAGTAGCAGTTGTTTCAGAAATTAAAAAACTTACATTGCAAGCAATCTTTCTGGATCTGTGGAAGTACAAAAAAAGGATGGATGTAAAGATCAAATTTTAACAAAATTTGTTAGTCTAACGTGAAAGTGAAAAATGTTTTGTTGTTAAAAAAGGCTGTTTAATGCAGAAGTAGAACACTTCAAAACCAGTGTTTTCTGTTGTATTATTAATCTTTTTTTTTTCCTGATCAAACTTGTGGCAATTTTTTTACTGTTTTTGCCAAATTTGTAGAACCATTTTTTCATAATGTGTGTCTTGGCTTTAAAGGCAGTTATTTGTATATTAGGACAGTGTCACATGAATGCAGAGCTGGACATGAAGTTGATCCTGGCTAGGCTGGGAGACAGTTAATTTTCTCCTTGGTAGCTGGTGCAGTGCTGTGTTTTGGATGGAGCATGAGAATAATCTCGATAACACACTGATGTTTTCAGTGGTTGCTAAGCAGTGCTTACTCTGAGTCCAGGAGTTTGCAGCTTCTCATGCCGTGCCAGCCAGGAGCTGCAGGGGCACAAGGATTGGGAGGAGACACAGCCAGGACAGCTGACCCCAGTGGCCAAAGGGATATTTCCCGGTATAGGACGTCATGGCCAGTGTTTAAATCGGGGCAGAGCTGGCCCAGGGCCACTGCTCGAGAGCCTTCTGGGCGTCGGTCAGTGACTGCTGAGCAGCTTCATTCTGCAGCACATGTGCATTCTAATTCTACTATTATCATCCTTTCTTGACCCATTAACCTTTGTGTCAACCCACAGGTTTCCTCACTTTTACTTTCCCTCTGGTGGAGAGTGAGCAACTCTAAGTTTGCTGAGTTGGCAGCTGGGTTTAAACCATAACAAGGAATTAGCAAATTAAAGGTGCCCAAAAATCAAAACAGAGATTTGGGCCGTAATCCATTTTAAACTTTTCGGAACCTCTATTTTGCTGCATGTAGAATGGTGAAAGGTTTATATTCTGATTTATTTTGAGGGATGTGCATTCTGCTGGTATAAACACAGTGTGGCATAGCTGTCAGAACTGAGATTTGGGTATAATGAGAATAAACAGTAAGTTCAGTTTCTGTGAAGAATTCTACCAATTCTGTTTCCTGTTTCCCAGAAGAGGTCAGGGTGTGTCCCATTTGCTAAGAGTTTGAAAAATCCCAGACTTCAGTGGGATCTCTGGCTGTCAGTCCTTTCACAGTACATAAAAATTTCAGAATCCTACTGTAGCCTGATTTCTTCATTCACAGAGTAACGTTTTATACTTTGAACATGACTTACTAGTAAGGCATTTTGTGCAGCTGGAAATGTGATGATAAATTCAAGTCAGTGTTTTATGTGTAGTGAGTAATGAAATCTTTAAGCATAATTGCATTTGTCATCTTTAAGGGAAGTTGTAAAAGTATGTACCTTGCATTTGTTAGAGGCTGGGGAAATATATCTGAGAAGTTGTGTTAGCTCTCTTTGGTCATAATAGACTATGGAGCTGAGCTTTAAGAGTATTTGCCATGATTTGTGTAGTGCATCCAGAGAAACTGCAGACCTGCATTTCTAAATGGCTGACTGAGAAGCAGTAGTTCTCAGCAGCACTGGTTATGAACTTTGAGATATTCTTTCTTGCTCCCTGACCAAGTAAAAGAATTGGCATCAAAATTTCAAAATACTGAATCACCTGTTTCTTTCAGATTATACAAACCAGAAAACTAAAATCCTGCCTCCTTAGCCAGTGATCCAGGACTTAAGGTGTGATGAATAATGATGCGTGTCACATTTATCAGGCTTCAGGTGTGGTCTTACAGCATGGGCTGAGCTGTTTATGTCCTTCATCCCAATGTTGCATCAGTCAAAAACTTCCTGTTAACTCTTCAGTGGTTTCTGTGCTTAGACTTGATGAGTGTAAAGAAATGAAATAATTCTTACACATTCCTCAAACTGCTCCTGTAATGACTGAAGTCGGGCTAATCCACTGAAAATATTTCAGTCTTGTTTTGAGGATGCTGAAACTCTTCATTCTGTTGCTCAATGACAGACATAGTGCTTGCTTAATCAGCCTGATTAGCTTGAAGACAAGGAGCTTTCTGGAATAATTAGGTTTGATGCTGAAATATGTCCTGTCAGCCTGGTTTTGAGTCTTTGCTATGAAGTCCCCTCAAAAATTGTGGGTTTAAGTAGGATGACTATACCACATCAAACTGAGAGTGCAGTTAACTCCTACACTAAAATTAATGTGTCCGACAAAGAATATTTGATCAATTTTATTTGTTTTCAACCTCAAAAGCATACTAGGAAAGTGAAGAAGTGTCAAGTTTATAACCAGTATTCACTAAATACCTTTGTGAAAGAACACTGGTGTTATTGCAAAAGCATTTTATCAAGATTTGCTACTCTTAAGAGGCTTTATCCAATGTAAATCCTTACAGAGTGTTCAGAAAAGTTTGAATCATTTTAGCAATAATTTTTTTTATTAATAGTGGAAATACATTACAGACCGTGGGCTTTGTCGAGGAGGAGAAAAAATGTTAGGTTAAAAAATGTCAAAATTAGGTCATTAAGGCTATGTGGACTTGATCACTTTGTGCCTTGCTAGTGAAATTTCTTTCTCTGAAAATTTATGCATTTCTGAAATGGGAATTGTGTGAGATTGTAAAATACAGATTTTTCTCTGAGGTACCTGAGCATCCTCATGAAATCAGAAAAAAAAAACCAAAAATCCTATGCATTTCCTTCAGCTAGGGAGGAAATAGTTATATGTTATCATTCCTGCTTTTTTT
>VZTG01007219.1:0-131673 GCA_013397845.1 Melanocharis versteri | reverse complement strand
CAAAACAAAAAAACCCTACCAAAAAAATGCTGCCTTCTTTTATGATTAGCACAAATTGCAAACGTAAATCAGTGTGCACTCATTCATGGTGCTCACACGCATAAAACAATATGCACCAGGGACATGGTGAATATATATAAAAGCCTCGCTTATGTTTTTCAGCTACTTCTAGTCAATATTCCTTACATTAGAAAAAAGCCAAAAACCAAAAAACAACTAAAGTTTGGTGGAAATAGTAAATACAAGTTAATAATAAGCATATACAGGAAGTCCACATAGGTGTTCTCAAGCCAGGGTACTACATTCATTTATGTATGTACAGAGAATCCGTACAGCAACAACTACCAAATTCTCTCCTAGCTGAACTGGAAGCAGCGAAGGCTACAACTACTGGATTTTGCTATGAGAAGTATCACAGAACATTTTGGGTTGGAAGGCATCCACAAGGGTCATGGAGTCCAACTCTGAAGTGAATGGCCCATCTGGGGATCAAATCCACAACTTTGGCCTTATTAGCACCGTGCTCTGACCAACTGACCTAATCTCAGTGGCATAGGTAGTATGAGTATCCCTTCTTGTATATTTCTTGACCAGATTGACTGGTTTATACCTCCCTAATTTCAGACTTCTGGAAAGTTGACCTGAAGTGCTGAAAAAAAAAAATAAAGAGAGAAGAAGTCTTGGGTTTACCATACCTTTCTTAATGTTTAAATTAGGAGTATGTCCTGACTATCTCCCATCCCAACCTCCCAGGTACCCCCGGCATCCCTGACGTTGTACCAGTATGAAAAGCAGAAAAGGCCTTGGTGCTGTGCAAGCCCTGCAAAACAGTAACAAAAATGTCTCTATATTATCAACCCTGTGTTCAGCAGATAAAAGTTGCATGTTTTAGATAGATCTCCTTCACACATTCTGTCTTGAAATGAAGCAACAGCTGGTGTTTCTTGATGCAAACTGACATTAAAGCAGCATGACCAAATGGATGACTCATAGACCAGCTCTAACTTATATGATGTATTTCACTTTATCTCTTCAGGCCGAGGGACAGGGTGCACCTCCACAGCAAGGAAACAGTACATTCAGCAGCTGGATGAACTTTGGAAGCCTTTCTCCTATCCTCATTCTATTTAAATTTTTTTCTGTATGATGACTTGCAAAGTTCTGTAGGCACAAAGTATTATGATCCTGAGTTTGATGCCAGGCAATACACAGCAGTTATAGTGATCTTCATCAGGATTTTCCTTAAGGAATGCTTGGGCTACTAAATGAAGTGATTATTTCAGATAACCCATGCACTCCACGTATATTCTGTGATGCCTTAATAGCTATAACAGAAAACTGTTTGTCATATATGATGCTTATGAGTACCAGCAATAAATGTCAGCTTCATATAAGTACTTTAGCTTTCTCCTTTTTGAAAAATCCATATATAGAACTTGTCAGTACTTAATAGCCCACTTCCATAAATGACAGAGGGGACTTTTTAGTAAAGTTAGGTGAGAAATTTATTTCAAATTGGCATTTTTTCCTCTGTCTTTTTTCTAAGGACATAAACTTCCCACTGTCTTTCCACTTTGGTAGAACTTCAAAAATGTTTGTGTAATGCAATTGCCTACTGTGGAAGAAGGACATAATGTTCTGACATGTTGACCTGACGCTACACCTGGTTACGTTCTTTGTGGCTAAGAAATGCTAAATGCTGCTTTTGATGCTCTTCCTCTCTCATTTTTTGTCTTGCATTTCTTTGTTAATTAAATGAAATACATTGGAAAAAAAATAACCTCCAGAGAAAAAGCAGCATGTGTTTTCCTTGTAAATAAGCCAGTTGCTCTCAGACCTTCACGGTGGAGTGTATGATAAAAAAACTTTAGTGCTAAGAAACTTCATGCTCCTTGTGTCCTATACCCACATTTATTTTTATCCTGGGATGCTTCCTAGCATTCTGTAATCTTGCAGAAGTCAACATTTATTCATTGAAACAATAGCCAATCTCTTGACGTTACCTTTGGTTAGGCACATTTTCTAACCAGTAACTGTGTGCTGCAAATATGCTCCACATATTTAAAGACAGATGTAGTGTGGATGTTAACAACCAAATGTGCTTTGAACTAAAAATTCAGTAAAGAAACGGCACAATTCATTTCATTATTTTAATGTGTTTTGGTTTTTTGAGGGGTTTTAATTTTGCCTCTAGCGTAGTCCACGTGATGATAAAACAATTTGAGGCCTAAATAGAGAAAAAAGCCAAGACTGAACAAACTCCCCTTTACATGAGGCAACAATATCTCTTATGATCTTACAGTTAAGAAACTATTTTACATTTTCAGCACTGTGTTCTCTCTGGCCCAATGACAGATATTACTTCTTGCATAAATATATAAAGCTCATTTTCCTAGACAAATGAAATTTTCTCCCCTGGCAACTTTTCATGTAGACCTAGAGTCACTTATTTTTTGCCTCTGTATTAATTAGCAGAGAGATTTGCCTGCTATGAGAGCGATGGCACTCCCTTGTTAAATTTCCATCCATGCTATCAGAATTGCATTAATATCCCATGGATAATCAGTTCCCTCCGTACCTCTTGAACTGCTATCAGTTGAGTCTATATAAATTAGCAGCGTCCCATATTCCTTCCCCATATTCCTTCCTTTCTTTCTCCTAACTCCTCTGCTACGTATAGTAATAACATGTATTGTAGGTGTCACCTTGGAATTAACAACAATTGCTCTAATGAGGTTTCTCTAAATTTAACTCACATTAACTCCACTTAATGTCACATATGAACCCAACATAACTTAAATTGTAGAATGTCATTATAGTGGTACATTATTCTTCAGATTTATATAGAGATTAACTAACTTGAGGACAGTATTAACACATCCCTTTGTTACAAATGCAGAATCAGAAGCTTGCTCCTGGTTTTTTTAGGTTACTAGGCATTCCTGCACCTTTTCCTATTTATACAGTAATATCATACTAACATCAAGATGTTCAGCTACTCAAGCAATTGTCTGGTAACACTTGCCAGACCACAAATACTTCACATCACCTTTTTAATTTTTTGAATTAATATTATACCATTATGAATGTTCAACATAAATATTGCAGCCTGCTTCCAAAATGCATGTTTTATCGACATATCATCTTTCAAGTGTCAAAGCTAGGCTAAAGAAAAATTTGAAATACCATAGTTTCAGAACATTTCTGCAGAGGAAAATCCTTAGACCTCCCACACTGAGAATTTTTGTATTCTGAGACCTAATCTACAGTGGGAGTAGAAGTGATAAACCCAAAATAATTTAAGGAGCAGGATATTTCAGATTAAATTGTAATATGATTTTACTATTCTCTTTTTTGTTCTCCCTGTCTTTTCAAAGAGAAGGCTACTGTGTGGATCTTAAAAGTGTGTTTCGAAGATAATTAATTAGTTTTTGAGTACTTCACGTCTGATATTATCATTAATCTCATTCCTGAATTTACAGATTGATTCTTTTTCTCATACCATTAATTCTTTCAGCATTTTCCTTTACAGAATAATACTTAGATGCAAACAGAAGGTAAAACAGCCAATTATTTTTCTCAGCTAAAGTTATGTATGTTCCATAAGGAATGTTTTCAAAATGAAAACTTTTGGAGCTTTTTTTTTTTCTCAAGTGCATTTAGTATATAATATATCTCATTATAATGAGAGCATTGTTCTCTCTCCCTAGAAATAGATATGTAGAAGAATATGGATCTGAAGTTCTCAGAATAATTCACTTAAATGTTTTCCAAAATCATGTTCTGTCACTGCTTACAAAAGCCCACTTCATAGTTCACTTTGAATATGTAGATACTCTGGTGTTTTATCAAACTGGAAATGTCCAAAAGTCATTTAAAATATCATACAAGATAAATAGAAAAGAGACTTAGTATAGCTGATCCCATAAACTTCTCATACCTTTTCTAAGGATGATTAATCTGCACTAACTCATACCATATCATATTACACACGTTAAAATAGATGCTTAGGATATAAAGAATTAAGTAGTAATGTCAAGTTTTTCTCATGAAATGATGCCTGGCTTGTTAAAATTTATCATACTGCACACTATTAATGGTATATCAAGAATTAGTATCTAAAAAAATGCAAAGCAACAGAAATATACCAAAATCCTTTCCTGTGAGCAAACTACTTGGCCTAATGTACCTCTCTGTCAATGTATTTTACATGTGGATAGAGATTTTTCATTGCTTTTAGAAGTTAGAAAATTACCGCATACATCTGAACTTTCTATAGAAAAATACGTTATCAAATGCATTTATTGAGCTAGGATGGATTATCGTTCAGTGTAAAATCTATGAGTATATTTGCTGGTGATGTAGTCAGTGACATTGTTTAGCTGTGGAATGTCCCCAGTCAAATTACAGGAGTTATGTGCCAACACAATAACATAAATAAATGAAAACCCCACAGCTATATTCATCTATAGTCATTTTTAATGTGTGATAGAATTTGGGCTGGCAGACACCCACTTCCTCTTTTTCTCCTTTTCCTAGCTCCAATGTCAATGGTATAGAAATTGCAAGCACTTTTTCTGTATATCCCTTCAGTGTTAAAAATTGCCACCCAGTGCATTTGCACTAATGAAATCAGGTTATCTAACTTATTTGGTTAATAAAGTGTTTGTGTGTGTGTGTGTGCGTGTGTGTGTGTGTGTGTTCCTGTATGTGCCCCACAAGTAGGAAACGTAACCAAATCAGTTGCACTTGTGGAATGTGACAAGGTATTAAAAAGGAAGCATTCTTTCAAAATTATTAGGCAAAGTAAATACTGCAATTTGAAAAAGTCAACTCTTTAACCCAAGATAATATATGCATATAAAGATCTGGGCTAAATGCAAAGGAAAAATGAAGCCTGAGGCTATATGTTTTTCTAACCAACCCCCGTCTTTCTTCAAACATAATCAAGTCACGAAGTATGGTTAATTAACTGATGTATTTTCTTTGCTGGAAGTACTTCAGAATATCCTCTTAATTTTATTTTTCTCATATCCAAAGCTTGAAGGGAAAAATAGTAATTACATACTGTCTAGCAACTCAAACGCACTGCAGTTTTCTACTTTATTATGTCCGTGGTCCATCTTGCATTTGATCAGTGGACAACAAGTCTGACAGCACACAACATTACTTGCTAAGCATTTAGTTGGTGATGTGCTACTTGTTCCTCACAGTCTATTTATATGACATTGATGACCTCTCTCTTATATATACCAAATCAAACATTTTATTTTCATAGAGCGAGATGGAAAATTGTACCAAACTGTAACCTGCTGATCTTTAAGTGAAAATGTTCCTTTCTTATCAGGTATCAGTGTGTCTATCTGCAAGGGTAGACTGGTGTCTCTAAAGTACTGTCTGGGTCTGTGAACGTTACCAAGGGAAGGAAGTAGGATACAGAAGAAAGACAGAATCTATTGTAGAATAGAGTAGAACCTGAGAAACTTATTAATAATGGAGTGAATTTTGAACAAGATACTTCAGGAAAGTTGGTGTGAAGTGTGAAAGGGCAAAACTCTGTTTTATATCTAATATTAAAAAGACATGTGGGAACTATTTCCCCTGAATTTTCTTATCGACTTTTTTACAAACTTGGCTCCAAAACTTAGTTTAGCAGAGCACATAAGCACATGTTTATGTTTTAAACTTGTGATATTTAGACACTGAACTGAAGTGACAGTTTGAACCAATATGAAAGAGAGAACAAGAGTGTGTATTATAATAATGCAAAGAATTTCCTAAACAAAAGCAGAAGGTAAGAATGTTCATTAGGCAAAAACCTTTTGGTGAGTCTGTCTGGCTATGCCACTTGCATTCACACATCTGGTGTGAATGGTGAATTAAGATGAAAGAAACCTGACAAATGTGGTATATACTCAGTTTCTATACTTCTAATGTACTGAGCTCCTGTTGTTGTTAAATCAATTCAAATAAGAGGAGAAAAAAACAAACAAACAAGAAAAATATATTAATTATTGTTCAGTTAAGGAAAATAATGGCCTAATATTGGTGGCCCTTGTGAAAACAACCTACTGTTTTTCTCTTCAGTAGCTGTCATGCATAATTAACAGTCTTGCAAAGAGACCATAGGTTGATCAGGCAGTGAAATTCAATAATTATTGCTCCAAGAATAATTCTGGGGCTACAGGTTGGTGTTTAAGATTATTGGTAGAACATGAGCTGTGAATGTTTTTGTGTGTACTATAAATCCTCAGCATGTCTTTTCCCTGCCCGGTCCCACCCCTCTTGACATCTCACAAGACAGCTGCCTAATTTAGCATAGCATAAAATAAACTTTAGACATGTGAACTTGGTTGGAAAGAGTCTTTCAATTATATTCTACTTGCTGACATTTACAATTAAAAGCAATGAGTATCTTCTGTGAATAATCAGTTTGATGGATTGGGATTTCAGGAAAGTATTAACACAGTTGAAAATGAATAGGTAAAATATAAATCTCAGCATGTAAAATGATAACTTTTACTTCCAGAGCTCAGATTGTTATGATATATATACACATAAAGTCCTGTATTAACAAGGAAGGATTTGTTTTGAAAAGCATCTTTTATGCACACAGCTGTGCATTTCATTACATGTTGTTTATCTTGGTTTATTGTAAATCCTCAGAAAATGACAATGCTTCAGGATAAGGTAAAAAATTGTACTTAATTGCCTAGAGACTGTTGTGTTGGAGTAGTTCAGTTTCTGAAGAAGTGTGTGTGTGCAGGGAATACAGGTGAGGGAATACAGGAATAAGGTGAGGAAAAAAGTGTTTGGCATCTCTGGGATGCCTGAAAGGATTCTTCCTTGGCTTCCCACAGAGAGGACAAAGTAAAGACTCAGTAATGATCCACCTTCCATGTAAATAAAGCAGTATCCCTTTTTTTTTTTCCCAAATGTGCCACAGAACCTCTATGTGGGGAAGACTAATGCCGTACTTGACTCAGTATTTCATTCTACCACAATCAATATAGGATGTGTGAGGAGGAGTTTTTGAAGCTAAATACCTCTTAGCTCCCTTCATATTTGTGTATAAATTCCTATACAAAACAATTAAAATCTTTACTGCCTTGAAAATATAGTTTGCATTACTGTACTCAACGTAGTGTTTTATCATCTCATACTATAAATCTCTCAACAGGCAGAATTCGATGAGAAGACAGCACTCTGGGAGGCTTCTGATGGAAAAATAAATGCCTGGTTGCAAGTGCAAGTGAAGGATGATGCTTCTGAGAAGGAGGATTCTTCATAGAGCTTCTTTTGAATAGGGAAACTTTAAAACTGTGAGAACAGAAGGCAAAACTTGAGGAAAAGAAGATACCATGGATGAGGAAGATTTTTTTAATGGTTTATTTTATTCTCAATTCATATAATTTTTGTGTTTTAATGAAATACATATGTAGAGATTGGAAGCATTTTTTTATGTTCTTTAGATATCTATCTTTAAATAAGTAGGACACTTTCACCAAAAGGTTCTTCCTCCTCTGCGGTCCCCTGACATAATCTTCCCACACATTGCATGCCAACAATAAAAGTGCAATTTTTAATTTAGTTAGTAAGTGAAAGCCGCATCTGTTACAAAATGGCCAGTTGCAAAACTAAATTTCCCAAAAGACAAAAACCCTACAGTTAAAAGCCCTAGCTTCCAGCTGTCTCTCAAAGACAGAATAGCAAAACATGAAATAAGATCCCAAGGTAAGACAGTTCCCTGTGTTTCACAAAAAAAAAAACAAAAACCAAAAAAACAAACAAACAAAAAAACCCCACAAAAAACCAAAACAAAAAACAAACAAAAAACCACAACAACCAAAAAAACCCACCAAAAACCCAAACAAAAAACCCCCATCTTTCAAACTATTTATCAAATCTGAGTTTCACACATTGATTGTAGATGTTATTGACACTTAGATAGTTAATGAAACATTATTGTAACTTGAAATACTTCAAGTAAATCAAATGGCTTGATGATTAGAATCCTGAGCTTCAACAAACATGTATCACTTAGAGGTCTGGTTCAATATACCATTCACTATCCATCTAGCATATTTTCTTCTGAGGACAAGTGGAAATGGTCTGGCCAGATGAATGATGGTTCTTGTCAAGTTTTTGCCTTAGTCAGTACAATCACTGGACAAAATATAGAAATAATTTATTGTGCAGAAGCTGAAGCCCTGTCTCCTCTTTCCAAGACTGTGCTAAGCAGGAAGATCAGAGCTGTGGTCTACATGTCCTCCCTGTAAATATTCTGTTTCCTATACAAGTGGTGCAGTTGCATCAAAGCAGGTGAATACTACAAAGAGAAAGTTCCCCTTTGGCCTGCTTTATAGCCTGGCATTTTCCTTGGTGGTGAAAGATATGGCCTTGAATGTCCTCGGGCCAGGAAGAGTGACGAGCACTAGATATTCACCTCTGACTCAGTTCTCTAGCTGCTGTGTATGTACTACTCTTTTCTTCATATCTGCTTTAAAATAAAGCAAATACCTAAAACATTGATAAATAAATAACAACAAAAGCCTGTTTCCAAGGCTGTATCTTCAGTGTCTAGAGAGCACTGGTAAAGAAATTTTTAGTTTTGGCTTCAAGGTGTTAGTGAATTATAAGCTGATCTAGTCTGTAATGAGTATCCTTAAAAGCCAAAAAATAGAAGGGGTGGATTTTTATGTGAAGCATTGTGATGTGTTATATCTGTTGAATGTTGTATAAAATGCTTGTACATACCTTAAGTTGGCACCTCCAATGTTATAAAAGTCCACGGACCATTTTGGGGGTGATTTGGATTTAAAAGCAAGTACTTCAGTTTTGCCTAAGGCCAGCTTTTTGTACTTCAGTCACTTAATGAGTTGTACCTTAAAGTTCTGTGAACAAATCTATATTAGCTCTAAATTCAGAAAGCTCTACAACAAAGTTATCAGCTCTTCATGTTCAGGCAAGAGAAAATCTCAGAATTCTGTAATGATTTTGATACTTGAGTTTCTAGAGCATGAATCAATGTTTCTGAGGTACAAACCCTGTTTAATTGAAACAAACAGACGCTTTGTACGACCTCTATAGGTCTCTGTCATGAGGTTTTTCTCTGAACACCACACCATTTTTCCTGTTATTTTTCTGAAGAGTCACCATGTAAAATGCAGCTTAACTTGATACTTGTACCATTTTTCAGTCAGAAGACTGCTAATAGAAAAGTAATAGGGCAGAAACAGGAGGCATTATTTTATCAATGTTTTCTGAACTACATTTAGTGTACTGAATTTCAAACTGGGAAGCGATGACGTCCCAGAAAATGGGACATTTTTACCGGCTAGCTTTTAAGAGTATACTTCCTTCTTCTGGAACAGAATTGCATTATTGCTATTATGATGCTAATTCTGCAGCTCCCTCAAGGTGCTAAGATCTGCATACCATCCATATGTTCTGTTGTATTCCTATAATTGACCACAAACCCTTCAAAGTGTGGCTACTGCCATAATTGCTATTTTTCTTATCTTTTGCAAGCCACTACCTGGTAAGATTTTTCACAGATTCAGGCCTGCAGTCTTAGAATTTCTTTTTTGTCAAGTACTTAAATGTAATATTTAAAAACAGGAAGGGAGGAGTGAGAATCTGATGAACTCCTACACCTTATTAGATGGCTTTAAAGTTAGATGATTTGAAGACTTTCTAGAGGTTTTCAAATTGCTTCACTGAATTACTGTCAATACACCTGTGCAATAAGCTCGCTAAACAGAATTCTCACAATACTAACAATGTTGTTAGAAAGCAGACATTTGGCTAAAAGGTAATGTGATTGGCAATTTCTTTAATGGGCATTCTTAATGAATTTTATCAGAAGACTGATTCACATAGAACATGCACAATTAGCTGTGGCCACATTTAATACACCACAATTGCTACATTAGCCTTGGTTTCATTACTTCTTAGAAGTGCTTTTTTTTCTAAAGTCTATTGTGCAGTAATATAATACACTAAGCATTATATACAGCTAAAAAGTCACTTTTTAATTGCTCATGTTCCCCAAATTATGATACACATAAAAAAAAGGATGAGTATACAATACAAAATGTCTTAATCAGGTGATAAAAAGAAGAGAATTAAGCCTCTTTTGAAACTTGGGTTGAAGCAAACATGCAGAGATGTGACTTCTGGTCCTTGATCAATGACTGAATAATAAAATTCAGTAGAATTTATAGTTAAAACCTGTTGTATTAAAACATCAATGAAAATTTATACCAGGTTAAGATTGTGACAAGGCATTGTTCCGTTATATATATATTTTTTTTTTTTTTCTTCTTCTTAGACACATTGACACTGTCTTGTATAGGACTAGGTTCAAATACATAGCAGGAAGTTCTTTAAGTCAAACTAATTATGTTGTTTTTAGAACGTCTTCTTACAAATTCCTTTTATTTTTCTTTGGGCTTTTTTTCTTTGTTTCTGCCTTTCACCTTCTGTTGAGACTTAACATACCAATTTAATTCCGAAATCAGGTTGAACATTTCAGCTTTCCCTCTCAGGGAAAACTGACATATGGATCTATCTCTTATTAGCAGTAGATAAGAGCTGCTACCCTCAAGTGGCACACAAACATGCCGCATTTTCTCTAGTCCTGAGCAGGCTGCAGCAAGCAATGTCACTGTAATTGTATGTGGGTAATCTTTGCTGAGTTGTGCGGGGAACTGCACCTTGGCACTTCTGCATCTGTCACACAAGCTGAACTGCAATGCATATGAAGTCTCTACAGGCAGCTGAAATATGAAGGCTATTTGTCTAGATATATTGACTATGGAGACTCTTTGAAAGTCTAAGACTATTTGTTCCATTATTTTAATCAACTCAAATTTACGAGTTGATTGATTTTTGCAGACTGGAATAGCATTTTGTCTGTTTCAAGTAGCAGGTGACATGAACTTATTTGAAAACAGTAACAGACAGATACTACAGAGAATTAAAACAGAAGCTACTGAAAAATACCAAGTCATTGGAATAAAAACTTTTTTCCTGTGAAATCATGAATAAATATCTTGAGTACATTTTTTTTCAAAGATTCAGAATTTTCACAACATTGTTTAATCTTTTCAGAAAGTTGCTTTTCCTAGATCAGAACTAATAGCAAAACAAAACAGGTTTGCAGAAATACCTGATAATTGAGCTAGGGATAATACTGTTAAAATTGTCTTGATGTAGCTACTCTGAGTTATTAAGAAGCATTAAAGTCAACTGAGAAGACTTTTTATTCTTGAGTATGTTGATCCTGTGGCAGGCTATTGAAAATTTTTATGATGTATAATTCTATAGGCTTTTATAGATGATGCATTCAGACAGCCCTTTAGGTATAACATACAGCCGTTAGTATCAACAAAATGCCACAGGCTGTGTCAAAGAATCAAAGAGTGTCTGAGGTTGGAAGAGACCTCTGGAGGCCGTTTGGTTCCACTTTCCTGCTGAAGCCCATCTCATCAAGGGCCCATTGTCCAGGACCATGTACAGATGGCTCTGGAAGATCTGAGAATCTATAAGATGGAGATTCCATCTCCGGGCAACTTCTGCCAGTTCTTGCTCACCCTCACAGTAAAAAAAGTGTTTCCTGATGTTCTGGAGGGAAATCCTGTGTTTTAGCTTATGCCACTGCTGTTGCCTGTCACTGGGCACATCAAAAAAAGCCTCACAAGCTTTGACTCTAAATAAAAGACTAGAATCAGACCATGAGTACATAGACAAATAGGGACACAGAGGAACAATATTTAGTTTTCTGAAGGCATAATAACCAAAAGAGGATAACTGAATTTTCGTAGAATAAATGACCTGTTTTGCAGGAAAAGCAGAAGAGAATTCTAAATTTGTCAAGTATGATGCACAGGTTGTCATTGCAGGCTGAGTGAATTACAAAAAAACATTACATGGGAAAATATATTTTTTAAACAAAATATTTGGAAAGAACACAATTCTTTTAAGGCGGATGTGGTGGATTTTACCGAAAGCCAGCCTTGAAACTGTAAATATCCCCCTGAATTCTAATAAAAGACCATCTGCTTGAGATCACAGAAGACAAAAACATAACAGCCTCCTTCCCACCAAAAAAAAAGCCAAACAACAAACAGCTGACAAGCAACAAAGACTAGATTTGACTGTCTAATTTTGGCCCTTTCATTCAACACTTAAAGATTATTGAGAATTTGCCAAGTAAAAAATTAATATATTTCAAGGCTTGTTTTTTATTAATTAGCAGTGTTTTGACATAGTGTAGTTCATGAACTGAATGTGATAAAAAAGTCCATGTGAAATAAAAGCTGTTACATATTATCAAACAGAAGTTATTTATATTTACTGCAAGTAACTTTCACATCCTTCCTTTTGGAATGACACTGACACTAGAAACTGCCTGCCAGATAAATCGTGTCTGAAGGGACTGAAAAATCTGAAAGATATTCAAAAAGTGACCTTCTATAGAGGACAACAATAAGGACAATGTTATGCATGTACATACCACATATACAATAATTCAAGCCAAAAAGAAAACCCATGATCATGGCACAGGAAAAAAACTTGTAGGAAGCATTATTGGACCTGCTCCCCTGAAATAAAGGTACTTAAAAAAAATTTCAGTATAATGGATTTGTGTATCCTCTACTTTTGCTGTTTATGACTGTCTTACCAACATCTGATGCTCACCTGAAATGTAGTGAATATTAGTATTAATGTTTTACAGTGAAGTATAGGTTCAATGTATGAAAGTTATAGTTTGTTCCCATTTATCCTCAATACAATAAGCCTCAAAATAATGCAGCACCATTGCAAAGGGTAGAAAAGCCAGATTTTAATCTACATTTTGTGCAGGCAAATTATGGAATGGCACTTGAAAAGCATGTGTTCCAGTTATGGATATATTCTTCAAGAGATGCCTAAGAAGCTTTAACTGCTAGAAGCTATTGTCCCTGGAGATTTACTGTGAAGCTCTGAATGTACAGATGCAGACAAAGTTGAGTAAAAATTTCACTGCATTTAAGGCTTCAGACTATCAACTGATAAAAGTGACAGTGCATGCAACTGAGGCAATGTGTCTCAGCTGTATTGTAGGCACACGAGCTGTGTCCAGTGTCAGGCCCATGTCCTATGAGAAAAGAGTTGTTTTATCTCTATAAAATTCAAAAAAAAGGAAAAAGAGAAGAAGATATTCCATCAGTTTTACTAAGAAAATATTTGACAGATGGTAAATCAAACCATTCTAAGTGTACTGAGAATTTTTGAATACCCTTTGATAACAGTGTATGAAAAAATGGATCAGTTTGATGCATTCAGCACTTTTTAAAGTTAAGTTTAATCTACTACTATCTCTAGAAAATATATGTATAATTTTTCTCGCTCATGCTAATGAGTTAATATATATATTTATTTTGCCTTTGTTGGACTCTATGAATTCTGCAATGATGGCACTCTATGAATGAATGACATGAGATTTCTTTCCGTTTTTGGTTCTTAAACCTTGCAAACTAGTGTCTCTAATGATAACTGTTTGTCTGGCGCACAAGCCACAGTCTTCACAGTCCTCAAACATCTTCCACTCCAAATATAGTCTTTGCTCATAAGCTTTTTCAGTTGCACACATAAGAGCTTTTTCATTTATAGGCTGGGGACCTTCAGTATATCAATACAGAATGTCTTTCAAGACTTTCAAATTTATGTATGCAGAATTAATATAATCTCTATGGTTAGAATCTAGAACTGTCTGGAACTTCTGTTAAGACTGTTGGAGGTAATTTAGGTGGTGTTTTCAGGAATGACCTAAAAATCAAGTAAAGGTTAGAAAAATTAATGATTCTTTATGTCTGAATTTGTTCAGGAAAACATATACTTCAAAGAGAAGATTAGAGGGGATAAAAAAAGGCTGACGGAGTTTTGGGGTTATTTCTTTGTGGGAGGTTCTTTGTCTGTCAGCCAACTTCCTTGCTGAATGGCAGCTTTTGCTGGAATAAGTGATAAGGAAGACTCCTTTTTGCTCGTTGTGCCAGATGACAAACCCACAAAGGATGCATGTGGTCTAAACTGCAAAGTTTCAAAGAAAACCTTGGCAGCTTTACTAAATTGCATGTGTATTGTTGTATATTTAGAGTTTTCAGAACCTCATCTTTAAAAACACTTATCAGTAAGTGTGTTTGACTTGCAGTATATCTGGGTAGCATCCATATTTCATTATTACCTATTTACTGTAAATAATCAAGCAGGAAACTGGAATCACTTTCATGACCGTAGAAGAGAAATTCAGATGAAATACAACCACAGAAAAAAGAGATTTGTTTTTAAATTCCAGTGAATACTTAAGGTGATATTTATTATCCCTCAACAGTTTACTGTATTGATAAAAGAAGAATGCATGGATCTGCTACAGGTTATAGCATTTTGAAAACCATATATGGTCACATTTAGAAGATGTGATGCAGAATAATTATTTAATAGAATTTACAGATTCTCTTTTCACAGCACATTACCAAGAATGGCAGTTTAAATACTGAAAGCTGAACAAAATTTTTCCAGTACAGTAATTTAAAGCTAGAATGTCATTCAGCAAACTCAAACAAATCCAAATGCACAGTTTTCTATCTTTCCCTGTAAATATAGGTGTGTATCTATCTAGGTATATATAGATATATATACACACACACACATATATATACACATGCATATATTTGATATTGTCATGGTTTAAGTCTAGCTGGAAATTAAACACCACACAGCTGCTCACTCAAATCCCCCTCTCTCTACCCCACACTGGCAGAATGGGGAGGAGATTTGAAGTAAGACGTGTCTGTTGAGATAAGAACAGTTAAATAATTGAAAATAACCTAAAATATAGTAATAATGGCAAATGATAATAACAATGATAACAAAAAAGGATGACCAAGTGATGCTCAATGCGGCTGCTCACCACCTGCTGACTGATGCCAGACCCACCCCCCGTGAACACAGATCAGTCCCTCTTCCCAATAAATCCCCCAGTTTATATACCAGGCATGACATGGTGTGGAACATCCTTTTGGTCCATTTGGTTCACCTGTCCCAGATGTGCTCCCTCCAGTTTCTTCTGTGTCCTCCTCACTGGCAGAGCATGAGAGAAGAAAAAAGTCCTTGACTTAGGATAAACACAACTTGGCAAAACCCAAAACATCAGTGTTTTATCAACACTGTTCCCATTCTGAATACAAAACACAGCAGTGTAACAGCTGCTGAACAGAAATTAACTCTACCCTAGATGAAACCAAGACAGAAATATATATGAGAGAGATATATAAATACGTATAGAAAATAGAAATGTAGTACCAAAGCTTAGTAGAGTGAGCGGAAGTCTTTGGTTCAATCATTGTTGATTTTTCCATGTTTTCTGCTTTGAACTATAAAATTTTGCTGAAAAATTGGAAGGGGCGATATCATTATCTGCCTAATTCACTTAGTACTGTTTATGCAAAAAATTGCTTTTCCTCTATGAAACCATTCTCTGCTGATGCATTATACATTTTTCTTTGAGGTGTACTTTCAATTTCTGTTTTGTTATTTGGGTTCTCATGTCTTATCAGCTACCAGAGTATTTTCTCTTTTGTATAATACTTCAAAATTTTCAATGTCTTTTGCAGAATCTCAGAGACTCTCAAAACCAAGAGGTTCTTTGATACTTAAAATAAGCAATGCTAAAATGAAGTCCTTTTGATATACTGGTAGAAATTATTTTCCCCCATTGATAATGAAAAATGAGAGTCTATTAACACTGATTATTTCCATGACATGAGTTCATTACTTTTCTTGGATGATCAAATCAAAATTCATAATATAAAATGACTATTCTTTTTCATGTGACAATGATCCATCTTTCTTTCTAATTACTGTCTTAATTTCTCTGAGCTGTGCATGAAACTATAAAAAAAATTCTTTTCCCCCTATCTGATAACAATTCTTAGAACAGAAAACTTATCTCATGAAGAGATTTGTATGCGTACTTGGTAGAGAAACCATCTCATTTAAGATGGACAGGAATTTTATCAGGTCCTAATAGGTAGAAAATAATCTATAAACATTTTATGACCACTCAAAGATAAATTACATACACACGAAATAAGAACATAATAAGTGATTTTAAAATAAATAATTAATATCTGAAGAATTAAAAAATTCATATTTTATGAGACTCTAGTGACAATCTAAAAAGTTAGGTTTGAATATTGCTTTTATACAAGACGGCGACTTCCATTCCCTCTACAGTCAATTGTCACAGAGGAAATCACGGCTGTAGTTAAGAAGGAAACACAACAGCTCCCTTGTCAGAACTTAAATTCCTCAACCCTCTTGGAGAGAAGTATCTATTCCATGCAGTGATTAACTTAAATTAGGCTTGTTATGTCAAGAAAAAGAAAAGCAAAGAAAGGAAGGGTGAGAAAGAAATAATAAATCTCCTTTTTGAGAATTACAGAATCAATTATGTTGGAAGAGACCTCTGAGATCATCGAGTCCAACCTATGACTATATACCACCTTGTCAACTACACCATGGCACCAAGTGCCACATCCAGTCTTTCCTTAAACGCTTTTGGGAATGGTGACACTTCCACCCCCATGGCAATCCATTCCAATGCCCAATCACCCTTTCTGGGAGGAAATTCTTTCTGATGTCCAACCTAAACCTCCCCTGGTGCAGCTTAAGACTGTGTCCTCCTGTCTTGTTGCTGGTTGCCTGTGAGAAGAGACAGCCCCACCTGGCTGCACCCCCATTTCAGGCAGTTGTAGAGAGTGATAAGGCCTCCCCAGAGCCTCATTTTCTCCAGGCTAATTAGTTCCTTCAGCTGCTTGCCAACAGATGTGCTCCAGACCCTTCACCAACGTTGTTGCCCTTTCCATTTCCTCTTTCCATTTACCGAGGCAATGCCAATGGCTAGATTATTATCTAGCTCTTAAGTGCTAAAGCATTCTTCTATTTATCTGTCACAAATCTGTGCTTCAATATAACTTTTGGAGTTGTGCCTGGCTGACCCTCACAGCTTTCTTTTATCCTGGCATTCTCATAGCTGACTTCTGTAGTGATAGACATTGTTCAAACAGAAAGGCGGGAGACTCAGCTTTCAAAGAGGTGAAAATCAGTGAAAAGAAAGCCTCTGCCCCCTTCACAAGTTCACTCATTTTTTCTCTATAAAGTTGAGTAAAAACTCTCCAACTTGTTTTGATTTTTAAGCTCCTCAGAGAGTATTTAGAAAGCTGGGAGAGGATTCAAACATTATTTTCTTATGGAGGGAAAACATAACTACACTACCTTGATAATTTTTAAAATAAGGCAATGCACAGAATATGATGGACAGTGATGGCAGGGAAGAAAATTATAATTAAATAAATGTTACATAGTTTGAAACCTTTTTTTATACTTATATTCAGTTACACAAATGCACATACAGGCTACCATGTGCAACTGTGAATTTTTTGTTTCTTTGCAATGCATTTGTGGTTATTAGTGTCTTATATTTTAACATCAGCTCTAATACGTCAGGCTCTACAGAAACTCGTATTTTACAATGTTTGGCACATATAGGAAAAGACTGTTAGAGGCATTTCAAATGAACAAGGTGTCCACAAAGAAAAGAGCAATTAAAATAATTTTTAGCAAGCAGAAAAAGAATTAACATTGAGAAAAATAATTTTTTGGGGGGTGGGAAAGGTGCGTCTTAAGAAGAGACAAAAGAAAGTGTGAATGAGAGAGCAGAGCTCATTTATGAAAAGTTGCAGTAGCCGTGAACAAACAAGAATACTTGCAGCAAAAATTACAAAGATGACAAAGCACAAGGTTTTGATCCCTGAAGTGTCTACAAACGGGTAGAGCTACCTATCTAAATGTCAGTTTCACATCCTTCTAATTTTAACTTTTATTTCCCATGTAACAATCTTTTTTTTTAAAAAAAGTCCTTTCTTACATGCAAAATACCTGGACGGAGGGGTTTTTTTGTTATTTATTTTTAGTAAAGCAACTAAGAAAATACAAAGTGAGATTGTACTGCTGCAGAGTTTTTATATTTGATGTCCTTTGTTTCATTTGTACACTTTCTGCATGTTTGTAAAACAAAAATTAAATAAAAGAATATATTGTATATTCCATTTTTTGCATGATTGAGCAACAGGCAACCCATACGTAAATTGCTTTCTTTCTATTGATCAGAAGCGCCTCAGAAACAATAAAAATAATACACTGTTAACTGATGTTGCAGATTGCAGACACAGCATCGCCAAAGAGCAACTCAGGGATATTAGGAGGAAGAATGATGCCTTTTGGCTTTGTTAGCCTGCTATTAAACTTTCGCATATTCGGAAATCTTTCTTCTTTTCTTTAAAATTACTAGTCTTTCCTAAGGAAATGTGAGTAAGTGCCACATGAATCTCCAATAGTGAACACAGGATTTTTGGCAATAAAACTTGTTTGAGGTCAATTAAATGATTTCTCATTTGTTCTGCAAAAGAAAGGAATAAACTGAATCCTCAAGGCAAGAGTGAACAGGTTTTGTAATGTCTTTAAATGACTTTAGTTAGTAGTATTGAAGACTCCTTTAATAAAACAACGACAAAAGACCATTTTTCATATTTATGTAATTCACTTTGAGCACTACCTTGTAGGTCAATGAGCTATGAGGGAAGGCAAGAGTAGGAATTTGTGCTTTTTCCTCCTCTATTTTCCTTTCCTTCCTCTATTTTCCTTTTACTGTGCTAAAAAGTACCAGTGCAAAAGCCAATTGAAAAAAAACAAAACAAAATGAAACAATAATTCCAGACTTAAGCTGTGAAGGAACCAGCATCTTCTCCAAATAAACTTGCTGTATAATATTGCACACTGCATCTTGACAGCTGGCTTGAAGGGAAAGTACTTTTCAAGTACAAGGTAAACTTAAAGCAAGTGTTTTGAACGTCTTGGTCACCAAGAAATATTTCAGTACTTACAGTGGTGGAAACTCTGGCCTCTGAACCTATTGCTGAAGGGAGCACTCACAAAGAGCAGCTATTGTTTTGCATTCCTGAAAATGAGAATTTGTTAATTTGTTATTCTGAATAATAAAGAAACCGAGAAATATGTTGAAGCACAGTTGGACGCAGTTGGAATTTTCACAATTCTTTAGGCCTTCCTACTCTTCAGATAATGGGTTAGAGCCTTCTGTATGTTTGCAAAAGTGGTTGCAGAAAAAGAGAGAAAAAGAAAAATTTTGGGGCGCTACAATCTCTGAGATTCCAAAACTGACTTCTACAAAAATATTTAGTAAATATACTGGTTGCTTAAACCACTTTGGAAAAATTCCATACACATTGGACATGCTAATCCTCAGATTTTGTTGTAAAGCTGTAGGCTCTTGTATTGGTATACCATTTTCCGCGTAATCTGGCAGAAGCTACTAGAAATTTCTGTTAGTTCTCAAAGACTGTTTATCCCTTAGAGAAACATCAACACTGAACTATTAGGATGAAAATAAAATAAGAGGCAGCAAGTGGTATGTTTTAAAAATGCTCTTCAGCATTGCTTCTGTAACTGATTCCTTTGTTCTCCTGTAGTTGCTTCCTTTTTTAAAAAATTTTTACTCCATTCATGGAACTGCCCCCATGACCTGCTTTATCTGTTGCTCTGATTGAGTTCTTCAATAAATCCTTTTGCTCTGATCTAATGCATCTGTTAGGATCAACAGAGTCCTGAACAGCAATTCAGAGCCACTACAAATAATGATACTTTTTAATATAGAACCAAATTTTAAACAACCTTTTTTTCTTTCAAACGGCAGTGAAGACTAAGGAAGTTACACTCTATATCACACTGTTGGGCCCCTACAAGTGCAGGAAAGATGATAGCAAAGTGCACACTCTATACATTCAGTAATGTAGGTGAGGGCAGACTCCTGAAAATTTTTGACTGTGTACTTTATTAAAGCATGAGATTTTACAAACTTTGCCTAATCTAGCAAATTATGATAACTCTCACCTTAATAGATATTAAAAATGGTTAATATGTACCATACATACTTAACTATTTTATGTGAATTTAAAAATACACTTTATACAGCAGAATCCAAATGCTTTAATTCTTTCTGCTCCTGAAATAAATTTCTTTTTACTCCTTTCCAAAGTATCCCTTTATTAGAAGTTTCAGATACATTGGAAGTTATGTCGGCTTTCATACGTATATACAAAGTCTTCTGATTCTTCCTACACTTCTTAAATTCAACAGTAGATGAGAAATCTGTATTTGCTGCATGGTTTAAATAGTGTATTAAAGCCCAAAGGAATAAGAAAGAAAAATTTTTGTGATGGCTTCAGACTTGTATAGACTTTGATATACTAATGCTAAACCTATATAAGCAGTAATTTTAACACATAGTTACCTTCTGTATGATGTGCTAAAATTATGGGATTTTGTTACTATTATAGCACAAATTTTTATTATATTTACTTTTAATATTTTTTTCATAACTTTTTCTTTTAAACTGACAGGTGAATGATTCTGTATTATAGCTGTATACCAAAGAAATTAACATTTTGGAAATTTCACTTGTTTCAAAACTTAATACTATTTTTTAAGTTCCTGCATGTGCATTTGTGGAAATATTTGACCTAGAAATGGAATATAAATGCAGGATTAGGCAACATAAAACTTTGCAACATCTTGTTAAATATGTAATGGAGGAGGAAGACCTAGCTGATGTCTTTCGAGTAAACATGAAGCACCAGTGCAACCAGTTAGTATGAAGCATTAAGTCAACAAAAGTAGCAAGTGAAATCTTATTCTATAAATCCAGTTCTGTGCAACAGTATATGCATGCTCCAAAAATAAGAAACACTAGTAAAAAATATATAGAAAAAATGTTAGGCTAATCGGGAAAATGGAAAATATTTAAAGGAAAAACTTTAAAATGTGTGGAGTATTTTTTAGTTAGTCATGCTAACAAATCAGTAACTTAGAGAAAACATTATTTCTAATTATAAACACATGGAGAAAAATGCTGGAATGTGAAAAATTCATCTAAAACTACAATTTTATCATGAATAAATGTTAGTAATGAAAATTAAAAGTTCTTGTAATCATCAGACCCATCCTATTCAGGGACAACCTTCATACAGAAACACTAGAGGCAAAACACGGTTCCACTTTAAAATCAGAATATCTTTTCTTTATGAAAATGTAGGAGGTTAGAGAGGTTCAACTTGGTGTTCTGGAAATTCTTTTAATCTGTTTAACTTTGGCAGCATGCTGCTTCACTATGGGCTGACAGCATTGGTTCAAAAGAGTGACCTTGAAACTAGTCACTTTTCAATTTGGGATTATTCAGAAACGGACTGAGCTCTGATCTTGTGTATACAGTAGTGCAGTGCCCTGTGATATTGTCAAAGCAACAGTGTTAGGAAAGATTAATGCGAAAGTACGTTATAATGATGATACTGCTGCACAAAAATCATATATTGCCATGCTGATTCGCCACTCTCATCTGAATTACCCTTCACATCAGGCAGGATTTTAACATTTGTGGAAAGGAGAACAGCCCATCTGAAGATGTGAGAAAAGTGCTTGCAATGAATGCATCTGGTCCTGCATTTTAAATTATTAATATAAAATGCCACACAAGTAAAAATTTTAAAATTAATTAATTATAAGATATGAGTATGTTGTGAGAAGACGGGTTAAAACACATCAAAAGCTGAGGGCTGAAAGCGTTTGCCCTGTCCTCAAGGGAAAGGAAGCTTTTCAGCTTGTCATGTAGTATTATCCCTAGTACACTCAAGCCACTAAAATCATCCATGGGCAGATATATAGGCAGACACCATACTTTATTTTAATTTTCTCAGGAAAAGAGATAAATAAATAAGAAAATCAGGAAAACCCTATAAAACTACCAGCTTCCATTGTCCTCTTTCCTTCCTCAATCAAATGAGTAATATATATCTAAAGCTGTTAATATTCATGTAAATTTGAGGATAATTTCATCAGAAGTGTTCCTTGGAAATATGTGATTTTGTCTGCATGTATCTTTTTTAGGGTACCTAACTAACAAATCAAAGCAAAAGCATAAATAACTAGTCCAACAACTTCAGACAATGCCTTGAGGAAAACGCTGATTCCAGCCAAAATTTTTAGGGAAGCTGTTTTAAGTCTGACAAGTCTGAAGCCCTCTGTTGTTAAGACAGATATCTAGTTCACAGAAAACATGTAATAAAGATCTGTTAAGTACTATCTGAAGCACAGGCATCAAGGTTTTGCAGATATTTCAAGAACACGTCTGTCCTCCCACTGCTGTCTCTTCACATAAAGCTGCAACTGGAGTGAGACAGTGTACTCTTTTTGTGGAAAAGAAATTAAATGCTTTTCTGGGTCAGCAGAAGAGATTTTTCAGTACTTTTTTCTCCTTTTATGTCTTTTAGAAAGCAACCTGTATGTAAAGACCTAGACAGGATATGTATGAAAAATAAGTAAAAGCAGTACAACTATTAACAAGGAAAACAAATATAAAGGATATGTGCAGAAGAGCACTTGCAGATAGCGTGTATTTTGGGAATAGGGTTTGTTGTTACTCAGAGGGCTATAATAAGCTGAGAAAAAAATGCATGATATACTAGGAAAGCTACATATTATAACTATATATGCCAAACCGTGTCTTATGTTTGCATGAATATGTCCTACCATGTACTTTCATGTTTGTGTGCCTCTATTGTTTGAAAAGAAAGTCACAAAGATTCTAGCTTGAATAAATTTGCGAGATGCACGCACATTGCCTCCTCTACATGTGTCCCATTGCATTGGGCACCAATTTACAAATGTTCTAACTACATTTCACAATTAATCAATGACACTGTAGAAGAAACATTCCCTAGAAAAGGTAGCTTTTAGTACAAAGTAGTTTCAATGGGCTTCTTAATATTCTGTGTTTGAGGGCCTGGCAAAGCTAGCTAAAAACCTTTAGCACCGTTAAAAAGACTCTTGGGATGGAGTATCTTTTCTAGTAAGACATTTGTATTTCTAAGGTAATGAGCTCTGTTGGGGGTAATTTAGATTATAGAATGCTTTAGATTATAACATTTTTGTTTCTAATTACATATGCCTTAAAAAGGAGCATAAGTTTTTGAGTTACTGAATGATTACTGAATATTAATTCCCTGCTAATTAAAACATGTAATTTTAAAAGATTAAGAAAAAATCCAAGAATATGTATTGTATATATTCTATATATAAGGGAGTACAATTTGGTTGCCTAATGGAAACAGTTCCACGAATTTCAGTAACTTTACTTCAGCAGTACAAAACACACCCATTACACCCTACTCCTGGATGTGGCAAACGGAAGACAGATGAAAGACTGTTGAGCAAGCAAAAGGCTCAAAATTCCAATCAGAACAATTGTGAAACTTCAGTAGAAAATGTTGTAGTGTTTCCCTTTTTGTATATGATAAGAGGAGGAGAAGCCAGTGTTAGATGGGCCAGCTCCTCTACTGATGGAAATTAGCCCATCTAAGCTGATACTCTTGGAGATAGAGAAAATTTATACCAGCTACAGAGATGTTGTAATGTACATATATGAAATATATGTAGACTTGTTCCATGCGTTAGCTTCTCTTCTGGTCTCTGGTGTAAATTTACCTTTTTTGTATGCTCCCTGTCTAAATGTTTCCACCAGGAAAATCTTTCTTTGTGTGATTTTTGCTGTATAACATTAGCTGAACTTTTCAACCTATTCAAAATAAAAAACAACATAATAATAATTTAAAAAGAGAGAAATAATTAAGAATTGTAAACATTGAGAGAAGCCATGAAGTTCTTAGGGCAGGATTTCCAAGATAGTTAAATGGCATAGGCCAAAAAATGCCTCAGACTTGGCTGCAGTATTAGATGCTTTTGGAAACCTTACGCTTACATAAAAAAAGCTCTAAATAAGTAGCTGAATGAAGTGTGCTGTAAAATTGTGCAAAACATCAGTGTATGGCTACTGTGCGCATGACACTTCCACAGCTTGCCTGTGTATGTGAACTCCACGTGTGGAAAGCCCAGGGTCTGTCATGCCCAGGTTTCTCCTGCAAGATGCATCGCCAGGAGCCTGCCTGCAGCTGGTTGTTCAAGAAGAGGGGATGAGATGGATGTGAGCCCTGTAATCAGATAATGTTTTGGTTATGGCTATTTCTGAGTCCTTCACTGAGTTTATGAGGACTCACCATCTGCCCTTGAAGAAAAGGCAGTATTTTGTGAGCTATGTGCCACACAGATTTCCAGGTACATCTGCGGACAGCACCCCTGGCCAGGCTGTCCAGCCCACCCCCATCACTCTGGATCTGGGCATCCCTGATGGGGCAGAGGAGCCAGCCTTCAGTGCTCCATGACAAGTATCAGGGAGGAATAGCTATTCCTCTTTCTTTGACTTGAAAACTAAGACGAAAGACAAAAAGTGAATTGCTGTAAGGACAAGTCTGACTTAAATAAGAAAATCACAGATACTTTTACTTCCAATGTTGTTACTGAAATTCAATGTGCATGTGTGTGTAAAGACTAACTGTCATGGGATATAAGGGAAAGGCAGGGTTCAGGCAAGAGCAAACTAGTGACGATTGAATATTAATGGATACCTGTACTAGTTTGAAAGCAAACCAGTGAGAGAGTCCAAGTCAGAACTACAATAGGAAAATTAAAATAAATGCAATACTACAAAAACACTGACAGAGTCAGAATACAACCTGACCCTGTCGGCCAGGGTGTTGGTAGCAGTCTGATCAAAGGGTGGCTGCAGTCCTCTTGAAGTGATGGATGTGGTTCTGTTGAAGCAGTGATCCTGTTAGAAGGGTGTGGTCTTCCTCTGAAGGTCCAGTGGTGGTGTAGAAGGATCTGGTCTTCCGCTGGGAATCCTCTGGAAAAGGCCACTTGTGGTGTTCCAAACCTCAAAATATATCCAGGTAGGAATGCTTATCTTGTCCTCCTGGGCACAGCATCTCAAAATGGGATGATGTAATTTTGTGAGTCATGCAGTGAGGCTTGATGGCCCAGTAACAGAAGATATTCCCCCAGTCATGGAAGAGATAAAGAACACCGCCCCACCTGGTTTTAACAGCTGGCTCATTGACAGAAGATATCCCTCCGGAGGAAGTTATGAGGGATAGGTTGTGGAAGAGATAAAGAACACTGCCCCAGCTGGTTCTAACAGATGGTGATAGAATACATACTTCTGGTTGCATCTTACATTGTAACCTAAGACAATATCTATTGTAATTTTCAGGAAAAAAGAATATGAAAAGGTGGCTTACAGGAAGTAGAAATTCTTTATGTACAATAGAAATTACTGTATATTATTGAAATAAAACTCGCAGATGTCTGCAAAAGTTTTCAGCTGATTATGGTTCAAGCTAAAATTAAGAAGTTACAATTATTAGCAGAAACAATAGAAATCAGAAAGATTTGAAGTGTGAACACACTAGCAGTGATGTGACCATTAAAAGACCATAGCTGTAGATGGAATATTGAGTAGACAAACTATAATCATGAACATAGTGCAACAATAATGTGAATGAGAGATGCAGCAAAGTAATCACAGGTAAAATGGTGGCAAGGAAAACCTAAATGGAACAGTTAACTAGAAAATAAGGTTTTTAAAAAGGGAATGCTTGTTATCAATTAGCACAAACATATCTACAAGAAAAACCTGAGGTGTCCTATAGACAAATGTGCAGTACTGAGCAGAAATATCTCTGAATCTTCTGGTATTCTCTAAAACCAGCAGGAACCTTTGAACAGTGACAGTCTTTTCAAAGTGAAAATGGGACAAGTTTTCCTGGTAGGAAGCGCAAAAACAAGAACCCAAGAATAAGCATGGAGGAAGTTTCAGATATTACCTACAAAGCAGATAGGAAATGAAAGACCAGAAATAGGAACTGTAGGCTTTCACAGATCATGTACTGAATTATTGGATGATAGCACTGAAAAATCAAGAGGAACCTTTCTTTGGACTGCATACACAATGACCAGGACATCAAAAATCAAGATATTTTTATTGAAAAAGAAAGAGTAGTACTGGAAGGAGCTAAGACACAAGCTTTGATAAAATATCAGTCACACTACAGATACCCAGAGGGTTTGTAATTGTCTCCTGGTGCAGTTGGGATTAAATGGTTATTTGTGTTTGGTGCTGTCAAGTTTTATCCAGAAATCATCATCTGTTTCAGTCTTTCTGAATTACAATAATTTCTCCTTTCCTAAATTAAGTTGGGTAATTAGTTAGCATCTAGCTATTTAGTACTCTAACTAAGTTTAATTAAACCAAATAGTGATGGTGTGTTTATGAACTTTATTTTTCTTCCTGTTAATCCTGTTCAAAACTCTCAGTGTGTTTTTGGCATTCTGAAAACAACAGGTGAGCTCTCCTATACCGAATTATCACTGCATGACATTCTACTGACAGTAACAACGTCTGTCCCATGAAACTTTTACTGATCTCCCATAAGACCTTAAAATTTCAGGGTTCTAGAAACCAAATTGATCACCAGTTATTGCTATGATGCCAATGATTTAAGTGAATAGCTAGGACTGAGTAGTGGGAATAAATCCTGGCTTATGCTGTTCCCCCGGTTTTTGCAAGTCCCTACCAATGTGACATTCATTACCATGCTGAAAATTGGCAACTTTTGTTTGATGTTGGAGCCATGACAGCATAGTCATGATTTTCCTTTTCTACACCTACTCCAGGGAAAAAAAAATACATAATCAAAAGACCAAAACAATCTATGTGACTGGATTTGTGTTGTCAAAGGAGAGCTGCTACCCCACACTTAAGTTCATGAGGATCAGAGATTCTTTCTGCTGGTTGAACAACGTAGATGGATCTGAGTATTGACAAATTAGTAACATTGTGTGAGAATAAAGATTAGGGAGAAGAAAGTAATTCCGAACATTTTGATAACTATCACACAGAAATAGACAGCAGAAAAGAAGCAGCAATTTCAACATGCTTTTTTACTTCATTTTAGTCTAGTTTCAATTAAAGAGGAAAACTACATCTGAACAAATCTGATACAGAGTCCAAGAGCTCCATTAAGAAAAACTCCTGTGGTGATAGAGCATAGTTTTGAGAGAGAGTAGTCCTAATTAACCAATTTGTTTTACAGAAAAGTAAAATCATGTTAGAAAGAGGGACCTTTCTTTGCACAGAGCTTGACCTATGTTTTTTGTAAGCTTTCTCCTTTATTCCATCTGCCTCCCAGGAACCACAGTTTCCTATAATGGCCTTGTGGTGCTCTCTTTTCTTATCTGTGAAATACTGCCGAAAGCAGTGTCAGTACTTTGAGGACAATGGAGGAAATGGAGACATATCTGGCATCACTGAAAGACAAAAAGATTTAATGTATGACCACCTGCAAAGGGACTAACTACTAACTACAAAAAAACTGATTGAAAATCAAAATAAAGGAACACACTTTCATGTTGCAAGAAGTATTTCAGTGGCTGCAGTGAAAATTCAGGAAAATAGTTTCTCATTTATATTGTAGAGCAGTGGGTGTGCAAAAACTCTCTCTGGAAAAACAGATTATAAAGTCTAACTTTCTTTAAACTTTTTTCACTTTCTGTGATGAAAAGGAAAAATAAAAACACTATGCAGAGAAATAAAGATGAAGACAGAAAAATATAAGTGGGAGAAAATACTACAAGAATTTCTGACCTGTCTCACCCACTCGTTACTGATTAACGAACCAATAAAAAGACTCCCTTGTATTCTCACTTGAAAGCAGATATTTCACTAACTAGGGATAGAAAAAAAAAAAAGAAGAAGATTAAAGGAGAAAACAGCATAGTGAAAAATGGCAAAACTATAGTAAGCTGGAAGTTTGTAACATATTTTAGGTCCTGGTTTCTAAGTTTTAACACACTCCCCTGAAAAAAAAGGAAGTCATAGCCAGGGTTGGTCTTGCACAACTACAAGCTTTTACTTTACAGTTCAATATCTTGTATTCAACGTGTCTTTTTTAAAATCATGGCAGCTCACAGGTTCTTTTTTTCCAGGGCATTTGACTATGACATACATCTAGGCTAAATGTGGCACTGGTATGAAGAGATCTTCCGCAATCAAAATCATCTAGACTGCCAGAAGGACTAAGATGCAGGACGAGCCTAGGGTTTGTATTAGTATGGGTACTTTGATCTTTTTATTATAATTTTTGTTATTAAAATGCATGAGAAATAACTTTATGCATATACATAATAATTTTCTTGTTTAATATTAACTTTGAAAAGGGAGTGTTTGCTGGTAGTGGGGAAATTCTGTAGATAATAAGGAACAGAAAAAACTATCAATGAAAGAAGTGTGGCAAATTAATTATGTGAGTCAAGGGCATTAGAATATTGTATTATTAGTATCGTTATCATTAAATCCATTACAAAACTATAGCTTCTACAAAACTTTCTTAAATACAGAAGAGAAATAGGTGTAAAAGATTGAAGAATTTTTAAGAAAGGGCTTAAATTGCCAGGTTTTTTATATATATATTACTAGCGCTTCAGGTAATAATTTCCGCTACAGGTATCCTTTCAACTTTATTAAACATTCTCATAAATACAAATCCTACAATGGATTATGTTAATTCTCTTTAACAGAAAACCAAATGTTAAATGATGTTCTAGCGCTCCAGAAAAGACAGTGTTGAGATGGCCTATTTTTCTATACATGTATGCCTATATTATCCTCTAGTTAATGTAAAAACTTTTGAAGAACCTGAGTGATGAAGATAAACTCACTTTCTCGGAGCTGGAAATAAAACAGGCAGACAGGGTGTTTTCTGGATGCTATCCCATTGGCAAACACCGTCCTTCCTTAATACAGAAAATTCTGGTTAAACACGCTGCTGCTTCAACCTCTCTACCATTCTCTTGGGTTACTGAAGAAGTATATCCATGATTCTGTTCTGACTGCCTTTGTGATAAAAGTATTTTCTGACTGTATCTACCACCTTGATTTTGGATTTGAAAAAAAAGGTAGTGTTTGGAATTTTCCATGAAAGATCACTCCTCCCTAAATTAGCAAAAAAAAGAGGCAATTAAGAGTGTAGATAATCTACCAGTAGCATTGGTACACAGAGAAGCACAGCTTTACTGGCAGACTTGTAATGATAATCAACTACCCAAGGACAGTTGTTCTTAATTGGTCAAAATATTTATTTTATATTGCAGTATATGTATGAAGCATTTTTCTCTCTTTTTGAAATAGAATTCAAAAAAGTTGTTTTCTGAGTCTAATAAAGGATTATATCTGTCATTTTTTTAAAAAAGGTTGTAGCAGGACATCATCAATGTTCCCACAGCCTGACTGGACAGATGGGCGTGACGGCAGTGCCAATTTATACTCAACTGAAAGACTTCTGTTGGCCAATATTTACTTAATTTGTTGTCACTGCCACCCTCATCCAAATGAAACTGCACATTATATAAAATACCATACTCAAGCCTGTCATTTTTGCTTTGTTAGCTATGTTCATGATTATTATACATAATTTAAGGAAGAAAAAGAAGGCAGCAGGACTTATAATAATGTACAAACACTAAATTATGTTTCGCACAATGCAATATAAAAGGGCAAAGACTTTGGCTAGGAAACCTCACTGTGTTAATGTTGAGAGTTTCAAGCCTGTGGTGTCAGATGAATGTCTGCTTGGTTTTGCTTGGTTTGTTGTGTTGTTGTTATTGTTGTTGTTTGCTTGTTTTTTCTCTTTTTGGATGTCTTTATTTCTAGAACATCCCTGGGTTTAGATACAAGATATCTTTTATAATTCAGCATTTAAATGCCAGTTACTAAAGTTAAACTGTGCATGCCCTAAAATAACCAATAAATAGATAAAGAGGAAGACCAGATTTAAAGAATGGGTGGAAAGCATATTTTAAAATAAACTTGCTCTATTAAAGCCTTCCCTCAAAACAAGCACTTATCAAGTTTTATATTATAATTACTGAAACATCTGAAAATGTAGACAACTTAAATGACATGTTTTGTAAAAAGAAAGCATTAGCTGCTCCTAAACTGAGATTCAGAGGGCCAATCCTAAACTATATGGGTATATTAAAAAGCTTCCCTTTGAACCAAGAACAGTTGATATTATAACCTAAGTGAGGAGTCACTGTCTTCATTAAATTACCTTTTTTTTATGTTAGATAACTTACCTGCTAACCTATTGAAAAGCCATGGAAGAGATATAAAGTGCTAGATACTGTGTATGAGAACTAGCTAAATAAGTCTCTTAACAGATGCCTAAGGGACCTATCTATTACAAAAACTAAAACAAAGGACCGTATCTGTGTCTTGTCTTCCATCTCAATATAAACTTTTCAATTTTTTTGAGGTTTGTCATGGTTTAGCCCCAGACAGCAGTTAAACCCTATGCAGATACACTCTCACTCCTCCCCCTCTCGTCCCCCCCACTCCCTCCTCCACCCCGTTATGATGCAGGAGAGAATCAGATGGCTGAAAATAAGAAAACTTGTGGGTTGACATAAAGACAGTCTAATAGATAAAGCAAAAACCACGCACAGAGGCAAAGTTAAACACGGAATTCATTCACCACTTTCCATGGAAAGTTCAGCCATCTCCAAAAGAGCAGGGCCCCATCATATGTAATTGTTGCTTGAACAGACCAACACCATCATGCTGAACATCCACAGCTTCTCTCTCCACCTTACATCCTGAGCATGATGTCATTGGTCTGGAACATCCCTTTGGTCAGTTGGGGTCACCTGTCCTGGCTGTGACTCCTCCCAGTTTCCCATGCACGCCTGCAGACACCTTGGTGGGGCGCTATGAGAGGCAGGCAAGGCCTTGATGTTGTGCAAGTAGTGCTCAGCAATAACAAAAACATCTCTATATTATCCATATGTTCAGCACAAAACCAAAATATAGCCTCACACCAGCTACTGTGAAGAAAGTTAACCAGCACAAAGGGTTAGGTTGTTTTTATTATTTTCCAAGTGATGAAAGCAACATTGCATAGGATTTTCCAATATCAGTTTGGTGGAATTCTATTCTTACCAGTACAGGTAAAAAGAAGCTTCTCTCTTCAGCTTTGTTAAATGTAGTTGGGGGGATCTTGCTGTTTAATAAATTCATTACCAAGTAATCATTGCTGTACCTTGGTATACAAAACCTGAAATATTATATTGTATTGTTGCACCTGGTTTCCAGTTATTGCAATGCCCAGGAAGAACCTTGCCAAAAAAACAGCTTTTATAATACTCATATTAAATGCCAAACTCAGTAGGCATAAATTTATGTTCTGAAGGTGACAGCAGTACTTACTTAGGCATGCATTTTTTGGTTGAGAGGTTTGGAGGAAGTTTGATAAGCCTGCTCTCTTCTTTAAAGTGGGTCTAGTTCTCAGTGTCTGTGAAAATTAATAGAAAGTAAATTATTTTAAAAAATAACCCACTGCAGATCCACTCTATTAAAATATTTTATAGCATTACTCACATTTTTAATAAGGAGTGGTCAAATTACATCACATCATGAGTTTCCCGTGGGCTGACATAGATGTAAGTCAAGGGACTTTTCTTTTTCCCCCACTTCTGAGACTCTCACTACTGACTTATTTTCTATTGCAAAATCTGAAAGGTGTCTTTATAGAAAAGACTTCTCAGTTGTATACTTGAAGGATATCACCACTTCTTTATCAATCATAATAAGCTGTGTTGCAATAAAGGGCTCATTATTTTCAATAACAAAATTTTTCTGAATTACAGTGGATTTTGTGTAACTTTTTGCCATCCAGCAAAGTTGTTCTGTATTTTTCTCCTGCAACTCAGGACTTTTGAAACTGATGAACAAATTATTTACAAAGTAATCTTGACATTTCCCATTGTGCAAATATAAATAAACATTTTCCAGTATGGATACTTTGTGGGGAAGCCTACCCATTAATTAAAAAAAGCAAATAAGGTATTATTTTTTCTTAAAAAGCTTAGTTGAAAGTAATGGATATGTAATTAAGTCTTGTTGTTCTTACTGCCCTAGCAGGAAAAAAAAAATAATAAAACCTTTCTTTTCTTGTTTAGAGGAAGTTGTTAGTAGAATGAAGAAGCTATCACTTTCAGACCAACATAATCTTTATGAGTGTAATATTGAGCAAGCAGTTCTAAGACATGTTATAAGGCATCTCTTATTGATGAAGCATAGTAAATCTGAAAGGCATTTGGTAAATGTAAGGCAACAAGGAACAGGAAAACAGGAGCATAAATTTGTAAACTGTAAAACTGAAAGCATTTTGAATTGACTATTACTAAAAAGTGCTGTACATGGGTAAGTCGTCTAAAATAAAGCTGTGATCATGTAAGAAGGAAAATCTTCATCATAAATCACGATCTCTTGTACTATAATTTGGATTTGTATGGAGAGGAGTGTTGTCCACATGACCCACAACGAAGAACAAATAATGAATATTTCTTGACAGGCTTGACCAAGTGTTATATAAGAACTGAAGTAAGAATACAGCAGTTATATCATATGTGAAATAGGAATGCTGATGTTTTCCAAGGGAAAAATACAAACTTAAAAACACAAGGAAAGCCTGTAATCCATGATTAATTGAAAAAAAATTCAAAGCTAAGTTTTCAAAACATATTTATTTTAAATTGCAGCCATGTAGCCCTACAAAACCACTGTAACATAATCTCTGTGTTTGTACTTTCGAAGGTTTAAAAATTATATGCTTTTAGGGAAGAGTGTTTTTTCCATTTCTTTGTCCATTTACCACGTGACATTATCCTTAAGTCTGTCTTTGAAATCTGACTAAGGTGTTTTGTTTATTTTCTTTCAGGGCAGGAGCATGTCCTGCATGTGTTCTTCACTTTAGCTTGCCTGGAGGCACCATGCTTGTGATTTGAATTCTTTGATCCCAGAGGACAAACACGTTTTGAACAAAAGCCTTATCACTGAAATCTCAGGCCACAGTTAAGAGAAATGCAAAGCCTCTCTTACTTACTCCATTTAAAATCTCATTGTTTCTTTGTTCTGTAGAAAAAAACAACAAGCAACACGGCTGTGCTCAGTCAAATACAGCAGAAACAACCAGTGACAAGCCTTCTCAATCTAGCATATACACTTGAGCTGTACTTTTCTTTATATTTTCCTGCTCTTTCCCTAAAACCCTTGCTCCAAATTATGTTGCTATATCCAAAACATGGTCAGAATGGATGAATGCTTGGTGAGAAACACTTTGACCACGCCCAGCTGTGTCAGAAAAGTGGTGGAGAATCACAGAATCATGGAATGGTTTGGTTTGGAAGGGACCTTATAGATAATCTCGTTCTAACCCTACCGCCGCAGGTAGGGACAGACAGGTTCCTCAAAGCCTTGTCCAACCTGGCCTTGAACACTTCCAGGGACAGAGCATTCACAGCCTCTGGGCAACCTGTTCCTCACCAACCTCATGGTAAAGACTTTCTTCCTAACATCTAATCCAAACCTACTCTCTCTCAGTTAGAAGCCATTCCCCCTTGTCCTGTCACTACAGTTCCTGAAGAAGGATCCCTCTTTGGCTTCCCTGTAGGCTCCCTTCAGATACTGGAATGTTGCTATGAGGTCTCCATGCAACCTTCTCTTCTCCAGGGTGAACAGCCCCAACTTCCTCAGCCTGTCTTCACAGGGAAGGTGCTCCATTCCCATTATCAACTTCATGGCCTCCTCTGGACTTGCTCCAACAGTTCCATGTCCTTCTTATCTTGGTGGCACCAGAACTGCACACAGTGTTCCAGGTGGGGTCTCACCAGAGCAGAGAGGAAGAATTACCTCCCTTGACTTGCTGGCTGCACTGCTTTTTATGTAGAGCATAGGCTAAGACAGTGCCACAGTTGATCAGGAGATGGGGATGCATGCACTCTATGACCCAAAGAAATATTTCATTTCTTAAGCTTTTTTTTTTTCCCAGGGGATAGCTAAGCAATCATTATCTGTGCAAATTTAAAATTAGTATCTGTATATTTTTACCCTATGTCTTGGTTTGAGACAATTTAAGAGGTAGGCATTCTGGAATGAGTTGTCTTCCCCTATGGTATTAATCAATCCAAATAAGGATTCCACCAATAAGTATAAGTGAAAAAATAACAGTTTACTAACAAGCAAAGCAGAAACAGGTGAGAAATAACACTAAATAACCTCTACAAACAAAATTGCCAGATCTCATGAACCACATGGGAATAAAGAAAGACTTGAAATGGTGGGAAAACCCCTTCCCCAGGCAAGATGGTTCTCTGCAGCTGAGAGCGTGGCTCTAAAGGGAAGAGGTCCTGGCTGCGGGGTCTTAGAGAAACAGTAACAATTTAGATATGGAATACAGTAACATTTTGGGTTATCCACAACACCCTGGAATAAATGAGTTTATCTCGTGAGACTTTCTGCTTAACAGGACACTGCTGAAGTGGGTTCCCTATGCTGCCTGAGGTACAGGACAGCTTTCAGAAAGAGATTACAGCTAGATTTAAAGAACTAATGGCATAAAGAATTCAGTGCTGTTGAGAATAATTCTCCGGTGGGTATTGTCAATTAAAGACAATAATATTTTCATTTAGAATTTGTCTTCTTTCAGAAGCTGAACCAGTTATACATGTATCTGTCATATTAGAATGTTGTTCATCAATTAATTGTTTATCTTTTAATATCTGCTACCTGTGAAAATTCATATGAGTGACATTTTAGGTATACGAATACAAAAGGCAGGAGAACATAAGAGATGCATAAACAGACTCAAATTCTGTATGTCTGCTTGAAATGGAAATATTGGTATTTTCACAAATTTCTCTGCCATTTCTGGGTATCACCTAACACATCTCAGTTCTACGTCTGCCTGATATTTGTAACACAGTTGCATTATAGACAATAATTTCAAGCAAATTCAAACAGATCCAAATTTTTAAAAAGTAGTGACTCTCTTTTTTCTTAAAAAATTTAAAAAACCACCGCAGACACTTATTTTGTATTTGTTTTTGTTAATGAGAACTCCTAGCTCATTTCTCAGCTTATGTAAATATTTTTGCATGCACTCTTTGAACCTTATCTTTCTATTCAGAGATTTTAGGATGGAAAAAGAAAAAAAAAGCAGCAAAACCCCCAAATTCTGAATTTTTCTTTATATAAAAGACATCAAAAGAAATCACTTTGACTTGCAGCTTGTCATATATGATTTCAATCTGGAAGTCATAGCATAAATAGACTTGTCTTCCCTGAAATTTGAGATGGAAGGGAAAAAAAGTACCAAAAAGAAAAAAGTTTCAAATTTTTTTACAGTATTTTGTAAAGGTAGCCATGATCATATGGGAGTGTTCAAAACCAGCAGCTGACAACAATTTGTTTTACTAAATAAATGGAAGTATTTGTAAAGATGTGTTCTTCAGATACATGGAAAATTAAGGCAGTTTAGATGCTACTATCTTGAGAGAAATTTTATAAGAACATTAAAAAATATATTAATTCAGGATAAAAATGTGTCTTTTTTTAGTAAAGTTTATAAACACATTCGATTACACATATAAAGGTAATGATGACATTAATCCTAAGAAATCTGTTCCACTAAATAAGAGTGATCTTCATTGTTGATAAACATTTGATGTCAGTGTTTTCAAGGTTACCTAGGACCATCTGAACAAAATGAAATCAAGTTATTAGGTCTGCAGCAATGGCAAATTCCTCATGCAGTACCTGTTTTGGTGGCTTGTGAAAATGCTTTCTTTGGTTCCATTTTCAAGTAAAAAGTATTTATATTTAAAAAATCCAAAACCATACATGAAGAGTGCCCTTTTTCTCGGAGTTTCTTCTTTTTATGGGAAACTAAAAAGTTTCTCCTACTCCACTCTGAGGAGTTCCATGCTTTTACATTGCTATGGAAGCTCAGAAAGGGGGAGTGGGAAGGCCTGTATGCATTTTGACTCCATCCTGTGTGTTACAGGATAGATGGTGCTGGGCTGTATATGTATAAACAAAATTGATCCCATGGGATAAAATTCTTCACAAACTTCTCCAATGTGTGTCCTTCCCACATGCTGCAGTTTTTCAGAGACTGCACTATCATGGGTCTTTTCCCACAGGCTGCAGTCCTTCAGGAATGGGTTGCTCCCAGCTTTACCACAGACAGCAGCTCCTGCCAGAAAACCTTCTCCTGTGTGGGCTCCCTTCAAAGGGCTGCAGTTCCTGCCAGGAGCTCCAGTGTGGGCTCTTGACAGACTGCAGTTTCTTTCAGGGTATGTCCATCTGCTGTAGTGTGGGGTCCTCCTCTTGCCTCAGGGGAATAGGCTGCTTCACCATGGTTTGCAGGTGAATTTCTCCTCCAGTGTCTGGAGCACTTCCTCTCCTCCCTTCTCTTTGATCTTGATGTCTGCAGACCTGTTTCCCTTGCGTGTTTCTTCTTGCTCACACAGCTTCTATGCAGCAATTTGTACACTTTCTTAGATATCTTATCACAGAAGTACCACTGGAGTTGCTGATGGGCTCAGCTTTGGCCAGTGGTGGGTCTATTTTGGAGTCAGCCAGAAAGAGCTGTGTCCAACCCAAGGGCCACTCCTGGTGGCGATGCCTGCTTCATAGCGGAGTTTGTGTACGTATACATCTGAAAAATACAGCCCTAAATTAAAAGTGGGGACTTCAGGCACACAGAGACTTTCTGTGTTTCTTCTGTGTTTCAGTCTTAATTCTCCCCCATCTTGTTATTAGGTTATTTGAAAATACAGTTTCAGATTTATTTTTAAGATAAAAGCAGTCCAATCCTGTTTTTAGCAGAGGATCATTTGAAATTATGAAGTTATCATTTGAAGGCATCTCTTGAGATCACCTAGTCAAACCATCTGCTCAAGCAGGGACAGCTATAACAGTTTGACAAGGAATGTATAGAATCAGGCTTTGAATATCTCCAAGGATGAAGACTCCACAACCTCTCTGGACAAGCTGTGCCATGTTTGAGCACCCTCACAGTAGAAGTGTTTTTGTCTTTTCACATGGAATTTCGAGGTGTTTTAATTTTGTGCCTCTTGTCCTTAAAATTTATCATACCTGCTTTTAACACCTTAAAAGAGCAAATAATGAAGCAGATGTCTTAAGTAATTTAGGAGTTACTGTCAAATATGTAATGTGGTTTTAATTCAGAAAAGGAGGCTGTCTCTCAAATTGGTAGAAGTTTCTTAATATAAAATCTTACTGCCAGGTCACAGAAAAGTACAAGGACATTGCAAATGGATCAATCCAGATTTTCACTGTTGTGTCTTTGCTTCTCTAAGTTCTAGGGATACTTTACTTTTTTTCCTCTAAAGTTCTGAGTCAGCTATTGACAGAGGAAGGAGGCATATTTAAAATGCTTACCTTGGCCCAAGCCCAAAGAGGCTGTTACGGCTATATTATAGCACCATTAACCAAACTGCCTGTAAAATCATTTGACTTGGCTAATGTCTCTGATTCCAAGGTCTGAGAATGTCTAAACTCATTTCTAAATATTGTAAAAGTTAATTAACTTTATAGTCTGAGTTGAATGTCTATTCAAATGGATAGATCTGGATTACTGTTTGGATATAAAATAATGTAATGAGTGTTGCTGAAAGGTAGACTGTAAATCAGCTTGATGAAATCCTGAGAAAATATGACACCAGAATAGTTCCTTAGTAGGTTTTTCTTAAAGAGTAATTACAGAAGAGAATACTCAGGTTTCTCACATCGAGGCAAAAAAGGTGCTCATCCTAATAATATTTTTTCCTTTCACTCACCATTAATTTGCTACAGATGGATCATAAAATTATGAGGAATCTTTATACAGCCTAAACTGACCCTGAAATGAGTCATAATTACTATATGTTATATTGCTAACAAATTTTTCGCTTTGAGATTTTAAAACATTCTGCCATCATTAATGAAAGACAACTATACAGTGACTCTATCATTACCCCTGCTTTGTACAGGAAACTAAAAAAGCAAAGTTAAATGCCCTGCCAACTGATCCTGTTTAGTCAAGAATTCCTAAGAGGCAGCTATTTAGCAAACCAATTTCCACCACATCTGATTATTATTCATCTCTACTTATGCATTGATTTTTGTGAAGAACTTGCACTGTCTGCAATGAGCAAAGTAAAACAATTCAAAGACAGCTAAGTTAGTGAAAAATGAACTAGTTTTGGTATTGGAACAATATAATCACATTGTCTGGCTGCTTCTGGGAAACTCAGCAGAGCTTTTTATTGTGTTGTACTGTATTGAGTTGGATTATTCTCTTGCTGTGAGCTGGCTGCCACTGGCTGTATGTGCCACAGATGGCTCAAGAGAAAAATGTACAATTTAGGTTGGAGTTACCCACAGAAACAAGTCAGTGTCACAGATATAATTCCTAGGAGATGAAGGACTTCAGCAGTGTATTTAACTGTATAGATATATTTATTTACTTATTTTAAGTTTAGAGTATACAGGAAGAGCTGCATAACAGCCATCATAGTTCTATCTAGGAAGAATGGGTAATAAACACAGAGATCATGTTTACTACTATAATAACCAAGGCAATAAACCATTAGTATGAATCACATTAAATATGGACAATGTAGCTTTGACTAACATGTGCTAACCACACATTGTTTTTCAGGAAGAAAAGCTTCTACATCACCATCTTCAGCAAAAGCAGTGTCATTCATCACACCAAATGAATAAAGGCAAGATGCAAGGACTAGATGCAGAGCACATTAATTGAGTGTATTACTTTACTTTTACTACAGGAAACTTTGATTTCAAGTGGTTTCTGCACACTAATACATTTCCTAAAACTGCTATAAATTTTTATGGATGAATTACTTTATCTGAAAAGCTCACAGTGAATTATGATTTGTACAAGGATTTGCTCTCTGAGACTTAATGTGTGTTTCTCTGTCTGTTGAACCAGACTTCATAAAGGTTCTCCAGAGGTGCTAGGCATCATTAGGAATAGAAATAAGCTCTTTCTCTCTCTCACTGAAATACTGTATTTATTGCCTTAATGTAGTAATGTGAGTGTCCTTTTTTTTTTTTTCTATTTGATTTTCACTGTCTCTATCTTGCCCCTGATTATGGAATTAGAAAGGATGACCTTAGGAATGCATCCAAATGAAAAATAATTAATATTTTATTCTGTGCCAACATTCCCCTGAAAAATTAAAATATGTAAATTTGAATAACAGCCAGTTAAGAGAATTAACTGGAAACCACATGCTTTATCAAAAGCCTTATTTCAAAATCTGAGCACTTGATGCGACTTGACATTATTTATGTAGAGCTAAGGCAGTTTACAGGAGCAAGTACCCTATGAGGGCTGCACATAACTGTTCTGACAGTTCTTCTGCCTGCAATTTTAGAAAAAGAGAGCTTGTGAACCTACTAACTGTGTGGAAAACTCCACAAACTGTACAGACAGCTACAAGCCATATATATCAGAATGCAAACAAAGAGCCTTTAAAACTCAGCTGTCAAGCAGTACTATTTTTCTCCTTTTCAGTCTGCCCAGAGAAACAGTCTGTCCAGTCTGTTCTCCCATCTTCTGGGATTTTTCATTTTTATGAGCTGAGGACCATGCTGGAATTTGAAATATTTCATGAACTTCAACATATGAGGACACTATGATCTGCATAGATCAGATGCCAGCATCAGAAAAATATTGCAAGGCTATTTTGCTCTTTTTGTTCTCTCTTAAAGAAAATTCCCCAAACCCAACAAAATGGTTATGCCTCTTCCTTTTCTGCCTCTCAGATGAGAAGTTAATACGACAACGTTTCTAGGCACTGAAGGCCTTCCCAGACTTTGGGGCATTCATTTGATGCTCAGTTTGCACTCACAGATTCAACTTGTACACCAGTTACGTCAGCTCTGTAATGAATATCTAATAGCTGAACAAGGAGAAGAACAAGCTGGAAGACATTTGGAGGCAGTCCCCCATTCTGGATAAAATCCAGCCTGTCCTCCTAACACTTTTGATAAAACCAATCTCAAAACCTGCAAGGATATGTCAGTTTTAACATGGAGAGAACTCACTGAACTTTGATGGAAGTGTTAGCTCGGTTTGGATCTTAAGTACAGACCTATCACATCATAGAATCAGCTAGTGAGCGAACACAGACTCTGCAATATGCAGAATACAGAGGCAGCGCAGGATCAGAAGTGTATAGTAATGTTTTCTGACTTTTTATCTGCTTCTTTAGCATGATGAGAAGAAAAGACTATCTGTTTCTTTTCTTTCAGGGTAATAAAACCTGAATGTAATACTTGAAAGAGGCAGTGTTCTAGGTAGGATTTTGGTGACATATATTTTATTGCTGATTAGACTTTTCTTTTACATGTACTTAGATTTCTGTAACAGTTTTGTTTGTCCGTTTTGAATTTTTTTTTTTTTTGGCAGCTTAATACCTATTCCTTTTCTAAAGCCTCATTCACATTAATGCAATTGAGTTGGAGAGACAAATCTTCAGAGGCAGATGGGCTAGTAAATCCAGAAATAATATTGGTGCAGCTTTTGTATATGTGTCCCATCACTAAGTTTATAATTTTGTCTTACTTGTGAATTTGTTTCTAGTTTGTTTCTATTACTTATGGTTCGAGATTTTAATTTCATAGGGTATCATTTTGTGACAGAATCTTACATTTGATAGCTTAAAAAGGACATTCTAGCACAGTGATAGCTTTATGTAATCTCCTCTTCCTGAATAATTTATGCACATTCCTCTGATTTGACAAAATAAAACCATCTTCATATTGTAATGATGATTCCTGGTGCAACAAGGTAGATGTAAGATTTGTATTCTAATTTCTTTCATGACATTTACTTTTTACTGTGCTAATTGATGTTGCCTAATTTTTCAATGTTTCTTTCCATCAATGAATCATCTTATCATAGTTTCTTCCTAAATAACAATTAGTAATATGAGATAAAACATGCAATGGGTTTTTAAAGCCAAACTCCTTATCCTTCCTCCATGAAATAGAAAATTCATTAAAAGTAATTATAATGTTGCAGTGTGCCAGAACCAATACTGTATAGAGTGGAGAATTTGATTAAATAGAGGCCTTTTAGTTAAACAAATCTTACTGTTGGTAATACAGATGAAATTCAGAAGCTCATATGACTGTCCAAGACAAAAACTCTAGGATTTGATTAATGACTCAAGTTCGTCATTACAAGAACAAAACTGTTTTGTAATATAGTAAAGGCACAGTACAGTCAGGTTTTCAGAGGATGTTGTGATTTTAAGTCCTCTCGTGTGAGGAATAAAGTGACTCCTCATACAAGAGCGAAGCTGGGTAGCATCTGAGGAAATCATATGAGGCTTTTCCTGGCTACAAAAGAAGTTGTACTAATGCAGGATATTTGGAAATAAAAGCTATAAAATATAAAATGCTCTCCCCTTGCTACACCCACTGGTTTGACCCTTAGCATTATTTTAAAGCAACTTTGTACCCAGCACAGAGCAGTTGATTTTATACTGTGTTTTGTACTGCAAATAAAAATGCAGTAATTCTACATAAAAATGGCAGGTTGGAGTATATTTTTTTATTGGTTGGCCACACAAGATGAAGTATTGCATTCCACAAGGTCATATTATGGATAATCATTCTTTTTTGCTAGGAAAATGAGGACATCAGGGAATCATTTCTCTATTTCCTTATTTCTCTATTCCAGCCAAGTGTTCATTGTAAACTTCAGCTAAGGCTGCAAGTATGATACTTTAATTTAGAAGAGTTTACTTAATTTGTAATTTTACACAACATCAAATTTAAAACGTTTTATGTTATCGTAATTTTCATTCATGTTTAGTTTCTGTGATAAAGAAACAGAACTACATAACATCATAAATAAGATTGCTTCTAGGCTTTGCTGTCAGATATGTTGTGATGAACAGATTAGACAGCATAAACCTTTTTCCCCAACCTAAAATGCTGCAGTACTGCAGCTAATATTGAAGTACTGATATTGATTGTAGTTCAAGATTAAATGTTCTCTTCATTGTCAGTGATGGACAGTGAGGACCTCAGTTTCAATAATCTTCTGCCAACATCTGAGAGTAATGAGCTCTGGTGCTAGTCCAATGGCAGGAGAATAAACAGTAGTTTTATACCTACCATAATATGTGCAGTTCTATGTTTGCTTGCATGTTTTTGCAATTAAATATACAAAGCACATCAAATATAATCAAATATACCCAATTAATCAACTAAAATTCAAGCTGGATATAATACCCCCCAATCTTAACATTTCTTTCAGTTTTACTTCTGACCACAAAGTTAGTATTGTCTTTCATTGTGTAACTAATGTTCTCTTTCTGGCAACTGAAATAGCTTATAAAAAGGAAAGATCAGAGGGCTTGAAGTCTGTAGCACTCATAATTCTGACCTTCACTGTTTTCAACCATAAAAATCAACATCTTTCTTGTTTAGTTATTTTAGACCCTAAGTTGCATCTCTGAAAGAAGAGTGTATGAGGAAAGGCTTTATGCATAAAATCTACACTGATGACTCAAAATTAAAAGTTTTCATTACCCAGTAAACCAGAACTGTAATGGAAGTTTAGAACTAGGTGCTCACTCCTGGTTATCAAACTTCTGTTCTTCAGTGTATAGGAAAGTAATTAAATTTCTTGAGCTGAAAAGCCATTAGGATAGTAAATGTATTATTTCAAGTATGTTTGTAATTAATTTACTCAGTGTTTGATTTATTTATAAACATAATATGTGGAGGGGGTGATATTATGGCGCATCAAAAGATGAATGTTTTATGCATTATTGGTGGGTAATAAATTTCATTTTAATTTCTTCCACTTTACTTCTTTTTATATCATGCACATCTTTCCGTTTTGAAGTTGTGTCTCAGTTTGGCGGTATTGATCTCTGTAACTTTGCTGAGTAAACAAAAGTTTACTTGTTTTAAGTTTGTCTAGTCTGTACTCCTTTGTTTTGCAGCAGCAGCAGCAGGATCCTAGTGCAGTGAGTACACACTAAGGCATTTGACTCTAGAGGCGTGTGTAACCATTCACGCTAAAGGCTCTGGGGGAAATTGACCACCCCTGCCAGTAACACAAGCAGTAGCTTTCACCCTGCCTCACTGCCTGACGTAGCTGCCAAAGTTCAGTGCCCTACAGCACCTGAACATTTATTTTGTTTCTTCTGTTATGGTTCTTCTGAGGGATAGGATTTAATCCCTTTCACTTTTAACATGCAATGGAATAGTTTATTTCTGCAGCTGAGAGAGGAAATTGCTTGTTTAGGTGGACAGCCTTGAGGGATGCAATGAAATTAGTGCAGCAATTTGCAATAACCTTAGGGGAATACATGCCGCCAAAGATTGCTAAGTACAATACACTTTAATTGGAACCCTCCAGCTTCCAGGACACTGTCTTAATCATAGATGCTAGGAACAAGTGGCACAGAACAGGTTTTGGCCTGAAATACCATAAAGTGATCTGACAGTCCCCCTAATTACTCTCTACATTGAATCATTACGATTGCAATGAATAATTCACATTTCTAGTTTGGTCTGATAATCTTATGATCAAAATAGGTTGTGGAGGTACCGCTTGGGACTTTTCTGAAATAAATCTTAGTATCACCAAAAGCTGTACATCATAGCTGAGATTTTTTTCAGTGTAAGGCTCACATTTTGCTTACAAATACAAGGTAGGATAAATACTGAAGTTGTGATGGCTAATCATACATAGCACATGTTCAAAATATTTATGATGGTGTAAAATAGTATGTTTGTCAGTTCTAAAGATTCAAAAAGCATTGAACAGGACAAAGAAAATATTGAAAGTTCAAAAAAGAGGTCAAGAAAAAACGTGAGTTTTGAGTGGTTTTTATTAGCACTCTGTATTTTAAATCAAAAGTCACATTTTTAAGCTTTCACCTAATCTGTAAGGATTTAATGTATCATTTTATATATATTTCTACTGACTTCTTGAGCTGGGGTATTATGAAAAATACTAGATATTCCAAGACTTGTGGAGGAGCTTATGTGAATTTCCAAGTTCTAACCGTATCTCCTGTTCAAGCAAGATAGAAATGTGTCTCAATATGTGAAAAAGACATCTAAACCAGTAAGAAACAGATTAAAAACATGTTTCTGGAAACCAAATGTCAGTGTTATTGACTGTAAGTGAAATGTCCCCTTAGATGGATAGCATAAAAACATTTGGGTTTATGGCTAATGTGTGAGTAAAGTGTGCCATGCCTTGAACTGATCTTCTGTGCCGTCACAGGAGCTATCCTCTCTTCCAGGCATGATTTGGGTCTGTAAACTTACAAGTCAGACAAACTCCCAGTTTTCAAAGTAACATTATTATCAAGGTATCTTTTCCTCAAACCTGCCTGCTTATCATGTCTTACACTGTAGGTGTTAAAGTTAATGTATCATAAATCACAGAGGACTAGGGAAGCACAAGACATGAGTGAGAATATGTTCTATTTGTTTCTACTGTTTACATAGCAACCTACAGAAAGACAAGTTGAATTTTCTGACTTACATTGCAAAACAATGCCCTAATTTGTAAGGATTACTACTAGAAAAGGTGAAGTGGGAAAGCAGACTGCTTGAGAAATACCTTGTTTTGATATACATGATAATAAGGTTCATGGAAGCAGAAACTCAGTGTTAAGAATATCTAGTTCTGGTTGGATATTATCACATCACAAGTCATGCTGTATCACCTGTTACAGGTGGAACCACAGCTGGGACAGGGCACAATGTTTCTGAAAATCACATGCCATATCCTAAATTCTTACTGGCTAAAATGCTATTTCTACATGAAAGAAGTTTTAAGGATGTAACTTTGTGCACTGTGGCTGGTGTTTAGATCAATTTTGGATGAGGACATGGTGCAATCTTTGGATAAAAATGGATTAGATAAATCCAGTTCAAGGATAAATACTGCCACTGAAAGACAAATGTGCCTCATGATGTTTGCATTTCTCAGAGAGAAATATTTGGCATAAATATTAAGCAGAAGGGAGGTTCAAACTGTAGGTTGTGTTGTCCTTGCCTGTGAATGACAGTCTCCCAAGGTCTTTAATGAACTTTTTTATTTTTTTAAATGAATGTTGCTTAGCAAATTACATGGATTTGATCTGATCTCCCAAAAGATAGAAGAGAGTCTGAGTGCTAGAGGAAGAGCTGTCCAAGCCCACTGATAATATCAGAATAAATGTGCAAATGCCCTGGAATAAGCATTTAGGAGACAGTTTCGGGTGCTAACCAGTATGGAGCTAGAGTCATCTTTCAAGAACTGATGAGCAAGTACCAGATTTTTAGATAAAAATGGTATATTTACAAAATATACATATTTATTAGATGAAGATAAAACCAACGTGGGCTTTATCCCTTGAAAACAACAATAAAGAGTATTTTTTTCATAGTTGCTTTTAATTTCCCCATGCATCCTCCTCCTTTCTTCTCTTTCTCCCCTATCTCTATGCTCTCCTTCCAGTTTTATATGTTTCTAGGAGTTCTGAGTTGGAAGGGACCAACAAGGACCATAGATTTTAACCCCTGGCCTTTCACAGAACAGCCCTAAAAATCTCATCATGTGCCTGTGAGTATTGTCCAAGATCTTGGACTCTGCCAGGCTGGTGCTGTGACTACTTCCCTGTGGAGGCTGTTCCAGTGCCCAGCCACCTTCTGGGTGAAGAATCTTTTCCTGATATCCAGCCTACACCTGCTGTGACAGAGCTTCAAGCCATTCCCTCAGATCCTGTTACTGGTCACCACAGAGAAGAGATCAGTGCCTGCCCCTCCTCTTCCTCTCACAAGGAAGTGGTAGACTGCCATGAAGTCTCCCTTCAACCTCCTTTTCTCCAGGCAAACCAAGTGACCTCAGCAGCTCCTCATACAGCTTTCCCCCAAGGCCTTTGACCACCTTTGTTGTCCTTCTTTGAACACTCTCTAATGGCTTAATGTCTATTTTACATTGTGGTACCCAAACCAGCCCCCAGCACTCGAGGTGAGGCTGCCCCAGAGCAGAGCAGAGCGGACAATCCCCTCCCTTGCCCGGCTGGCGATGCTGTGCCTGATGCACCCTAGGACAGGGTTGGCCCTCCAGACTGCCAGAGCACTGCTGACTCAGATTCAGCTTGCCATGACCAGGACCCCAAGGTCCCTTCCTTCAGTGCTGCTCTCCAGCCTCTCATTCCCCAGTCTGTCCAGGGCTGCTTTGTACCAGGTGCAGAATCCAGCACTTGCCCTTTTTAAACTTCATGTGGTCATTCAGGTTGGACATGAAGAATTTTGTCACTGAAAGGGCCGTCAAGCACAGGAACGGACTGTCCAGAGAAGCGGTGGAGTCACCGTTCCTGGAAGAGTTAATGAAATTTCTAGACATGGCACTTAGTGCTAGGATTACTTAACAAGGTATTGATTGGTGAAAGGTTGGACTCAATGGTCTTCCAACCTTAATTATTCTGTGATTCTATACTGGGTGATTATCCATCCCTCTAATTTGTCTAGGTCTCTCCGCAAGGTCTCTCTGCCTTCAAGAGAGTCAAGAGCTCCTTCTAACTTAGTATCATCAGCAAACTTACTTACTATACCTTTAAGTCCTTTGTCAAGTCATTTATGAAGGAGTTGAACAGAGCTGGTTGTAAAATGGAACCTGGAGGAAACCCAGGGCACTAGGTTGGTGTAACCACATTCATATCAAAAGAGTTAAAGAGTCAAAAGAGTTAAGTACTTCACAATTTAAAGAGGGATTATAGAAGGGTTTATTGGAAGTGATGAAGCTGAAATTAGAGTATAGATGTACAACTGTACTCACATATTATCTGCCTTGACAATACACTCTCTTTTTTGAGTACAGTTGGCATGGCTACCAAAATATTCACTGGTTTTCTTTACAATTTCAAAAATGTTTCCTCTGCTGATTCACTCTATCAGCCACCAGGTTCTGTGACAAATCACAATTTTAAAGGAAATAAAATTATTACTATTAGTTAAAACTTCATCTCTTTATTGTCATATGCTTAGAAAAATTTGCAAGTTTTTATTTTAATTACTTTCAAGAAATTATAAGAAAATGCTTTGCTCTGTAACATCCTTATTATTCCTTCTGTGACCCAAAAGAAAAATGGCATACTGTCTGAAAGAGTTACTGAATAAAATTAAAATATGATGCATCAGTAAAAATGTGAATAAATATCGATACTTTATGACTGGTCTATAATTTTATAAGTTTAGAATTTGGTCTTCTGAAATATAATGTAGATGGCAGCAAGAGAATAATTGCAGTTTACAGAATACCATGCACTGATTTATATTGGCTTTATGTTTTGTTAACAGTATATCAGCTAGTCCCTAGAAACCATACGATCCGTGAGGCAATTTCTTCTATTGCATCCTTCCCCTGACCCAGGAAGTTTCCTTTATTTGGCCTAAATTACAGCTTAGACCAAGAGTGCAGATGTCACATGATGAACTGGCTCAGTGCTTAGTACAATATATTAACAATAATGCTAAAGAATGCAATTTTACTCTTAGTCAAAGAACCTGATTCTGCCACATGTCTGACACCTGAATTATCCTGTGGATGAATATCGGGCCACCAGTTTTCACTGGAAAAGTGTTTACATGGGGTCTATGAAGTGGGCATCCTGTTCTTATGTGTGCAGCATGATGAATCACATCAGAACTATGTAGTTCTTCTGAAGACAACGGGATTATAACGGGTGGGTATCCAAATATTACCAGTCTAGCTCTGGAATAAATATTAATTATTGCTACTCACATGGTGCACAGCAATGAATATATAAAGTGATGTGGCCTTAATGTTACCTATTTTGCTGGCCTTAGTGTCTGATGAGCAAGTTCTCCAGTGCAATATTGTGCACACAAAAAAGCCCACTATATGAATAGTCCCCTATGACAGAGGCATTATTCTTTCCCCAGGCCAATTTTTATAGGCTTATAAGTCCTGACTATAAAGCTGAAAGGCTTGACAGCCCTGCCTAACTGAGCATCCAGGCCCCACAGTTCTTGAAATTCAGCTTAAATGTCTCAACTAAACCCAATAAAGCGTTAGCATGTTTTATAATGGGGAGCTGGTGATTAAAGTAAGCTAAACAAATTTTGCTCCGAATTTTATTTTGAAAGATGAACCTGAGCTGCTTAGGAAGCTGCATGTGCTGGTCATGAGCCACAGTTTAACCAATTCTGCAATAAGGTGCTGAGACTGGTTTGCCCTCAAACAAAAGACAGATTGGCAAATCTGAGCAAAGGTAATGAAATTGAAAAATGGACCCAATAAAAGGTATTATATGTATATATACATATATAATTTTAAAATATATTGGAAAAAAAGGTTTTCATCAACAAGTGCTATGAGGATTTATGATTGAATTACTGTAATAACTTAAAGTACACAGATATTTTGATCCAAACAACAGGAAGTGCACAGCCTTGCAGGAGAATCACTAGTTTTGGTGGGGTATTCTTTCCAAGAACTACTGAAATTACAAGAAGGTTACTTAACAGAGAGAGTATTTAATTCTGTATATGAATGATTGTGTAATAAAAGAAAAATACTGAATTTTTTTTTTAAATTCTTCTATTATCTGAGCCTGCCAAATATTAACTAGTCTTTACTTTCTAATACTGCAACAAAAATAAGATTTTTAGCTATTTTTCTAAGTTACCCCAAAACCCTTTTTCCTTTTCTATGTTCACACAGTTCCTTGAAATGTCTCTGCTTCAGGCAGTCTCTTCTATTTTCAGCATTGGTGTTTTGTGGAGATAGACATCTTCTTTAGCATGAAGTTAAGATTTAAAAAATAGTAGAGGGCACAGAGATGCCACAGACTATGAGGTATTAATGTAATTCTATGTCTAGAACCAATCATTGCAACTTCTTTGGATAATTAAGAAAGCATTCGTTGTTTAGAGTTTTTCTGTTTTTTTCCTTCTAAAGACTGGAATCTACTGCGAGGACACATTTTTCTGCCTCAGGAGTTCTTGGTTGTTGTGTACTGGTAATTTTTTTTGCATCTTTGTAGGGATGCGTGGAATGTTTTTTTTTCTCAGATTATATTGCTTCTAAGGAAATCAGCAATTTTCCTCAGAGACAGCATGTGGTATCGTCTTGATTCTTACACTACTTAAAGGGACGGTTGTCTTTTCAAATGCTTCATTATATTTTCCTCCTGACTTCCTGAGTGTAATCTCTGATCTGGAAAAATAATTTATTTCCTCAAAGGCTGCTGAAAAGACTCTCAGTATTCCTCCTTTATGGTATTCAAAGACTCTTTTAATACACCAAATCTACTGTGGGTATTCAGTCATGTTAATGTGCTAACACAGAGAAAGATATACTCATATAGATGAGCATTCAATGTGTGAGAACCTGCTATGTGAGAGCAAGCATATTCTTACTCTCCTTAATGAGCCAGTCCTTGAAATGATACTGGGCCAGCCAAGGTTAAGATATATGTATTTGAATTTCTAAACCGAAAAAAAACACAATAAAGTTCAGATGCAGAAAGAAATGGGGAAAAAAAGTATTTTGAAAAAGAATCTGGAATAAGCCCAGCAGCTTGCCTGTGTTCCAGAAAATCTGATAATTTCTGCTAAATCCTGCTTTCCAAGTTTGGTGGTGGCATCTGTCAGTAACACGTTTTTTTTGTTTTCCCAATAAGTTGCGTTCACAGAAAATAGCTTTCCAATTTGTGTATATGTGCATGTGTGCGTATATAGGGGGTGGGTTGAACATGTAAACAATGCATTCTTTAAGATATCATACAATTTCTCTCCTTTAATTTATTTATAAATATGTATTCCATAATACATATATACCTGTCTGTAATATGCATTTCTGTGTAGGATTATTTTTATGTCTGGAGCCTTCTGTTCGAGTCTGTGCTGGATGTCTATAACAAAGTCCCACATAACAATGGATTGGCACTGAAGAAAACATTAATGTGATAGTGCACCACACTTCACAGACTTCCCTAATGATCTAATGAAAATCAGAATTACATGGAAATGTATGAGACTACAACCTCGTTTGTAACTATAGACAAGATCAAATGTTTAAGGCATCAGGGAATGCCTTCCACAAAACTCTGCAAGGTAATGAAATTATGATAATTTTACTTCATTTGATTACGCTTTAATTTTACTTATTATGGGTGTAACTAGAAATTTAATGTATTGTCTGATGTGGCAAGCAATAAGACTTGCAAATGAGTCTTGAATTGGTATTCTGCTTTCCCTCTCAAATCAAGGTTTCCTAATGCTCCTACAAAGCAGAGGCAAATGGCAGAAATTAGTTTATCATAATGAAACAATTTATGAAGGCTTTTCATATATTTTTTTAGATTACTTACTTTCTTTTTAGAAATTTATATTGTTTGTTGCAATTTAATTTATGTCTCCTTTTTTACACATGCACCTCATGACCTTTTAATGTTTGTTCATATAAAGGTGAACTAAAAGAGAACCACTCCTTTTTTTTTTTTCTGCCTTTGACAGCAGATGAAAGAATAGTCTCTCCTGCACTATATCAAATAGCCTTGTCTTTCCTAGAATTCTGCCTCAGCCATGGTGATTTCTGAACATTCTGTGAGTTCCTTAATGTCTTCTCTGTATTTCACAGCTACTTTTCTAACTCATCTTCATTCTTTTTTAGTATCAATTGTGCTTGTAGTTAAGATCCTCTAGTCAATTAAGCAGCTGAACCTTAGTAACTGTCTATTAGAAGACACTTTGTTTCTACTAATTTTCAGGGACTACACTGCCTCTTTTTTACCTTGAAATAATAAAAGGTTTGTCCACTCTCAATTGAAATGAATGACTGAATTCCTGCTTATTTGAACTGAGCCAGGATTTTCCCTTAAAATATCTAAGAAGAGTGGTTAACATTTGCCATTCTAAGCATAAAATATTTTGGAAGAACTCCATGAAATGCAACCTGAAATTTTATTTAGAAAACTGAAGTGTTGTGCAACACTTTTCACAGCGAATTGCAAAACCTGCCATTCATTCATAGATGTACTGTTGATTACAAAACTCACTGAATTACTCATGAAGTGATTCCGTGTTTTCTGTCTTCATCTCATCTTACCTTGCTGTTATGACCCAATTGTTAAAAGAAATGCCTCCTTCGTCTCTTTTAGGCCTGGAATTAGAGCCTTCTTTTTTTGCCATCTGTGCTTATCTGAAGCTCCTCTTCTGGTGGCTTATGGAAACTTTCTTATTTGTCAGTGTTTTGAGAGAGTTAATTGTGCTCTTTAAGTTCTTGCATTTGCCCCACAAGATGCAGTGATAAGAAGATAAAAACACTACTGTCTCTCAGCTCTTCCCTCTTACTGCATAGCACTAGCTGCACGATCCTATTGTCATTCTAGATCTTTCAAGGAACAACGTGGTTTTTTGCTGAATATATTTATTGTCCCTTCTCCTTGCATATGGAGTTATCTGCAGTTATACATCCCTATTTCAGTGGCTTCCTTTCAGGGATAAGCTTTCCATCACTAAAGAGGCTGAAATAAGCCAAATGAAATAAAGAAACAATATAAAATTCATTAAGATAGCTATTTTCACCAATTTATTTGCATTTTTTTTAGACTACTCTAACAATGTAAAAACAATTGTGAATTCTCATGTATTGTGTTATATGCTGCAAAATAATAAAATACCTTTAAAATGTAGGGCTTCAGTTCAGAATTAAGAATTGTATTTTATCTTTTTTTACTGTTGTCCTGTTATTAGTTATCATTTAATGATTTCTATAATTATCTATTATATATTACAGATAAATACTTTTATATGTTTTGTTATTTTATTTTGATTATTGTCACTAATTGGGAAGTGCTAGAAATGTATGCAATAGTTAAAATAAGAGTCAAACAATACAGTCTTTTTTAGATTTACAGAGATGTGTGTGTGTGTGTGTGTGTGTTTCTCTACATAAATATCTCTGACATGTTTTAAAGAATTTCCATGAAAAATTGTGAATTGCACTGGGATCTCATGATAGTTGGAGCTGGACACATGCTGTGAGATAGCCAAGGTCTAAGAAGGACTTATGATTTCCCCACTGAAATGGTATTAACTATAGATATAATCCAAAGGGTAAATGACTCACAAAGGTGTAGTGAGATATTCACTTAGCTGGCAAATCATATTTTCTCACTTTTTGGTCAGGCCATCAATGTCCTTTTCTAAAACACAAATAAATATGTTTGCATATCTGTCTCAGCAGTCTGAATATTTTTGCCTTTTAATTACCTGAAAGGTCTGAATATCTATGTGAAAAATCTGAAGCGTATTCTGGAGTACAACTACATTGGTTAGTTGTATATGATCTTGTATAATTACAGTTTATCTATCAGCAGTAGAAAGCTTTTGCATATCTAGGCTCCTTCTAGGCAAAAGCTCAGGTCATACAGAAGAGTTTCAGCCAGAACATTAAATAGCAAACAACTAAACTTTAAAACCCATTGTATATATCCTCCTGTGATTTATACCAAGATACCATGTCCTATATTCCTTGGTGAAAGCCATGTGAGGCTTTAAAAGAAGAAACAATCTAGATATTCTTGTGTCCTCTCTGGTCATGGTTTTCTCAGTCTTGTCATCTATGCGCCAGCACTGACACACAGGTGGACAAATCTCTTTTATTTTTGCTCAGTGCCCAAAGGCAGAACATAAGAGCAGAGGAACACCAGACAAGAAAGAATAAATGAGACTCTTTTTTTGCTCAAGGTCTTGGGTCAAATCAGGTTTTTAATCTTTTTGACATTCTTGATATAAAGCAAAAAATCCCAGTTTAGTTCTCTTTGCACAAAACGCAGTTAAATGTTTCTTGCCAGTGTATGGACTGTTGCTCAAGGAAAGCACTTTATTTTGGTCACTATGGTCCTCTGCCATATTTTACTAATGAGATTGCATTCATTTTTCTGCAGTGACACAGAAAATCTGAAAGACTTTGAAAGATAGTGACCTTTACTTGTTCAAAATTTCTGCTATCAATGCAGTGCTGCTGTGATGAGAGTACTGCACTTTGATAAGACTAAAAGTATATGAAAGGAACGTGATTTAAAATTTCAGTATATCTTTTTAAGAGAAGATTGAAATGCCTATGTGTTAAAAGAATAATGTTTTTACTTCAGTCAGATTGTGCTTTTAGAAGTAGAAAGGCAAAGAAGGCTTGACACCCTCTACTTGTTTTCTGATTTCTATATTTATTGCAATTTTTTTAACTAAAAAGAACTAAAATATTTAGCCTCAAAATAACAGGTTTTTTTAAAGTGAGGCAAAGGTGCTGTTTATGTCAGAGTAGCTGGTTTCTCCACTCTTCAGATCTCTGGCTGAGTTCTGCTAACAGAAGAAACGACACCATAATATAGGAAAAGTAATATTGAGTAAAACTGTAATATATGTGAGCATGAGATCCTTACCACAAAATTGCACTATCTTGAAAAAAGAGTGATAACAAAATAAAGGATTCATAACAGAGCTACAATAATGATTTGAGGTCAGGAAAAAGTGTCTTATAATGAGAGACACAAGATACTTCAGTTCACGTTGTTTACCAAAAAGCAAGTTAAAATGTTACTTGATGTTGGTCACTGCATGACTACATGCAGAGGAATTTTTTCAGTTTAAAGACTACTTTCATCTAACAGAAAAACACCCAAACAACTCAAACCAAACAAAACAGGATCCATGTTTGAGAGAAAAAAATAGATGTTTTTATAGAAATAGACTGCAAAGTTTTTGATTTATTAGCAGATGAATAGCTTTCATTAGGAATGCAATGGAATTCCATAATTTGAATCCTTTAGATAAATATTGGGTAAATTCCTTACAAGATTTTCCAAGTGCCAAATGGATCCCATGGGATGAATACTGAGCAGAGGGAGAAGATGGAGGAAACTACCCTCCAAAACCTAAACAAATTGTAAAATATATACAAGCTACATAAAGCAGAGGATCCGTCTAGAGTCATAGCAGCCTCTCCTCACTCAAGACGTGTACCTAGGTTCCGAACTGCTATGTCATTTGGAAATTATGTTTCCATAGACTGTATCAAAGACTAAAGAGAGTAATTTCTAGAATGTAGCATATTTTATTACTTCAAACTCATAGCAAGTAAGAGAGGCTAGCTCTAAATGTCATCGTCTCTTCCATGAAGTAAGGTACCATTTTCACTAGCAATCTCTGGTTGATGTATTATACTGTTTTGCTGAAAAATGGAAGGGGAGAAAAAAAGGTACTTCGTATATTTGTCTTGGAGACGTCTGGGACAATGTCCTATACAGAATGTAGTGTCCATCAAAACCGGATCATTTTTAACCACCTGCAATTTGACTATTGGGACATATTATACCCAGAGAAGGGAGTAGAGACAAGACTGTATTGGAGAAGAGGAGGCTGAGGGGAGATCTTACAGCAGTCTACAGCTTCCTCATGAGGTGCTCAATGGCAGGACCCAAGGGAATGGCCTAAAGCTGTGACAGGGGAGGTTCAGGTTGGATATCAGGAAAAGGTTTTTTGTCCAGGGGGTCGTTTGGCACTGGAACAGGCTCCCCAGGGAGGTGGTCACAGCACCAGCCTGACCGAGTTCAAGAAGCTTTTGGACAACACTCTCAGTCACAAGGTGGGATTCTTGGGGTTATCTTGTGCAGGGCTAGGAGTAGAACTTCAATGATCCATGTGGATCCTTTCTACCTCAGGATATTCTATGATTGTATGATACTCATGGCCCCCTTGGCTTGCTGTCCCACACTAAACAGAGCCAGGAAAGTCAGTGAGCAGCATGATGCTTACCCTCTGTGTCCAAAGTGTGAAGAGTGAAATCAATCACCCATGACCAGGTCTCATCAAAAAGCTGAGGATGATGTGTGAGCCTTCTCCTGAGAGAGCAGCCACAAGTGTATAGGAGATTTTGAGAGGTATAAGTTAATACTTGGTGTTATTTACAAGTCTTTTATAAGCTTATGAATTCCAAGTTACCACTTCTTAGCCCTACAAGTTTTTTAGGTCCTGGATAAGCTTCATAGACACTGCAACACCTTTTGCCCACAGTCCTCATGATACAAAGAAGTTTGAGTTCTCCATCATGCAGGATTTAGGCCAGGGAAGTACCCATGATTCTCAGTCTGCACAGGTCTGACTGTCTCTGCCTCATGGCAGGTGCTGTTTACCCATTTCAGGTACCACATCTTCCTTTTTTTGAGGCCCTGCAGTTTATCATGGGTCTCACCTTCAGCTGGCCTGCTGAGAGGTGGCAAACCTGATCAAACAACACAGCTTAGAGCAGCAGTACAATCTGTGTTGATCATCATTTGATGTGCCTTGTACAGCTTGTGTGAAGGCATGGGGAGGTGGACCGAGTTCAAGTAGCCACCAGAAGGTTAGACTCTTCAGCTCCTGCCCTTATTGTCATCCCAGGATGGGATGAAGAGGAAGTGGAGAAGTGCACTAGGCCATCTGTGCCCATCTGGTTCAGCACTAGTTCCACCAAAGTGCCCACAAACACTAGCAGCAATCCACCATGCCTTCAAGCTCCAATAATCAAGAAATACATTTGGCTTCTCTTCCTCTGTCTAAACTCCTCACACATTTGCCAGTCCGTTCCACCTGTTCCTTTGTGTTGTCTTCTTCAGCCTCCAGTGCTCCTTGTGTCTGCAAGATACAGGTTGAGCTCTTTACACAGATTATGAGGACATTCTATATTTGCATTTATTACCCACAGTTGCTGTCCTTACAAGCTGAAGAGTCCTGTCCCACCAGGAGATATGGTTCTCTGATGTTTATTGTTCCTCTGTACACACTTTCCTCTTCTATCATAGGACTTTACATGGGTCACAAAAATTTTCCCTTCCTTTGCCTGTCATTTTAATCTTTCCCTAAGAGCACAGTTTTTCCAAAGTTTTTTTTCTTTTTTTTTTCCTTCTCCCCCACTATGGCGCTTTGGCTTCTTTAGCTTCTTTCTTTGGCTCATTGTGCAAAAACACCAAACAGGAAGTCTGCTTCGGGCAAACGAGGTTCTTGAGAGAGAAAAGAAGGAAAGGTCACCCTAAAAAGCTTATTTACTATCTTCCTTTCTTTGAATCACTTTATTTTCTACATTTAATTGCTATTCCTTTCAATGGACCCCTGTTCTCAGCTGTGCTTTCAAACTATTTTGAGAACAAACCTTAAAGATTTATTGAGTTACTTACATATTAATTTACTCTCACTGTCACCAGTACTTGAAAGGCAGTTGAAATTGTTCACATCTAACATGACTTTAAGAAGAATTCACTAAACCTTAAATTTTAGTTTTTATCTTCTTGCAAATTTGCTTAAAATGTACATTTAGATCTATAATTATGAAACTATACTTATCGAGAGGTGATTCATCTGTCTAACTGCAAGTATCTGAGGCTTTTCTTTGAGACAAAAAAAAAGTGCTATTTGTCATGAGAGTATTGTGTATCAAAAAAATGCACAGTATGCTTCCACAGCTCTGCAGAAGCTCTTTTTCTTTCTCTGGATAGAAGTAATTTCCTTTCCAATTCATCCAAAGTTGGGGACTAAGGGGAAAATAGACTATATAATAGTCAAGATCCAGGACATCATATCAGAGAAGGAAGAATGTAACTAGGGAGAAAAGTTGCTCTGAGATTGCTTTAAAAAGAAAATTCCATTGGGGAGCCATTAACATCTTAGACTACTTATGAACTGTGGAACTCTAAGTAATTTTTGTCTTCTTGTTCTGGCTACTGACTCAAGCTGTGTCGTTGCATCCTGCTAAGGAAAGGACGCCAGTATCACAGAATATGCACTTTTCCATGTTTTTTGTCATTGTATGAGTGTGAAGAAACACAGAACAAAATATAAGAGCCACATTACACAGTATACCCCTTTTCTGCCACAAAGCTTCTGGCTTAGACCTCTATTTGTAAATTGGTCAGACTATGTCTTCAGTATTTTTTTTTTTCGCACTGGCTATATTGATATTGGCTCTGCTCCAGAGCTCCACTGTTCTTTGAAAATTTGAATTTCCTGTGAAATTAGGTAGGAATCTATACTATTAAGACAGTTTCAGACATACATTTCTGGCCTTTCTTTTTGTCAGCCTTTTCCTGTTAAAAAGACCGAAAAAAATTGTCAAATATAAAATCGTGTGATACAAAAATTCAGTAATATATTTGTGCAGAAAAATCAGTTTACTCTGGCATGAATTACCTCCTATTCCTCTGTTTTCACACTTTCCCATTACGGGTAAAGTGTTTTGCAATAGTTAAACAGTTTCTTTTGCACTTTTCATTTAACATATATCTGAGCAATATACAAAAATGTTCCTTTCAAGCATTTTCTCTCTATTTTCGTGACCACAGGAGTGTGCTGTTATATACTTCTGTCACCAGTGATTGATAATAATGTTGAGATGTCCATTGCCTCTACTTGGTCGTGCACCTATATATTAAAATGACGCATATTTTTTGTTTAGACAGTTAGCTTTCCCTGAGTGAAAAAAAAAAAAAAAGAAGTTTGAACTGAACGTGTTGCTGTAAGGCAAGAAAATGATTGATTGGGTGGATATAAAACAACTGGAGAGATGTGTGTCTTCATGTGTGTAATAGGTTGTGCCAGGAGCTGAAGTTGGGTGGGGAAACAGAAGAGAGGATGAGAATGTGTTCTGTTATCTGGGGTATTTTTGCAGTATCAGCATGACTGCAAAGGTACCTTAGAAAGCTGTACTAATAACTCAGAAAGCATGTGGGGTTCAAAGCACTCTCGTTCACTTCTTATACTTGCTATTCAAATGGAACAAAAGATGTTTCAGCAACAAAAGCTTTATTAAGGTACCCGTAATGTTTGGTGTAAGTTCTTATAACAGTTGTGAAGCCTGCCTACTGAATATTTCTCATTTTTCATTAATATTCTTGGTTAGAGGAAAACTTCCTTATTTTTGAGATCCCTCCTATACATTATTATAGCTCAGGCGATCACTGACAATTTTTAGCAGTCTCTAGCCCCAGTTATTTTGCTGCATTCTTTGGCTTGTTTTTCTTGTCATAGACAACTATATATTGTTGCTATGTCAAACTATATATTGTTGCTACGTCATATATAAATTTATGAAGTAAGTTTTGAGATCTTTGTGAATGGAAGGTTTTCCTTAATTCTGCTAAACTCCCCCTTGCCTCATATCCACAGTCATACCCTGAAAATTGATTTCTTTTTCATTTCAATGAAATAATTTCATTTAAATTTTCATATCTATAATTGAATATTTCTGAAATCAAAGAATATTTTAAAACAAAAGTACTTCTAAATCGAAAAATATTTACAAAATTCAGAAAGTCTGAAAACACTATTAGATTTTTTTCCAGATAGCCCTTTAATACCTCAATTATTACTATAATTTTTCTTGTATTCTTTGTGTATTCAAAAGTTACATTGGGTTTTAGGTGCATATAAAAACTCATGTTGATTTAAGTTATGATCAAAGGTGATTTTGACCTTCAACTCCATCATTTCTCTTTCTCATTCTCAAGACACGAGGTGATTACAGCTCTGATTTAGTTCTGTTATTAAACTTACATTGACTACTTATGGTACAATTTTTCTGCCCAGTTGGAATACCAGCTTCAATCTCTGCCTTCTGAAATTTCTACTCATTGTTACATTTTAAAATTTTCTCCTGCTTTATTTCAAATATTTACCTTGCAAGTGTACTGATACTGACTTCCTAGATTTTCTGTTTATTTTTCATTTATTTCATGATCGGCTAAACTTCCTTTGCTGCATCTGTAAAATTATGTTTGCATAGATCATTATTCATCAATTTAGCTAACTTGCTCAATTAACTGGCATAATTAAAATTCCAGAAATCCCTAAGTAATTATTAAAAGTAAGGTTTAACATTTGTTTTATCTAAACTAAATCTACAAGCCACTAATGCAACAGTTGTCAGCACAAGCTCTATCATTAAGGTGCTGCTTTTCTTCTCTTTTAATCATGAGTGCTTAATAAAGAGCTAGGCCACTACAAAAAAAAAAATCGCAAAACATCATGTCATGTCATGTCATTGCACATTCAATCAGCTTTTGAAATGGATCATTAAAAATAAATGTTTGGAGAATGATTAATAAGGGATGCACCTAGAAATCAGTGTTAGGATTGTAGAAGAACTGTCTTCAATATACAAGATTTTAGACAAAGAAAGTTATTGCTAAAGCAAAAAGTGAAAGCTATTACTCTGTACTAAAAGAAATGTCGTTTTTTCTTTTCAGTCCTCCACTGCAGACCTCTACACGTATTTCAAGGTATGACAGAAATATCCATTCTAGCTACCTGGTACCTAACACAATAGAACTCAAGTAGAAACCTCAGGAATGCATGAGTTTCCACACTGATGCTACATTCTTGCTTTTGTGATGCAGAATAATACTACTTTTGGTCATATGGCATGAGGCCTCCGATTTATACCATCACAGAAAAATATGATGACCTCTTTTCACTTTGGTGTGAAAAACATTAAGTGCCTTTTTAAAATTTCTCCTCTGTCACCTTCAATTTCTTGTCCTTTCCTCTCCAGAGCAACCTCCTGCAATCCGGTCTTCTTCCTAGAAGGCACTTATAGTCATTTGAGGAAGAAGTCCCACATTGCTGCACTGATTGATAGTAGCAGAAGGATACTGAACGAATGATATACAGAAAAGATTTATCTTTCTTTTTATATCTTTTTGTCTGTGGATTGTTTTTAAATATAAAAGTGTAGTGGGTTGAGCACTGTCCAAATGCCAGTGCACCCACTAAAGTTATTTATTCATTTTCTGCTGTGAGATAATGATTAGGAGAAGAGCAAAGCAGGCTCAAAACTTTAAAAGGTATAAATAATTTTAGTGATGTTCTTTTTCCCTTAACCAAAAACCAAGCCACTTCAAACCACGACAAAAAGCGTAAACCATGCATTTGGAAACCAGCTTAAATGGCATAGTCTTAGAAGTCTTAAACACTCAGTGTGTTAAAATGAAGTGAAAGTTCAAGATATATACTGGGTTTTAAAATTTAACCACTGCCTATAAAGTAAAATGCAGACCTAGGAAGCTTAATTAAGTGTACAGATTCGAAAAACTTCTCAAATGTTACCACTTGATTGGCAAACCATTTGATTGGGGATTTTTTTGATTAAAAGGGAATATCAATTAACCTGGGGAAAAGGAAGCTGAGGGAAGACCTTTTCACTCTCTACAACTACCGGAAAGGAGGTGGGCTTCAGTCTCTTCTTCAAAGTAACAAGAAATAGGACAGAGAAAATGGCCTCAAGTTGCACCAGGGGAGGTTTAGATTGGATATTGAGTAAAAATTCACGGAAAAGATTGTCAAGAATTGAAACAGGCTGCCCAGGGCAGTGGTACAGTCACCATCCCTGGAGGTATTTAGAAGATGTATAGATGTGGCACTTGGAACGTGGTTTAGTGGTGGACTCGGTTAGGTTATTTGTTGGATTTGATCTTAAAGGTATTTTCCAACCTAAACTACTCTATGATTCTATATAAAGTCTTATAATTATAAAATAATGTAGGCTACTCTAAGAACTGAAAAATAATTGTAAGTTCTCCAGGTTGCAATCAGTCATACAAAAAGTCACACGTGGAGAGATGCTGCTTGTCTTTCTATTTCCTTGTTCCTGTCATTGCTTTTTCTAAGGAAATGTCACACAGACGGAATCAGAAACATTTTCTTTTGCAGAAGATCAAAACTGTGACTGCATTGCAAATATCTAACAGATAAGAATGCTAACCTTACATATACATTCTCTCTAATATCGACTACTGCATATGTGTGTGAAGGAAAAGGTCAGCAGGTCTATGAAGTGAAAAGGAACTGCCTGAAAGACCAACTCTGTATTGAAATGTCAAAAATGACCAAAAAAAATGAACTCTGTTATAGTTCAAATGTATTATGTTACTTGTCTTATGCCACAATTTGCGTGTACTTAAAATTTACTGTACGTTCAGGCTTAATCTTGTGCTTCTGAAATGCTGGGTAAAAGGCTAAACTCAGACTGTTGAAAGAAAAAGAGTCTCAAGGTAAAGGAAACAAGGCTGTATGGAATAATCAGAACATGGGAAAATAATGGAAATTCAGTTTCTTTCTGAATGTTACATCTTCTGCAGTTACACTTTAATTGCTAAGGTAGAAGTAGATATTTTGTAAGAATAAGGTAGAAAAGTTGTTGGAGAACTGTAAAGCTAAATGAAAATTTTATGTATTTTTAGTGGGATCTAATTTCTCAACAAATTTGGTAATTTACTGCAAATTAGTAGGCGTTAAACTGATACCCCACTTCTGAGAATTTGTGTTTGAAAACCTGTCTCCTAGTGCAGTGAAAAAATCTAACCTCCTCACCCAGCTCCTGCTAATTACACTAAGTCAGTCATTCATTCAAAGTAATGGTGCATGCTTTGAAAGTTTATGTTTTCCTTTGTCAGGAGGGTATAAAGGATGGAAAGGTCATTGACATACAGCAGTAAGTGTCTGAAAACCATTTAATGAGGTAGTCTGCATAAAAATTAATTTTTTACTTTGAAATAGACAACGTATAAAGTTTAGAGGACATGTACCATAGTGATCTTAACTTCTCATGATGCAGTTCCGTGGGTTAATTCATTAAAAATGCTTAACTGTCTGTCTTATGAAACAGAAAGAAAGTCTTAAGAATAAAACCCATGCTTAGATACCTTCAAGAAAAAGATAGACATCTCATTCATGGCTAGTCTTGAAACTAAGGAGTTAATTCCTTCTTACATAAAATTTTCCAACTTCCTCAAGAGAAGAAGATGGAACTAGGAAATGTATACCTTATGCATCCAACTGTTTCAATATACATCATCTTGGGCCATAGTTAACTTTGTCCTTTAGGCAGTAAAATTATGAGCAATGAGGGATGAGACACGGTTAGGACAGACTAGGAATTTGAAAACCTTATGGTTTAAACCCAGCTGGCAACTAAAACCACAAAGCAGCTCATTCACTCCCTCCATGAGGGACGAAGAAGAGAATTAGAAGAGAAAAAGTCACAGAACTTGTGGATTGAGATAAAGACAGTGTAATAGGGAAGGGAAGGGAAGGGAAGGGAAGGGAAGGGAAAGCAGAGCAAAGGAATTAATTCACTAGGTCCCATGGGCAGGCAGGTGTTCAAGCATCTCCAAAAAGTAGGGTTCCACTGCATGCATCAATGACTTGAGAATACAAAAGACATTGTGACTGTGATGAAAGATAGTGGGGTCTTTGAGTGAGGCCTCCTCCCTCACACAACCTCCCTCTCTCTTTCTGTTTTCTCTGATGGGCAATATGAATTGTTCTAAGACAAAAAAGCCAGTTGGGAATTGCAAGAACTATCTGGATGCTCACATGATTGATAAATTCCAGAGATGCAGGAGCTGTTACATTTGTGATTGACTTTAGTACACATTGTCCTGCAAAAGGGTATAAAAATCTACTGGACACTGGGCCAACTAGGCCAGCTGGGCAAACTGGTCTCCAAGGTTGCAGGCCACTTCTCGGTTGACCTCCTCCTTGGCAGGATCATTTGCAGTGTATGTCCTGCCCAAAGACAGGGAGAACTCTCTTTGGAATGGGTTAGTTAAAGCATTAGTAGTCAGATGTGGAAAGAAAATCATAAATTAGCTACATAGGTGCTTTGTTTGTTTGTAATTGGGCGTTCTGTAAGGCCAGAATCTGTAAAGCTGTATGTTTCTAGCTGAATATGCTTATATTATAACCCTTTAGACCTGCTTGCTTATATTATATACTGCATTGACAACACTTAGATGCTGCATTAGCAGTAAATCTAATCAACCACAGTAAAAGACAGAAAAGGAAAGAATGTGATATGTAAAGTGCTGGCAGCACATCTAACTGCTGCATGTGAAAGTGCCAGAGACTTATCAAAAGAAAAAGCCAAGATAAAAATTAGGAAAAAAAGGGATCATAGCAGAGAATAGTCACTTCAAAGACAGAATAAGGGAGTTAAAGGAAAAAATAGAAGTTATGATAGCACATTCAGAGTCTTCAAAATTTCAAGCTAAAACATTGACATTCTTACCTGAAGATTGGGACAGAGGCATTTGGAATAACTCTGAAAACACAAAGGAGGAATCAGAACAGGAGGAAAAGAAACTGCCCAGACATGTAATTAAAACAGACACCACTGAAGTTATGGGTGATAGAGCAAAGAAAATACATTGGAAATCCATCCCATATTGTCTCAGTTTTGGAGACAATATTCTAGGATGGAATGCTCCAGAAGGAGTGCCTCCTACAGAGGGAAAGGGCCTTTCCTCCGCCAATGAAACAAATTGATAACAGCAGGTGAAAGTGGGAAAAAACCCCCCTGAAATTAATTAACTCAGAACAAAAACAGGGAAAAAAAAAGAAAAGGTGGGGGGGCTGCCCACAAGGAAGAAAACAGGGGTTAACCCCAGAAAGTTGTCCTATACCTACACATCCACCCACCGAAGAACAGAAAAACCCAAAAAGACAATAAATGCCCAGAGAAGGGGAATACACAGGCTGGCAACTGGTCCCCCCAGTCTCTGGGAAGAGGAAGGGGAGTCCACGCAGCAGCCTGGAGTGATTCTTCGGTCCTTCTCCTCGACAGCAGGCGAAACTGGAGAACAGAATGGGAAAAGCTGTTGCTTCCCTGGCACCGGTCCTCCTCTTCGGAGCGGCTGGTGGATCTCTGCTTCCCCTCGTTTACCAGCCTGGCCTTCCTCGGGGTTCAGACCAGCCAGGGCTGCCCTGCAGGCTTGCCGAGCCGGAGAGATGGGAAGGAAGGTAGGGACACCAGGGAGAGGAAAGGAAAAAAACCGAAACCTTTTTCAAGCTAGAAGGAATGAAAAAACCATCAGAGGAGCGGTGCAGTGTTGAGGGTGCCCTCCCTCCGGAGCCCGGTGGAGCCATTGGAGCCGGAGCCATTGGAGCTGGAGCCATTGGAGCCAGAGCCATTGGACCGAGCCGTTCAACCGGCCCACGCCGGGGGTCCCGCAGCTCCGGCCCCGCGTCCCGGGGCCATCTTAAAGATACTGTAACCTTGGACATTGAGTGGGCGGTTAAGGAATACAGCAGCCTCATAACATCACCCCAGGACATATATACAGCTAGGGAGCCTGCAAAACTCCAAGAAAATAGCTCTATGAAGTGTTGTGCCAATGAGTCACTGGTCATCCTGGCTTTGGTATTGTTTGTCCAAAGTCCCCAGTCAAAGTGTCAGAGCTCACTGGAATTCGTCCTGTCAAGAGCTTTTGCTTAGAGTGACCCATTTATCCAGGCGAGGCACTAAAGCTGTCCTATCCACATTGCAAAAAAGTTGTCTGGAACAGTTATCCAGTGCACAGTGCCAATTCACACACTGAAGCGAGGTTTTTCAAATTTTTATTCTGGTTTGTGCAAAGCAGGGAGCTGGGTAGTAACCCACAAAACATGGCTTCCCAATCATCAAAACTTTACACTATTTATAAATTTTAACATAGAAAGGCATCAGCATTCACTGGTTACAAATTGCATAACTTTTTCATTAATTCGTACTCAACCCCCTATTTGCTAATTATGTCTCTTGCTTCTCATCCTAATTAATCTACATGCACAACTCGACTCTCCATTTGAGTCAGTGGTCCATTTTGAATAAGTGGCCAATGAGTCAGTGGTCATGATCTCCCACAGCTGGAATTACCTTTATCTCAGTTACCGCTCATTAGCTTTATTTCATAGAACTAGTTTTCAAATTTGTATATAAATGATACCTTTTAATCAGATCAGACAACTGTGACATGACAAGCTAATCGGGTTTACTGTAAAAATATTTATCTGTTCTTCAACGTGTTGAGTAAACTTGTGCTTGTTTTTAAGAATCTGAAATTTATAGGGATAATGTTAAACTGATAAACAGCACTGCAAAATAAGTTATTGGCACTCTATGTATATAAAAGAAACTTTTGAGCCTATTTTTTTCCAATAGAGCACTTGATTTCTTTTTTTCTCTACTCAGATAGGAAGTTACTTGATGCAGAGAAACACTGTGATTTCTAGAGAATAGAAGTATCTAAATATCCATCCAAGGATTGTTTGAATCGGATAGTGACACAGAGATCAAGAGGAGTGTTTGTCTCAGGACACCTCTATGAGAAAGGGGAGTGAAAATAAGTTCAATGAACCCCCCAGAAATTGAGTTTGCTATTTTGTAAAGGTATTAGGGGAAAAGGTTCTTCTCAGAATTGTTTTGTCACAGGTTTGGAAGTAAAAGTAATTTCTAATATGGAACAAAATGGTACTAACTTATTCCACAGTGCTGTTCTTTGATTTTTCTAAAGCTTTAAAAATACTTTGAACTCCTCAGAGAAAAAACACTATGTATGTGGAAAGGATTATTACTGGATTAGCACACAGCAGTCAGTTATGGGAAATAACTTGCATACTAGTGTCGAAACTTTTACAGGTCTTGGGGTTTTTCTTTTTTCAGTGTTTAACAATTAAGACTCCCTTTCCTCAAATGGTGGAAAATTAACTAAGAGTAAATTTTAAGGCAACAGCTACATATGGAAGTGGTACTGATTTATTTTTGTCAAATTTGAGAAATTTTTTTAGAAAGCAGTTTTATTTTTGTAATACACATGCTTCTGTATGCCTCTGGCAACTTGACTTAGAAGCTGATACTCACTACAGTACCGATCCTGACTAGATGCCACTGCAGGAGAAGAAAAAGTGAAGAAAAAAGGAAGAAAGCGAACAAAATTATTCAAGCAAAGCTCTAAAGACCATGAGCAGAACAAAGCTGGAGCATATGAAAAACAGGATGGAGAAATAGTGAGTTTTTATGAAAAACTGAGCAGTGGGGCAAGAATAAAGTGGCTGATCAAGAAATCCATCTCCCACACAGCACCAATTAGTTAGGCATAGTTTATACAGGAAGGGTGATGAAGAAAGAAAAGGTGAAAAAAACCTAATGTCAACCAAATTATATGGAGGTAAGAAGCTTTTCAATAGGAAGAACAGGAAATTCACAAACGAAGAGAAGGTAGTATAAAAGCAAAGGAAGTCTTAATTGTTTTTTCTGAATATAACAGAGTAGGAAACCTTAATAACCTTCTAATCATACTAGGGATTCTTGATAGTAATGAAGGCCAATTAAATCTGAGGATGTACACAGTAGAAATGGAAGCAGACACACTGACAAAACAATTTCTAATTGTGACTCACAGAAATGTTTATAAACCAAGGAAAAATGTTTTTGCATTATTTCCATAGGAACCTAAAACAGAAATGAGCATGGATTCTGAACGTGTACATTTCAAGGAAAGGAAAAACGTCAAAAACAACCACAGAACTGCAAATCTGAGCATATGACAGAAATCACTGCAGGCAGGTAACAAAGCATAGTTCAGTGGTTGTCAGGTAAGCTGAAGTTTCTGGCAGAGATTTTTGGATAGTCTGTGTTTAAAGCAGCAAAACTCATTGGAAAGCTTACTAGTTACTGTCAGGAGAAATGTCTGTTTAAAGACCTGTGGGGGATGAAGACAGCCCCCAAAGTCAGTGACACAATTCCCCCTGATATTCACCACACAAAACATTGTAAAACAACAAGGTCTCAATAGCAAAATAGGAAGGCAGGTGGCTGTGTTATTAGAATATATACCGCTTCCTCTCCTTACCTTCAGCAATTAGAATCAAGAGTCCTAATTTATTTCCTATAGCAATCAATTTTATTGCCTTCCTGAGGCCCTTGTTTGTACAGCACTGTACCAGGGGAGGGATGTGCCTCTGCTTTTCAGGAGTTCTCAAGATCTGGCAGTTTCACTGTGTGTGGCCCTGCCGGTTACCTTTTTGCACCCTCTGGCACAGTCTTCCTTTTGATTTCTATTTCATAAGCTAAAGGGAAATGCTGAAAAAAAAATCTTCTCTGTTTTAGCAAAGCTTTTATTTGAGTCTTTTTTTGAACAATGTTGCAATCTCAGGAAAAAGTACACCTCAGTCACAGGTAACATCCATTTGTCACTTTCTGGATAGTTAAAATGTGAATTTCATAATCTTATCAAGCACCAGACAAGATAAAGAATACAAATTTCTTTTGATGTGAGTTTCATCAAGAAGAAAAAGGTTCATCCTGTACATTCAAGGGCACTTATCAGTCTGCCAACCACACTGCATCTTCAGCACAGGTTTTCATAGAATTAGACATAGTAGATATGCAACCTCACAACAGTTGAAACATTCTTTTAAATGCATCGAAAAGCTAAATTGAAAGTTTATCTGCTACGGTTTTGGCTGGGGTAGAGGTAATTTTCTCCACAGTCACTAGTTAGTGGGAGGCTGTGCTTTGTATTTGTGCTGGAAACACTGATATGCCAAGATGTTTTCACTAAAGCTGAGATGTGCTTTACACAGAATCAAAATCTTTTCTGTTACTCACACCACCCCACCAGAAAGTTTGCTGTGGGCGGATGAAAACTGGGAAGGGACACACCTGGGACATCTGACGCCAGCTGACCAAAGAGATACTCTATGCCATATGATCTCAGTGTAAAAAGCTGGGAGAAGAAGAAACAGGGGGAGAGCGTGGGATGTGTGTGGGGGGGAAGACAATCAAAGTGATGATGTTTATCTTCCCGAGTCACTGTTATGTGTGGTGGAGCCCCGCCTTCCTGGAGACGGCTGAACACTTGCCTGCTCATTGGAAGAAGTGAATTAATTCTTTGGTTTATTTGCTTATATGCATGGATTTTTCTTTACTTAATAAAATCTCTTTATCTAAACCCATAAATTTTCTCACTAATAATCTTCTGATTCTCTCCTGAGTCCCACTGTGTGTGAGTAAGCAAGTGGATGTGTGATTCTCAGTCTTACTGACATTTTACCAGGACAGCCCACTTGGCACCCAATTTGGGACTCAAAGAGTTTGAGATAATGACAGGTTTGACTGGAATGTGCTAGGTTGAATTCCTAGCTGGTGCTAGGTTGACTTTCTAGCTGCTGCTAGTACAGTTTAGCTCTTAATCAGCAGGTTCCTGTGCTTGCCATGGGGCTCACTTGCCATCCTTTATATGAGTTTAGTGCTTGTTCTTGCTTTCGCTGATCACCGTACTGCTGCGCATGTATTCTCCTTGCATCAATGTGCAGTGTTCTGCTTTTTCTCAAACTGACCATCTGCAACACGTTTTGCAATGAAAACAAACACCTTTTATATCCTGAAGTACTTCAAAAACAAGATGCACAAAATCCTATCAGCAAGTGTACTGAATAAAAATTGCTTTAAAAAGCAAAGAAAATCAGCTACTCAGGATAAAATTCAACCTGACAAATCTATCATTAAAGTTGACTAGCTTAAGAATGGAATCTATCTGCCAATCCTCTGCTCTAATGATAAGAATCATTGAATACCTGATCATGTCATTGTCATCCATTAAGACAATTGCTTTTTCTGGAGCAGAGCACGAATACAAGTTCCAATACTAATGCAGGGAGTAATTCAGAAGGGTGGAGATTTTCAGTGTTTGTAGTTAAAATAAGATTACTACATCCACAATTGGCCAACTGATTCTGATTTTTTTTTTTAATTAGGGGGGGTTTTTTTGTTTTTTTAAGCTATCGAGGTCTAAACACTTTCCAAATGATTCAATAGTCTCTCAAAAATCAGTCACTCTTGGAAAAATTATATTAGTTACCTACTTTGTAAAGATTTTGCTTCTGATAGTCATTCTACGTGTCGTAGATGAAACACATTCCAGCGTTAGGAATATTCCATTGGATGCCAATCTACTTACATTTACTTTAGCAACAAATCCTGTGCTTTCTTCACAAATGTATGAGCATAATAAAGGGAGCAATCATTTCTACATCTTAATTTCCTATGCTGTGTTTTCATCTTTGAAGTAAGGGGCAGTAAAAATACCCATAACATTCCAATATTACTTGAATAGGTTATGGGAAAAAACCCATATAATTGAACATTTTACCACTTTCGTATAAAATTCAGTAATGCTGAAACTGCAAAAACTTTCTTTCAGTGATTTCATTCACTTCCTAGTGTGCTCATGATTGGATTTTATAACATACCAAACTTTACTTCGCATACAACCAGTGTATCTTCATTTCTTTGTAACCTTTGTCTGTCCGCCATTAACTTTTATTGCACATCAAAGTCTATTTGTAACTATATATATCGTTGTCAGAAGGCAATTCTTCTCTCAAGTTGTCTTTAAAACACTGCTCCATCTCTTTTGATATAGGTTTTCTTGTGACTTTTTCCTTCACTACACTCCAGTAATATTGCCTGGGACCAGGAGACCCTGACACCTAATCATTTTTGTTCATTAGGGTGGTTTTCAATAGTATTTGAAGTCCCTTTTGTGTTTCCCATGTGTATCACAGTGATCTTAATTCTAGCCTTTCCTACTATACTTGCCTTTGATTTTAATGGTGTTGCATTATAATACAATTGGAGATGTGTAAAGCATACAGCAGTGTGAATGTACTGCTGTGTGATGTGATGCGTGTTATATTCTTTCTGCCTTGATTTTAGGGGTTTATGTGATTCTTCCAGCATAGTATTTTGCCTAAAATTTTTCTCAATCACTTGAACAGTGCTAAAATGGTTAGTCACAGCTTTGAGGACAGAGGTATTACTGTAAATTCAGAATGGATTGGGAGTCAAACAGCTCTCTGTAGGAGTATGGTTTTAAGAATGTACAGTCTTAAGAATAGACCTAATTGTCTGGAATCAAGAGATTATGGAAATCTATAAAACCTGCAAATAAACTGGAAAATTTATGTACCAGGAGCTAAGTATATGATTTGTAGAATAAGGGTCTTACTGACATTTGCTTTTTATTTTCTTAAACCTTTTATACTTCTGGCATTAGAACTCAGTAGTTTCCCCTTAATTGCAATAATCACAATAAAAAATTCTCTTCTGCCTACTCTGTTAACTATTTCACCTTGGAATCTGTGTTAATGAATACATTTCTTTACTTCAGGGAACACTTAAAAACATTCAGCTGATTTCTTTTTTATACTACTCCATAGATTGGATAATATATTTGGGTTGACTAGACTGCATAATTTATTTGCAATTATTTCATTACAATAATTAATTTATTTTACTGTGTACCTACAGATGACTTCTTAATCTGTGTAAATAACCTGATTTGGAATCCAAGGATGTTGTGTTTGTTTGGAATAGGTACATTCTTGATCTGGAGGGCTACTTCAGGTTTACCTTACTGTGACCTGTGCAAAATGGCAATTAAGCCTACAATGCAATAGAACAGTGGAATAGCTTTTTACTAATTTAGCTTGATAGCTTAAAAGTTTTGATGCTAAAACCCCATATATTAAATATTAATTTGAATTTCCCCTACACTTAAGTATACCAAGTAAATCATCTGAACCTCCTATGAAGACATAAAATTTATAATGTGTAATTATAGATTAAATGACAATAAAACCAAACTGGTTTCAGCAGATGAAGGAATTGTAATAAGCTGAATGGCTGTTGTTAGTATCTTTAATGTTGATAGAGCAAACATTTTAACTAGCAGTTAATTGTTGTTTGTTCTCACAAATACTATGTTTACAAGATATGTGAGAATGGATAAACTCTATCAGCAGAGAAAAAGAAAGGTGCAAAGAGGGCAGATGTTGCCAGCTCACTGCCTGAGTACTTCATTTATAAAAGGGTATTTTAGCCCTTGAAACCTATGGACCTACCTTTACACGGTTATATATCCCTGAGCTTCATGTATGTGTTCTGATTTGTTTGAACACAAGACTGAAAATGAAAACTATGAAGTAGAGATATGGTGTAATTACTATGAGTGTCTGTGGAGCTAAGGAGCCGAGTCTCCAGCAATGAGATTTTGACATGGTGTAAAAAGGACAGAACATCTAAAGGCACCAGGACCAAAGATAACATACTGAAGAATAACACAGGATTATATGATTCTTGGAGGTTACTAATATCTCTCAGATATTATAATTTATGTATAAATTATAGCGGATTTAAAGTGTGGGATTTTCCTTCCCATGCAGAAAATTTTGGTTTTTTATAAAAAAAGGAAGAGTCTTTGAGACAAGTAAGTTATGCTGGGACCTGACAGCATATCCAAACCAGGGGAAACAGTTCTTTGTTTGCAACCTGGCCAGATTTCTTGTGTGGGCTTTAAACTAGGATCGATGGGAGAAGGGTATGATGTCAGGAACTCGGAAGGCAGGGGATAGCATGACACTGTGACGGCAGCAAATAAAAATGGGAACATTCAGGCTGATGCGGGGAGCATTGAAGGTTTAGGAACACATCTGAAATGCCTGTGCATCAATCCACGCATTGCGAGAAACAGGCAGGATGAACTGGAAGCATTAATCATTTCCCTATGATGTCATTAGCATTAGTGAGACTTGGTGCAATGAGTCCCATGACTGGAGTGCTGGAAGGCTATAGGTAGATCAGGTGGGATAGGCTGTGCAGGCAATGTGCAAATATTGCACTAGATGTAAAGGAGAGGTTTGACTCTAAAGCCCTTACAATTAGGGAAAAACACTCTTGGTGAAGATCAGAGGGATGGAAAACAAAGGTTATGTCTCTGTGGGTGTCCACTGCCAATCACCAGACCAGGACGTTAATATGGTGGAATTACTCTGTAGGCAATTAGGAAAAAAATCTCTGGATTCATAGCCCTTGTCCTCATAGGAGATTACAACTTCCCAAATATCAGCTGGAAATACCATACTGCTGTGACAAGCGGCTCTGGGAAATTCTCAAATGTTTGAAGGTAATTTCCTGTCACAAGTACTCAACTCAACGTCAACTACGAAAGGTACTCTCCTACATTGTTATTTATAAATAGAAAACTACTCAGGAGAGATATGTGATGTATTGTCCACAGTAATAAGGAAAGAGTTGAGTTTAAAATTTTTGTTTAAATATAAAACGGTAAGCAGAATTGTTACATTGAGTTTCAAGAAAGGGAATTTTAAGCTGTTCAGGTACTTAGCAGTGTCTCCTGGGAATCTGCTTTTGAGGGTTTAGGGATCAATGAGTACTGCTCAGTTTTGAAGAAATAACATTTAAAAGCACAGGAACAGATTTTAAACTTGTGACACAGTGAGATGGACATCCCATTGTGTTACAGGTCAAGCAAGAGGGAACCAAAGACTAGGTTGGCTCAACACGGAACTCCTCTTGGAACTTTTAAGGAAAAAGAGATTGTATGATCTCCAGAAGCAAGATCAGTCTTCACAGGCAGACCATAGAGTCATCATTCAGGTATGCAGGGGGAAAATACAGAAGACCGAATCTCAGCTAGAGCTGACACTGGCTAGTGTTGTGTCAAACAACAAGAAGGAATTTTTCAAGTATGTTAGTAGCAGGAGGAGGCCCAAGGAAAACACTGAAATTATACTTGATGAAGATAATCACTTGCCAAATAGGAATTCAGGAAAAGAGGACATATTTAAGCCTTTTTTTCCTCTCAATTTTTAATAATACTGATGCACATTGGCCTGCCTGGTTCCCTGAGATAGCAGACCACTTTCTAGTGACTTTCCATTTGTGGATACTACTGCTAAGTGGTATTTATGCTAAGTCAAGGTCTTTTTCAGTTTCCCATTTTCTGAGAGTGAGGAGTTAGAGAAGATGTCAGGAGGGAGCACAGCCAGCACAGCTGACCTGAACTGGCCAAGAAAATATTCCATACTATAGAATATCATGCCCTATATATAAACTGAGGGCAGTTGGTTGAGAGGGGCCAATTGCTGCTGGGGGACAGGCTGGGCATTTGACAGTGGGCGATGGGTTTGAGTTTCTTCCTTGAGTTTTATTTTTCTGTCTCTTTTTGGTATCTTGCCTTTTATTACAAGTATTATTGTAATTATCATTGTTGCTGTTATATTTTAATTTATTATTTTTAAACTGATTTTATCTCAACCCACAACTTTTACCTGCTTCCGGTTCTCCTCCTTACCCCACCAGGACAGGGAGTGAGGGGGCATCTGCATGTCACGTGGCTGCCAGCTGCAGCCAAGCTACACTGCGACCAAAGGTGGCTGCTCCCCATAGGCATTCATGATTGTTTTGGTCTCAGTTTGTTTCAAATGCAGGCATGTTCAAATATCATGTTCAAACTTTGAGGATTCCTCACAAATCCCCTCTGAACATGAAAATATCTTTGCTGGTTTTGTCAGTGATAGACAAGTGAATTTTCTTCATAGTAGCTAGAAGGGGACTGTGTTTTCGATTTCTGCTGAAAATATAGCAATAGTTTCATCATTGCTGAACACTGCCTAGACAGAGCCAAGGACTTTTCTGCTCCTCATACTGCTCCACGAGCGAATAGGCTGAGGGAGGAGAACTAGCTGGGAGGAGAGACAGTTTGGAAAGCTGCCTCCAGGTGACCAAAGAGATATTCCATACCACATGGCATCACGCTCAGCAGTAAAAAATGGGTGAAGGAGAAGAAAAGGGGGCATTCAGAGTTAGAAGGACAAGTTCACACTGTTCTTAAAATGTAAGACACATAATGATCCTGCTGGTTGATTATGAAGGAAGATTATAAAAGAGAATCACTTGAGCAGTGTGCTAACATTGATGCTTAAGGGGTTTTGAAATGCTTCTTTTCAAGCACTTTTCCTACATGTAATGTTATTAGCCTGGTACAAACAAATAGATCTGAGTGCTTCTTGAGGTCTACCTGCAGCTGATTTGCCCTTCCTTTGGTTTCCCTTAAAATTTTCTTCACCCTGATCCCATCTTCTTTTTTTTGAGCTACTCTTTTAACCAAGCAACCTGTGGGGGAAGAAGGTTGTGACATTGTCTAATTGATATGACCTGACTAGGAACATTCTCTTTTTCTAAGCAAATATAATTTTTCTTATATGCTTTTAAATACTGTGTTTAATTTGCACAGTAAGAGTATGTTAATACAAGATCCATGCTGACGCTTCTTCCAATGCGCAGTATGGGGTTTTTTGGAGGATTTGTCTGAACACAGTCATCTATTAAATTATTATACAACATATGATGTGAAAGCAGAAGGAAAAAAATGAAAAATGGTTTACTCATCAAAAAAGGTAATTTTTAATTATGCATGTCTAGAATTACCAGCTATGTTTTTAATTCTCTTTGTTGGTAGAGTATCGGTTTAGTACAAATGGTAAACATGAAATTGCAGCAGGCACTGTTTGAAGAAAGAAGTTCTTAGCATACAAATCCATAGAGTAAAGGATACAGACATTGAGAACAGATGGTCTGCCAACCATAGAGAACAGAAGCAAATGAAGAAAACAACATAAACCCAAAATTTTATTTTGCAGCTTCAGAGGAAAATTGACAGTCTATTTAGAACTTAAAATAAACCTACTCTTATAGCTTTATACTCATCTCTGGTGTCAAACTATCCCTACTTTGAGATTTTTTTCCTTTCAAAATCTCCAAAAAGGGTTTTCTGAACCTCCTTTTCTCAAGGTTAACAGAAAACAAATCTTTGTATATTCGCTTTCTTTAAGGTCAGACAGAATCAAGGCCAAGCTCTCTTTCCTGAAGGTTAGAGCAAAAATAACTTAAGACACACCTGTTTCTAGGCAGTTTTCTTTCGCTAAGAAACTTGTTCACTCTTTCCCAGCAGAAAACTACTTTATTTCCATATCATTGCATCTTTTCATGAACTTTCAGCCACTCAGAAATCTGTATTCTCGAGTCTTGTTTCCGAATAGTAATTCCTATTTAATAGCATATAGATGTGGCCTGTTTCCTAACCTAGTACCCTAACTGAGAACTCTGGCCCTATATGAATAACAGTCTGTCTAAGGTGCTTTTTTTGCATTTTCAAAATCAGAAAATTTCAAGAAGACATATAAAATGATCTAATAAATTCAAAAATTCAAATTGAATTAAGCTTTTATATGCCTGCTGTACTATCGAAGCTGTGACAATCTGTTTTCCTGTGTTTTTCAGGAAGAGTGTTTTTCTTTTTTCTTTTGTGCTGTAACAATTTTTTGGCATAGATGACTCTTTACAATGCAGATTTTCAGCGATAACAGTGTTTGAACAAAGTTTGATTACGAAGCACAAGTTGGTGGCAGGTTATATTTACCTGTACTTGCTCAAATGAAGAATAGACAAAGATATAACTACTTGATTTTTTCCAGATGCAGATGACTCATTCATTTGAGCATGTCAATTACGATTTATGCACTTATTGCTAAGGAAAGCAAAACCTTATGCTCTCCTACACTGATGTAGATCTGGCTCAAAATTCTGGATTTAGTCTCGGCAGTTGTCTGAAACTTATACATAGATTTTTGCCACTGAACATTGTCTTCAGAAAAGCTTTTAAGCACAGAGCATGTGGAATGCTGTGATGATATAGAATGCTGCCATCTTTCTTTGGCAGACAAATAAAAATGTGAGTATTCTCTGATGTTTTCCAGACAAAATAAGTTGGTTTCATTTAACTGTCTGGTGAAGACAGTTGAACCAAACTGAAATTACCTGATTTCATATCTAAAGAGAAAACATCTATCCTATTTTTACCCATTGCTCTTCTTCTTTTTCCCACTCTTAGCAAATAAAATTAACGTTTAATATGGATTAATACATAAGACACATAATTTTTAGAAAAGACATAAGCTGTTGTCTTAGGTAACATTGGTCCAACGATACTGCTAATTTGTGCAGTATTTTTTCTGTATTATGTGAAGCAGCTGAATATGGAAATTAATTACAAAATATATAAATAATAATACCATAAACTTTCCTTTAATACCAGGAATGTTAATTTTTTTATTACTGTATTTTTTCTGACTCTTCTCATAGGTTAATGGGTAAAAAACGAATTAATTTTTAAAACTCTACAGAAGTAATCTAAAGTTTTCTTTACCCAACCCAAGTTTTCTGACTCTTTAGCTCTGTAAGCAATCCTTAGGCTTGTTAACATTGTCTAGATAAAGAATTATAGCCATGTGCATCTCAGCTCTTTTCAAGAAATGTGCTTCACCTTTGAGCTGCTACGGCTTTCTTGGCCTCAATGAAAAGAGACAGCTCTGACCTCCATTTGCCAGCAGATGAAGGTATTCCTGGCATTTTGCTTAGAGACAATCTACACTCTGTCACAAAAATCAAACTAAGATTTATAAGATAATGCTGAACTGACCAAAACATTGTATCTTCATTAATAGAAAGTAACAGAGAAACCCGTATCGCTAGCTGCTTTCTCCTGAAGGAAAAGCAGCAACAAGAAAAATTGTAGAAGTGAGAAAAGGGATGGATGAACAAAGGAGCAAATGAAGTGCAAACACTTTGACTTTTCTTTAGTATAACTGGGGTGTGGAATAAAAAACAAACTTTGTTTTTAACCCAAACTCCTGAGGGTAGATCAAAGGAATTTCTACTACCTTGATGTAAGCTTAGAATTCCTACATTTATCCATATGCTATTTTCATGGTTCTATTTCAAATCCTTGTTGGTCAGAGTAGGAGTAAAAAAGCACAATAAAAGGATTTAAAACTAGGTTTTAAGCAGATCACTGAATTCTCCTCTGGTGTATATTTCTCTGCTGACAGCATTTTTATAATTTCAGATTTGCTTTAAATCCTCTTAGGATGTTAAAGTAAATAAAGAACATTTGCCAAATTTCCCACTCAAACCTATTAATAGAAATTGCACAGTTAACCAGTTGGAGGATTATCTTATATTACTTGAATATTATTTTAAAATGTACGTTATTCTCTGTGCAAAGTGTTCTCTGAAATAGATCCAGCTGCACTGTTTGTATACTGATGAGTGCTGTCCTGCTGAAATTCACTTTTAAGATAAAGCAGCAGAAATTTACTGGACATACACAAAACTCTAGTTCTATACCTATATAGATTCTTAATAGGATTTCAGGTTCAGATTGCTTTATTTAATCTCCATTTCTTCTCCTGGCCCTTTCAGCTAAGCAAAAACTTCTGCATTCACAGAAATATCTAACAGAATTATTACAGAAGAATTTCTGGATTTTTCAATTGGAGAAGCACTATATGGTGAAAGAAGGCTATTTTCAGATTGTGAGTGACCATCCCAATCTGACAGTTTACAATACCTGGTCAGCTTTATGGATATAGGACACTGAAGCACAATGAGGTGCAAGTCTTTTATGTGTAATGAGTAGTCCTGCAGCTTTTATACAAAGGGACAGAGGAAAGCAGGTAAATGGATAACCTTTATGAATACTTTTGCATTTTGTGGTTTTGCAGTCAACAAACAAGACTTCTCCATATTACCAATTAGAGGTTTACTCAGGTAGAGGTTCACATATTTGCTGTGTTTAAACATATGGTATCTTATGTCTTACCCCAGATAGACAGACTTCAGTTCTGTATGTCCACTTCCAAATTCTAGAGTCTCCTTTTTCCTAACCTTATTAACAGTTTCAAATATGATTTGGGAGTTGGAAAGATTTGTGTAAATTGCAACCTTGATCGTTGAATTTGCTCTCATCATCTCTGCTTCTGCCATATCTGCAAATCTACCTACTTACGGTGTGACCATTATTATAATATGTATCACCTTTTAAATTCTGAAAGACAAAGCTTTTTTCACAATGTGTATGTGCATATGTTTACATGAGAGAATCATAAAATTGTTTTTGTTAAAAGGGACCTATGGAAATCATCAGAAAATTTGCAGGCAACACTGATTTTTGTGGGAGTGTTGATCTGCTGGAGGGTAGGAAGGCTCTGCAGAGGATCTGGGCAGGCTGGATTGATGGGCTGAGGCCAGCTGTATGAGGTTTAACAAGGCAAAATGTCAAGTCCTGCCCTTGGGTCACAACAGTTCCAGGCAGCTCTACAGGATGGGGGGAGAGTGGTTGGAAATCTGCCTGGTGGAAAAGGACCTGGGGGTGCTGGTGACAGTGGCTGAACATGAGCCAGTGTGTGCCCAGGTGGCCAAGAAGGCCAACGGCATCCTGGCTTGTATCATGAATGATGATGTCAGCAGGACTAGGAAAGGGATTAGCCTTGACAAAAGGAGGCTTGGGGCAACCCTGTTACTCTCTACAACTACCTGGAATAAGATTATAGAAAGGTGGGGTGTGGGTTTCTTCTCACAGGAAACAAAGGACAAGACGAGAGGAAATGGCCTAAAGTTATGTCAGGGAAGGCTTAAAATAGAGATTAGGAAAAGTTTCTTCACTGAAAGTCTGGTCAGGTATTGCAGCAGGCTCCTGAGGGCAGTGGTAGAATCACCATTCCTGGAAGTGTTCAGAAAAAATGTCTAAATATGGCACTTAGGGACACGGTGTAATGGTGAACACAGCAGTGCTGGGAAGGTTTGGACTTGGTAATATCAGAGGTGTTTTCCAACCTTAATGATTCAATGATTCTGGTAATGATAATTGTTCACAGGTGGGCCAAAAAACAACCTTTTGATTAGGTTGTTTAGGGTCTGCGCATGCATAGTTTTTTATACATACAGGGCCTTAAATTCCATGGGTTATGTGCATTCCAAATATCCGTGCAATCCATGCAACTATCATGGTTTGCAAGAAATCTGCTGGATAGGCTTTAGAGCTTATGGATTTTAATGCTGAATTAGAATGTAGAGCTAAACAAACAAACATTTAAAAAATGGCCAAAAAGGAAGAGTTGTAAACACTTTAAAATGTAGGGATTTCCACATTTCATTCAAATATTAAGCAGTAGTTTAGTTGAGGGGTTTCTAGTGGGGACAGCCTCTGAAGTTTTTCCTTCTCCAGTTTTTCACAGAGGTAAACTGTTCTCAATAATGCTGTTCTAGGTGTGGGCCCCATAAGACACGAACCTATTACCTTCGTTGACCAGCTTTAGGTGATTTACCATTGTTTTCCTTGCAGATCTGAAGCTTCTGTAATACCAGTTGCTGCTTTTCTACACTTGGCTCCTTAGGGACATATTGTTCTCACTGCAGGTCAATTTTGACTTAAAAAGTTCGAGGTGGCACATTGCTCCATTTTGTGCTCATTGGTCAATATGTCCCTTAGAGATTTTGCTCTTGCAGTTTTCATCCTCTCTTAGCTAGGAGAAGAAAAGAATCTGTAATGTTTATCCCAGAGTGCCAGAGCTCAGTGAGGGGACAGTTGTTGGAATTATAGCTGCTTCATTGCACAACTGAATAAATTTACAAATGAAAGAAGAGCTGTGCAGTCTTAGGTAGGGTAGCTGAAGAAGTATAAGAGAGACCTGCATTGAAAACGAGTTTGTTTACCTTATCGTAGTATTCATTAATTCTGGAGTTAGCCATATGGGAAGGTTGGATACTGAGAAAAACACTCTGGAGATAAGCCTGTTTCTTCCAGCTGAAGACCTATATCTATGTCAGCATGATTTTGAAGGGTCTCTAAAATTTTTGGTGATTGAATAGATATTGAAGAAGGAAGTGTGTAACACAACTCTGAGCTAGACAGAGAAAACTGCTTTTAAACTTCCGGTTGTTTGAGTTCATCTCCAGTTTTGCAGAATTATGTTTGTAGACATACAACATATGGGAAGGAGAGGAGTGTGAAAGAGAACAATCCAATGTTGAATGGGCAAGGTAACAGATTTTCATTCTGATTGTCTAAATCAATGTTAGCTGCTTCATCAGCATTTTTCTTCTCTTCAGTAACTACCAATTACCAAAAAGCTCTATAAGCTTTTTCAGTTTATGTAAAAGGAGCATTTGTAATACGCCTCAAGTGTTTTCCTGCTTAATATAGCCTCATGATTACACTTCTCTATTTAAAGTAGAAGAAGTGGCTTTTACACAATTGTCAGAGCTTGCTCAAAATAAACTCTTTTATAGTAACCTTTCTAATTGGTTGTCAAGATTTGTTTTTCGTAAGTAATCATTTCTGAAAACTACCAGCACTCAATTGAGCAGTGTTCATTCCTCTGTTTAATCACAAACTGCCTATGTGGCACTATTAAGTCTGTGCTTCTGTAGGAGTGTCATGGAATTCTTGCTCCTCTTCCTCTAGACTGAGCACTTGATAAGGATTGTAAGCTTATTCCTCTTTGCAGAAACAACCTACAATATAGTAACAAGAATCTGATTCTGCCATTATTCTGATACCAAAGCACGTCAAACTTTCCAAATTATGGATCAGTTGAGAAGAGCAGTAAGGTTATTTCCTTATTTCTCTCTTTTAAAACTTCAGGTTTAGCTGACATATATTGACTTGTCTTATTTAAGTATATTAATATCTCTTTACCTAGACAACATTGAGGGCACACAAGGGCCTGGTCAGTAAAGTGCTTCTGACCTCGCTAAGCACTAAGATATGCATGTTTTGTATCTGCACAGGGGAAAACATGATTTAACAGGTAAGAAAATCTTATAGGGAAATGCAATTGCATTCACAAATTCATAATGCATTGATGATTATCATGTTAGAGGAACTTAGGCAGGCTAAAGGATCATCTTTTCCAAATGAGTGTGATCACATATCCCCTTCTTTTTTTCAGTACTTCCATATTTTCTTTCTGTAATACCAAGCCTAGAATTAGAGTTGATGTATTTGCCTTACTTACACGTCTATTCCTCGAAAAGCAATGGGATTTTGCTTCAGAATAATCTTAGCTTTGAAACCTAGCGTCACAACAATATGTTTCAGGATACGTTGCTATCATATAGTGTGTTTAATGTCATTTAGGTATTCTCAACCTTATATCCACTTCAGATGTATATACATGTATATATTTTTATTAATACATATGTACACAATCACTTATGTAAGATAAACAGCATAAGTATTCTCCGATTCACTATGTCATTTGACCTGTTGCCTTAGTATTGAGCTTTTTTTGAGATTATATACCCAACACGTCTTTCCAAATCAGGTAACCAATGTGCAGGAATTCTCATCTTCTAGACTCATGGATAAAGTGGGCCATACTCATGATTAAGTATAAATAGATATATATTTATGCAGTACTTGCTTTATTAACTACCAGTTATGAATTGACAATAATGCTGTTTTTGAAGAGCCTCATAACATGTACAATTTCCTTAAAAAAGGTTGAGGCTGAATAGAGGAAAGAAGTACTAGGACTTTGTAGTACTGTATAAAAAAATAAACCTGGCTAATTCTTTCTGTCAAATGAGACTGGACTCCAGAAAGTGATTGAGTCTTTTGGTAACCCTGATTTCCTTCTTTCTCTTCAACTTTTCTCCACTCTTAACTGTTTTGCCTAGGTATACACTGTGAGTCTGTGAAGCAGTGAATAGGGTCAATTTATCACAAAGATGATCCCAGGGCTGGAATACTTCTCCTGTGAAGACAGGCTGAGAGAGCTGGGATTGTTCAGCCTGGAGAAGAGAAGGCTCTGGGGAGACCTTAGAGCAGTCTCCCAGTACCTAGACAGGACCTGAAAGAAGGTTGGAGAGAGACTTTTTAAAAGGACATGTAGTGATAATGGCCTTAAGCTGAAGTAGGCTAGGTTTTGATTTGGTGTTAGGAAGAAATTCTTTGCTGTGAAGGTGCTGAGGCTCTGAAACAGGTTGTCCAGAGAGGCTGTTGTCAGAGACTGAAAATAGTTTATGTCTCAAACATTGATATAAAGTTTTTAAGAAACTACAGCCACAGAAACCTCCCTGAAGAACTTTGGACTGTAAACNATCCTGTGTTTTGGGGGGACTGACACCACCAGAGGACCTGCTGAAGAAGATTGTGCGAGACTGACACCACCAGAACACCTGCTGAAGAAGATCGGGGGGACTGACACCACCAGAAGACCTGCTGAAGAAGATCGTCGAGGCACCAGTGGGACCCACGGAGTGGTGATATTCTTTTTATTCTGTCTCTGTCACGCCTCATCCCCCCCGCCTATTTTCCATTTCTTTCTCTCTCCTTTTCTTTTCTCTTTCTCTGATATTTACTATATAAAAAAATTATTGTCACTGGCATATGGTCTCGTTTGCACCTTAATTTGGGCAGAGGAATTTCCAAAGAACCTTAATAATAATAATGATTGGATCCTAACATTGGATCTTAACAGCTGTGGACTCCCCATCCCTGCAAATGTGGAAGACTCAGTTGATCTAGTGAAAGGTTTTGGAGCTAGATGATCTTAATAGTTTCTTCCAACCCAAGTTGTTCTATGGTTCTATGATTCTATGAAAAATCAACTATATACACATTACAATGGAAAGAAATCCTGTGTGTAAGGAGTCTGAAAAAAAAAATTTACTTGTAATTCCAAGAACTTTAAGAACAGAAAAAATTACAGTCCAGCTCTGCAATTAACCACTGGAAGTGATATTAGAAGAATAAAATCTTGGCTGAGCTTGACAAAGAGGGAGGCATCTAAATAAGGGCACAGGTAAAGTGGTATGGGTAAAACTCAAGGGTGGTCATAGAGATGATTTGAAGATTTCAGTGTACAAAGAAGTCAGGTTTTGGAGGATAAAGGTCTAAACTAAATAGACATTTTTTTCCCCTTCTCTGAGAACAGCAAGGGGGTTGCTAGTCATAGTTTGCTGTTGCTAAATATTTAACTATTACAACAATATTGAAGAAGTTTGTTTGGACTGTCCGAATATTTTTAAGTTTTATTCTTAGTACCAAAATGCCAAACACATTTTGAACTGAAGCAAGTAAAATTTGTTAATTATGTCAGCATATTATTCTACTTTCTCAGTCTGGTTGCTTTACACTTGGCTTCTAGGAGAATATAACTTGCATTAGGTATTTTCCTTACCCGACCCTTTTGCTGATAAAGATAGTTGACTTCCCTGGCAAGCTGCACAGTGACTGCAGATCTTCTCCAGGGAGTTTTTTTATCCAGTATGAGATTTTGCTGCTGGTGGGTTTTACAACATCAAAGGTGCCAAGACTCGTAAACTCAGAGTTTCCTCTCAAGATTTCTTCCAATAAAAGGAGGAAGAATCTCTGCCATGATGCAGTTAGAAAACTGTCTGGGTAGAAAGACATTAAAAGAAGAAAATGAGACCTGGGAATTAAGAAGTAACCAAACCAGAAAAACAAGCAAATGAACAGAAAACCCAGACCAAACTAAAAGCAGAACAAAGCTTACTGTCACTTGTCTCCTACAATAATGATCCTTTCTTTGCATTTGGTGAAACAACAGACAATGTCCCGGAAGATAAATTTTTCCTGACTGCTAATTAATCAATGAAAGCTCTACTATTCTACCAATATTCTTCTACTTCCTTATTTCTTTCATTATTTTCTGATACCATTCTTCAGCTTCAAATATCCTAAGCTCTTTACCAGTACTTAACTTTAGACTTGTTCTGGTTGGATAAACACAGATCTCACCTGCACCCGCTATTCTGGTTTTTGGTGCTCCATATGCCCTGTCTTTGACTTTCAGGTGCCTGAGAGATGCCTTTCAAATGTGTATTTTGTTTCTGGAATGAACATATACATACTGTCTATTCCATTGTTATTAACAGTGATGATCATCTTTCAGCAAATAAAACAGTAGTGGCAATCCTCAAGAGAACACAAATTGTTTGTCTTTTACCCTACTGTCCTATGAGAAGGACTAGCATAGATAGGGTTGTATTTAGACATCAGTTTACATCCCATTATTGCAGCTATAAAGCATCTGCCTGACTTGAGATTCAAACAATATTTGTGTAAGCTTAGTACGCTTAAAATAAGTTACTCTTAATATAAGAATATTAGTAAGTCAAAGAACAGAACATTTCTGTGTTTTATTTTATTTTTAATACTGGGTGGATAAAAATCTCCTACATCTTAAAATGAAATTTAGTCACACGCAGGCATCTACAATTTCTATGTGCCCAGAAGATGGTATTTGAGGTTTATCAATTATAATAAGCTGTAACATCCCGAGGCTTAAATATTACCAAGAAACAAAGGATGATACTTTTTAATACCAAAATGCTCTACTATATTTGATGGATTAAAACAGCAGGCAATGAAAATGTAGTATTTTAAGATATCTTACAATGCCTCGAGAATATGCTTAAGGCTTACTTATAACTTGATTGAAAAATGCTTTTAAGAATGTCCCCACAGTTCATCAAACAGGTATAAGAGGCTAGTAAGTTTACAGTAACAAAAAATACTTGTAAATTGAATTCCTCCTGTTGTATTTTCTACACTGTATGTAATCTTGAAAATCACAAATCATTGTGAGTGTCAGGATGAAAATTAGAATTAATTCTATCACATTGATTTTTCTTCTGCTTAGAGTATCATGTGCTGTGGTTATGAGCAAATCTTTGAATCACTGTAAGTGTTAACAGTGATGACAAAATTATTTGTCTCTGTAATCACAATCCTGTTGGAGAGTAGGCAGCTGACCACAGAGAACTTCCCAGCCCTTTTGTCTAACTGGAAAGAAGTAAGTGAACATTCTTCAGAAAATGCAGGTCCATATTCAAATAATGGACATGAAAGAGATCTTAAAGGAAAAAAATTAAAATAAAAAAGATACTATGACTCTTCACATCGGTTGGATGCTTACCCTTACTTTGCAGTGGCAACTAGTACTACATATCATGTTGATATTAGTGTTCGGTGGAGAAGTATGTGGGAAGACAGTAGTTTTGGGTTTTTGTCTCTCGGCAGTTGACAAGGGTCATTCTAATTTCCTGCAGGCATGGCATTCTTTTCCACAGTCCTTGTACTTGCCCCAAAGTACAAAGAACCACCATTTGAAGTCTTACAAGTTTAATCTTCCTTTAATTTGTATGAGTTTTACAAAACTAATGCCTACTGACTGCATATAGCAATAGGAACTCAAAATTTCTCTTTTTACTGAGGGTTTTTTTTCAGGTGTTTTTACTCAGTTTTTGTTGAGTGTATTTGCTCACATAGATTGTTGGTACTTTGACAGATGGCAGTGAGAAATAGCAAATCCTTTCTCTTCATACTCACCATTTTTATTTTAAATAGCTAAAATAAATACTAATATATTTCTCTCCACCAAAATATTTTTGCAATGAGTAAGCCTAGTAGAAAGTTTTTTACACATACATTGATACAAACTCAGAAGGGAGTTTGACCCAACCTCACCAACCTGTTTCTTGGGAAAGGACACATTTGTATTGCATGAATTCTCTACTGACAAGGTAGCTAATAGCTGTTCATGAGACGCCCAGCACAAGGGAATGTCTAAGATTCACTCTGCTGTGCTAAAAGAAAATGCGTTCTCGGGCAGTTTTGATGAGCACGAGTTTTATGGTATTCTAGTGCATTAATAACCAAGACCCTGGATTACAGGAAATTCCTAGAAGTTCAAGTTGTTTATTTTTGATTACTTTCTTAGTGAATAGAGACATTCATATGGCAGGACTTTGCTCCAAGTAATTAGTTCCTGTTCGGAGAGACAAAGCCCACAGGATATAGCTCACCCAAGTAATGTGACTCAGCATTTAAAAGCTACAAATCTGTTGTGTCGTCTCTCCTAAATGAAAAGCAGATGACAAATTGAAATCAAGTCTCCTAATAAGGTGTATTTGTTGCTTTAGCTTTTCCTTTTTCATAAAACTTTTCCTATTAACTGGGGTCCTGAGTCATACAATGAAACTAATTTTCCTCCTTTTACCCATCTTAAGTTAAGTATAAATAGAGATTTAAGGATTATCTGCCAAATGCTGAATTCTCTAGAGAATACAAAGTGTATAAAAAAACCCCAACAGTCCATTGCTCTTCAAGTGCTTTGTGTCTCCTGTTATGTAGGAAACTTGTTTGATTTGGCAAGGTTTCCTTTGTGACTGCAACAGCATTAGTAAGAACTTTCTAGTTAGAAGATAGTACCAAGTCATGTAAAACTGTTAGAAAACATATATTGCATGCAACAAGTGAGGGGGTTATAAATCTGACCTTTAGGATTCATCTTAATGACTATGGTTTAATAAAGCTTTCCTCCGTGTTAGACTTGGCAAGCATTTATTTTTAGCAGCCCTGCAGTCTTGTGAATACAATAGGAATAATTTGTCCAGTACACACTGTCTTGGTCTTCTCGTGCCTCAAACAAGATTATTTGTATTTCTGTTGAATAATCAGACTTCAATAATGGCCTTTCCAGTTTCAAGTTCTATGATTAATACAAAATTTTTTCATATACGTGTGCATACATACTTACATAATTACATATACACAAACACAAACTCCCTTGAGTACTGTTGAGGATGTTGTAGGTATTATTTACTTAAATTACTTCAGCTTTCCTTCTCCTCATAGTGATAATGCTGCACAATATCTTTCCTTATTTTATTTTTAATATTTACTTTTTAAAGAAAATCTAGAAGTTCAAAATAATAGCGATGTATGTTAGCTAATAGGGCTGTGGAGAAATTTGCCTTGCTTTCATTGTAAGATTATAGAGCAATTAATACTGACAAAGACAGGAAAGAGGGATATAATTAAGATACATGAGTAGCTTCACTGACAGTTTGAAAGTGACTGAAAAAGTGGCCACAGTAAAACCTTCAGGAAGAAGGTTAAAAATTTAATTAGAAATACTTCCTCAAATTTGGTCATGGTGAACCAAAGTAAAGAACATGATAGCTTCACAGGTGTAGTGGAACAGAAAACACAGGTGAAGTAAATTCTGCCACTTATTTAATGACAATTTAAAGCACTAGGAATAGAAAAAATTCTCAACAAAGGAATTATGGCTGAAGACTAGGGAAGAAGTTATAATTTCCACGGAAGAAACATCAGGTGGTAAAATGAAGAAAGATTTTCCTGAAGACAAAAAGAAAAAGGAGAGAGGAAAAAAACCCCTAAGATACATTGTTGTACAAGGAGAGTAGGTTATCATAGAAGTGATGATTTCCCATCTGTTGTAAGGATCAACAAAAGAGGTTTTCCCATTCATTTGTGAGGACAGTTAGAATAGGACAGACATGGAATGGAAACAGACGTGGAAAGAAAACAAGGAAGTGAGGAAATAGATACGGATTAGTGCTCATATCCATTTTCAAGAGTCTTGCAGTATGAGTCGTGAGGAGGGATACAAAGAGAATTACAATCAAGTAAGAAAGCATTTATAATAAGGAGATAGATCATGAATGCAGAGGAAGAAGCTGAAAATGGGTAAAGATTAATGATAAAAAGAAAGTGAGGAAGAGAGCACTGCAGGTCAGGAAACATGAGAGGATGAGGTCAAGCAGAATTAGATCTGAAGTAGGTCAGTGAATTAAACTTCATTTACATATACTTGTTTTGATCATTTTTAAAGGAAGTTATAATTCAGTATGACAAAGCAGGAGTGCACCAAAAACTGCTATCTCTGTTTCTTCGGAGAAAGTCTTTCACGTATGAAATAGAAGACCAAAGGTTGCCTCATTTCCATAACTATTGTGAATAGCATTTGTCTTGATAATTAAAGCAAAATCAAAATAATTACCTGTAGTAAAACAGAGAATATATTAAAAGTAATTTTTTGAAATTCAACTGAAAAGGATAACAATATTTTATAGAATACTTTCCAGAATCTCTCAGTCTTTAGAGAAGTCTTCCTTCATGAGGAACCTGCCAGTTTTACACAAGAATCTCTAAGAGAGCTTTTAGCAGAATGATTTTGGCACTCCTTTCTAGCTGATGACCTGGGCCAATTTTTAGTTTTTTTCATGAGTAATGATCTCAAAAAATGAACGGAGCTCCTCATAACAGGATTTTACTTAATTACCTCGAAGTTAGTATTCAGGAAGTTATATCGTTTTCTAAATATCTATATTTGGACAGATACACATGAAAAGATAACTTCAATCTTTATTGTACATATTAAAATTTAAAGTAATTTTTAAATCAAATGGATCAGAATCTAATGGCGGTCCTTTCTTCCATAATGTTGATACGAAGAAATCTGAGATACCACCAGCTGTTCCAAATTATGAAAAGTCTACAGAGAAAACTCATTGAGGCCTTCCAGTACTTAAACCTTACAAAATAGCTCAATAACTTTTTCCACAGGCAGATGATGACACAACAAGAGGGAACGGCTTTAAACTAAAAGAGTAGAGATTTCTATTAGATGCTAGAAAGAAATTGTTTAGAGGGAGGTGTGACACTGGAATAGGTTTTCCAGAGAAGTTGAGGATGCATCATGTGGCGGCGCCAACCCAACCACCCTTCAGGGTGCCTCGTTGCAGCCGGGAGCGCGGCAACCTTCCCACCGCTGGTCCGGAGGGGCTGGGTGGCTTCCAAAGCAGGAGGGCTGCCGGGTTCGCGCTCAGGGCCTGACTCGCCCACCGGTGTTAGAGGCACAGGAGAGGAATGAGAGAAGCAGGGGTTCTTCGAGGTAAAGCAGGGACGGTTTACTCCTTGAACAAGGGGTGAAGAATGGGGGAGAAGAGCAGAGGGGGAGAAGAACCCAGAACAATGGTTACAGAGGGTTAAATACTAAGTAAAAGGGGAGGGAGATACCTAGGAATACACCAACTGGGGTACGGCACACAGGCAGACTGACAGCACATAAACCAATAACAGCAACAGGGGGAAGAGAGGGGCAACAAGGAGCCAATGAGGGACCCAGCAGCAGGACATTGCCACGTGTGGGAGAAACCAATGAGCATAGGGGGATTAATATAATTCAGATAAGTGGGGAAAAGGACCATGGGGGTCACACGGTTTCTCACCCTAAGTGAAAGAACAGGGAGATGTTTCGGGAACACTGCCTGAGCGCGCTCAGGCAGCACGGACGTTCTTTGAATCACTGCAACAGCGTTATCTCTGGAAGTGTTTAAGACCAGGATAGGTAGGATTTGAGTAACCTGGTCTGTAGAAATTGTCTCTGCCTGTGGCAGGGGCATGGGACTAAAGGATCTGTAATGTCCCTTCCAACCCGAACCATTCCATGACTCTATAATTCTATTATTAACCTTTTAGATAAGAGGTCAGGAGACTACTCAAGAACTTTGAATAGGGGCAGAAGAAAACACTCCTTCCTGCTTCAGCTTTTAAGCAGAAAGTTTCTTCTTATTCCTTTTCTGCACTTACTTACAAAATATTTTGGACCATTATGTAGATTTGCTCCCTTAGATGCTTTTAACGTAAGAGAAAACTAAGACTACTAAACTATATAATATTAGAACTGTTATTTAATTTTATTGTACAAACACACTATATGTATTAGTAAATCATGGCAAATATATGGCTCAGGTGCTAAAGATGCTGATGTTATAACTGACAACAGAATATTGGATGATGGATTTTGACATTCTTTGCTCCAAAGTATTTCCCGAATTATTTGTCTAATTTACACAGTGTTTGGAAATGTAAAAAAAAGATGTAAGTGAGTAACTGAATGATGGTCTCTCTTTGGTTATGCGTGTAATATTGTTGGGAGACCCTTAACCCTTTTTAGCTTGATTTCTATCCCTCTCTTATTACCATGTTTTAAATAAATAAAATTGAATTCATCTTTGTGCTTCACATCTCGTTGATTTTCCTTGTTTTTCATTCAGATGGTGTAAATGACAAGGCCCAAGTGACTGTACCGTGTGCCTGGACAACATGCCAAGAGAGACTTCCAGAATTTCTCTCTGTGTGTCTCTCTCTGTCTCTACCAAAAAACCCTGTTGGCAGCCTAATGCTGAATCCAGGACTGGTGACCTCTCTCTCTCTCTCTCTGTCTCTCTCTCACTCCCTCTCTCCCCTGCCCCTTGTGCTGGCCCTCCCCGCTCTCTTTTTCTCTTTAAGTTGTTAAGTAACATAAGTCCTGCCTTGACTCCTCATAAAGACTCATAGCTTAGGTAAATATAATTGTGAAAGGGTCAACATTTGCAGAACATTTGTTCCATTAAAGCGGGTGTTTATGTACAGACCTTGAGAGTTATCTCACCCCAATCCACATCAAAGGTATTTGCGAATCATAGTTGCTCTCCACTTTTCATAGGTGGGATGTGACAGATGGGGAAGAACACTCCATAAAGTTATAAAGTCTTCATAATCTGACTTGGTTGATCTCTTGCAGATTAGGTTTATTTTACTTGTAACTTTATAGTTGATCACCTATGTACAACATTTTAACTCTCTAATAAGTAACTGCATTAATGTGGAGTGTAAGTGTATTTGTTGTTAGTATATTTGTCTTCTAAAATAATAGAGAATTATTTTAAGCAGAGGACTTATTCTCCCATTAACCTTGTGTCTAGTTTCTAATTAGTTCAACCTTTCTAGTGCTGTGATGTACACCTTTGAAATTTTATAAGATATTTTAATATAAAAGAGGAGTGAGTGCCTGAAAGACCCTTTTAGCATGAAAATTATTATGAATTTGCAGATACAGATATTAATAATTTTAAAAACTAAATTACATTCTTGTGTCAGCTAAGGTTACACAGTGATAATACATTAGTTTGTCAGCTCTGGAATTGGCCTCCTTTCCAATCTGATTTATTATGACTCATCTGCAGAATGAATAAGGTTCCTAAGCAGTTGCTGGCTAGCTCACCACATTACAAAACACAACACACTTTTCAGATAATCTTGGAGATGTTCAGGAACAGAATGGATGGGATTGTTGCAAGTGTGTTGCAAGATCGTTGCAATGAAAGAATTAGCAGATTTGTATCAAACAAGATGTACTTTGTAATACTGGTATAAATCCAAATTACATCTATCTTAGTCTGATATTAAAGAGAGAAAAGTTCAAACAGCAAGTTAGTTAACACTTCTACCAGTGTAACTGTAGCAGGAATCTGTGTTATTTTGTCTGATTTATTCTATACTTAAATCAAAAGTACAAAACCTATTCAAGTCATTAAATGTGCTATACAAAGGACTCTCCTCTATCTCCAATATTAGGATTGGTTGAAGAGTAAAACCAATGCAGAGGGATTAAAATTCACTTTCATTCATCGAAAAAATGAAATATGTGCTTCAAGTTTTTCTATCACTTTTATTAGTCTCTCTAAAGGAGAGACTATAATAGTTCTTTAATTTTAAATAAGCTGTTTGGGTTTTGGGGTTTTTTAAGAGCAGATCCATGAACCCTTTCTTCAATAATATTTGTATTTCAATAACATTGTGATTAAATTGTCTATCATATTTTTAGCAGTGTTGGAATTGAAATATAATTTATATTACTATAGCATACTCTTTTAGGGATTTTTCTGTTTCTGTTCAAGACTTCTTAACTTTTAGTTCAATCTTTTCTTCTTTTTGTCATTACTGGTATAATTTTTCATTATTTGGAAAATTGCTTTCTTTCTTCATCACTCCTTTTTCCTAGCAACTGATAACTTTTGAAGAACCTCCTTATATTTGCTTTCTTAATGATAAGTAGAGAGATATAGAAAAATAGAAGTGACGTAGGAAATGGTTCTTGTTGTACAGGTCCAAGCCTATTAGAGCTTGTACAACTGCAGTACAGTATAGAATTAGGGACTTTGTATTTAAATTCATATTAAATTTATTAAGAAGTTCAGCAGAAAAATATTTTTCCCCTTCAAAAATAAAAAATCTTCACCATAATATTTTCAGAGTTGAACACTTTTCTTCTATAGTCAGGAATTTGATTGCTTGGGGAGTTCTGGGTTGTTTCCACTGAACCCAGAGAGTTTCATGATGGACCTGAAATGTTCTTGCCTCTCAGATAAAGATTTTTTTTCTCTAAAACCACAAAGAAAAAGGTTTTTTTAAGTTTATACATGGTTGCTTTTTTTTTTTTTTTTTGAAAGTGGATTTATTCCAAGTTTCCCCAAAACATTATTCTTGAATAGTTATATCATCTGTCAAATACTTTCATACAGATTTAATCTGTAGTTTTATTGCATTGAAAGCAGAGGAGTCCTATTAGGGATTAATATCTTGCTTATTCTAATTAAAATAAACAAAAATCCAAGGCTTAACCTCCTGCAGTTGAACAGAACTTGGTCCATCTGTGCTGTGCTACTGTACCTTTCACCCATCTGTGTTATTGTGTCTTGGTTTAGCTGTTTGCCATGTTTTGCTTTGTGGTATTTGTGTTAACTTGCAGGTTTTTTCTATCAATGGATTCTGTTCAGAGCTTTAAGTCTGAGGACACTTGAAACTTGAGAGGAATCAAAAACCAGATCCAGATTTTGTGTCTCAGATGCTTAATATAAATTTATCACTAATGTTGTTTACTTGGACTTCATTATCTTTTAGTCTTGAAATGATTTGGACTACCCCCAACACTAAAAACAATAGAATAATGTTCTTGTGTCTCTTGAGTCTCCTTGGTCTCTGTTGGCTGGCTCTAGTTGCTGTGGTTTTGCATTTATAGGACAAAGTGCTTACAAGAATAGCAGCATTATAAAACTTAATGAGGCAAAAATATCGGAGAGGTCTGATCACCACATAAAACACCACCTTTTGGGATTATGTTGATGACTGAAATAATTACCTTGGGTTTTCATTGTAACTAGGTTTCAACTGAAAAAAGAAGCCACTTTTTCCTATTAATATAAGCTTTTTTAAAAGTAGGTTAATGAAATGTTTTAAATGATTCATAAATGTTTAGAGATTTTTGTCATATGAAACAAAGGTAGATTTAAAGTAACTAGTGCATTCTTTAATATCTGTGATACTTCTTAACTAAGAAGGAAGAAATAATTTTAGAAGTGTTATTTTCAGGACTTTAAAGTGCTGTAAAAATTAAAAATTCTGAGAACCTTAAAGATGCAAGGTACTTTTTTTAGAAGACACTTATCTCTTAGTGACTTTGTAAAGTGCCTATGAAAGTATAATATTATTTTAGTAATTTGCAATATTATCTTAGTAGGTCACAATAGTGAAAACTTGTAATCCACAAATACCTACTGCACTACCACAATATTTTCTGTCCTTTCCAGCATACCTGCCGTGTCTATGGAATGAGTTGTGAGGAATGAGTATTCAAGACAGCTGCGTTTGAACTTGGGGTCCTAGACCACACGGTTGTAATCCCAGAAATAACTGTGTGTTTCTGTCAGTAACAAGCAGCTGCTGTTTTGCTGACATTTAATGATGGTAAAAGCTCAGTGTAACAAAAACAAACAAGCAACCCAGAAAAGGTTCACCTCTGACTTCTTCAGTCCTAAGTGATCAATAAAGAATAGATAATTTGTCAGGAACATATTGTGAAGTGAAGCTCAGCATAAAGTTCAAGTTAAAGAAAGTACAAATTTTTTTTCTTTCTGATAGAGACCTGATCCCTTTAGGTCATCAATGATGTTTCTCAGTGTCTGAGTTTTCAGTGTTACAGTCTATACTCATTCTGTCTGACAGAATGACGTGTAGAAAACTTTTTTTTTTACTTTAGACAAAGCTTACCTTGGTAAATGTAATTATGTTTAGAAGTTTTTGAATACACTATAGAACTGCTCATAGTGTAATTAGATATACTAAAGTGGACCATATTCTAAGGATTTAAAAACTAGACAATTTGATAGCAAAGTTAAAAATAGAGTTGAGTCTTGTCTGAATTCATAATTTCTCTTGTATTTCATAGATTTTCATCCTCAGAAAGACTTTAACATTAAGCAGTATTTCAAAGTGGTTAAACAATTTCCATGAATTAATACCTTTGAGTAATCTGGTGTAAATTTTTTGTAATTCAATGGAATTAGAAGCCTTTGTAAAATAAAATTTTATCCATTCGCAGTTTATTCAACAGGGGACCCTGGTAGCATTCCCTATCACAGCAGATCATTGAAATTATTTTTTAAAGAGGAATTGTTTTATGTTCTATCAGTTTTATAGAGAATTTTGATGCTAGGCATGCTGTGTTTTGATGAAATTTAAGTCCAGAGAAACAAAAACAAGGTTAAGAAAATACATAGGCATTGTATGATTAAAAACATTAAACTGTTCTTCATTTTTGGCTGAATGCTAGTCCTTCCATAGTCTAGATCAAGAAGAAATAAATTTTTGTAAGGAGCATATTCTCTTTCTTCCTCGTGTCCTTGTGAAAATATACCCAGCTGGGCTAAATTATGTGCCTTGGAAACAGGGAAGTTCATAGACATTAAAGGAGAACCTCTTAGAATTGTAGGTTTTGAATTTCGCCCACAGCTGTTTCCTGTTAAGTGTATTTGATCTTGGGCAGGACTCTAATTTCAGCACAACTATAACCCTGCATGCTCCTAATAAAGACAGAACAAAGGGTCTTTCTTCTCTGAAAAATAAATAGTTTATTCCTCTTCTTGGTGTTAGAAATGTGGGAGGGAAAGCCTTGAATGCAGAGAGAATAAAACACTGACCTGAAACATAAAAGGGCAAAGTAGTAGTAAACTGGGAAAAAAAGACTATTTCTCAGCTAGTTTCTGTTCTCAAAAGAGTTTGATTGTGTCCAGCTCCCCTGGGATGCGCAGAGACAGCTCTGAGGGACTTGAGGAGGAAGATGGGAATAGCTGGAGTGCTCGGACAAGGGGCAGGTGTAAAATTTTAGGGGAGCTTGGTCTGTGCCTAGAAACTGGGACTTTGAACCAGGGGACTAGAGACAATCATAAAGTTAATTGTTCTGACAATAAAAAGTTTGATTACCCTTTTCTTTGAGAGAAGGTAAGTTACTACAACTCTAAGGTTGCTGACTGTCATCAGCAGAACTAGCTAGCTTGTATTTCAGTGGGAAAAAATGCACTGAGGGCTAATGTATTCCCTTTTAATTCTTTGGAGATTTGTAAAATATTTCTGGTTTTCCCACATCCAAGGAAGTAAATATCTTCCACTTTTTTTTCAACTTGTAATAATTGTGGACCAGCTGTTTTCATGTTCTCATTCCTCTAATTTCTTAGTCTGCATCCTCTGTCTGCTTTATTTTTCTTTCCTTATTTCCCCCTCCATATACTAAGTGACTACTCACTGTGAAGAAAGAATATACTCTTCAAGACATCTATTATAGAGGACAATGAATTTTGAAAACCGGTTAACTACCACAGTGAATTTTACCTTTTTTGAAACTACAAGACGTTATTTTACATTTTTATATTATCAGTAAGACAGATAAGTAATGTTTTAACTATTTCTTCAGTTGGAAAGGACAAATATGCAGATCCTGGTAGCTGTGGCCTTGCTACACTCATGTTCATTTTTGACTTATAACTTAGTAGTTGTCACTTCACAGAAGATACTGACAAATACAGGTTCAAAATTTCCTTGTTAGCTTTTCACCTCTTTTTGTCCTTAAGAGCAGTGATGGGTCTGTAATAAGGTGAAGTCTTCAACAGGATACCTGTCTATCATTCTGTCATAGGAAATGAGAATGGGAGATATGTTATGTATACAGAATTGTTTTCTAGGTCGTAGTGGAGATTTAGAACGTATCCATATCACTTTGAGACCAAATTTGTAGATGATTAACAGAAACTAACTTCCCAACTTCTAATTCAGCCGAATCCTACACACACTGCTACGAGGGGGGTAAAATATTTTCTGCTTATGATATTAACCAAGTAATAAGAAAACTCCTGGTACTGTAGAACACACTAGATTTAACCAGAGTTAATCTTGTATTAGAAAGCATGACTTTCTAATTTATGCAGCAGACTTAGTAGAGAATCATATAGCAATGTAAACTACTTCCAAAATAATTCGGTGGCCTTTAGTTTATTGAAATAATTCAGAAAATTTAACATTAAAATGAGACTCTCGTAGTGCATGTTACTACTTGTGTAGAAATAGACAGAAAGCACAAGCACTGCAGTAAGGACAATCTCGAGACAACTTGCTAGATGACAATTTAATACACATGGTTATAGCAAGAAAAAATGAGATGAAGCAAGCAGAGTTTGATGTTAGTTGGATGATGCTGCATGCTTGAAAGGAGGTTCTAGCACCGGAGATAGTCTACAGGGGGCAGGGGTCCCCCGTGCCCAGCCCCTGTGCTGCTGTGAGCACCCCAACGCACACACGGGAGCTCTTCCGTGTGAGCGGCTGCGCGGAGCTGGCTCTTCTCTTCCCTCAAGTGAGGGAGAGAGGCGTGGAAGTGGAAAGACGATGCAATTGGGGTGTTATCACTGTAGGTTGAAGGAAAAAAAGTTGCTAGTTTTACAATGTAATTAGACTTTTGTATCTTGCTGGAAAAAAAATGAATTAGGTCACTGTGAAAATAGCCTCAGAATTACATTATACATTACACTCAGCTAAAATTACCATACCAATTAAGATATTCACTGAATGCTACAGTAACAGAAATTTAAATCTGAGCCAGATTTAATGCCTTATGGCAGGATTCTGGGATAAAAATAATTTTTTATTTTATTTACCCATGACTTTTAAAACTCATACTTTGTATAGAAATCACTCATATCAAATCTGTGTATTTTAAGACTGTATTTATAGATTTACTGCAATTAAAGAGTGGGTAGAATAACATTGTGGGAGTACTCTTTTTCAAAAAACTATGATGAATAAATTTGATATTACATGTTAGTTAAAACAAAGTTTCAGAAAACAGTCATAATACGTGTAAGATTCAGGAGTGTTAAAATGCTTTTCAAAATGTAAAATCAAAACTGGAGTTTGAATCATTTTCTTGAGTACCACAAGTTTTTTTCAGTTTTCCTTTTATTTAATTATTTCTCATTCCATCCTAACATACAACCTTACAATTAATATTTGTAAGCGTTGAATTTCACTGGTAATACTACCAACTTTAATCAGAAATTAAAAATAATTCTGATTTTAAAAAATCCCCAAAGTACAGTATAAGGTGTACTTACCAATAGTAAGTAAATAAAGGAAATTTAATTAAATAAAGGAAAAAGAATGGAAAGTTAAAAAAAAAATTAGAATAAATGCTGCAATTAAATAAATTAGAAAGTGGAATCTTTAAGCAGATAATGATAGTGTAAGAAAACTACCTTAGTGACAAAACTGTCTCATTGGCCCGACACACAATTCAAATATTGGGTTGGTATTTGTTACCACTGCTTTCTCTTACCATTTCTAAAAATATCAGTTAAACCTCCAGTGCTTTACTCCAATTCAAAATCCATTTAGACTAGCCTTCCTTTTATAAAAGGAAGCCCCAGGCCCTCTATAAATAAAACAAGCATCGAAAAATCTGCTAATGCTGCACTGCCTCCATACACACTCTTACGAGCAGCTTTCTTAAGTGGATAGAATATGCTGTTGAGGTTATGAAATATTGGCTTGCTTTATATAACAAACTGGCACAAGAGTTAAGTGTGGCAGATGTTCAGCTTGCCCTGGCAGGGACTTGACACACTTGCAGGAGCCTGTCCAAGGGTTGCTGACACTGTGCCTAGCCCTGTGGAGCCATACCATTCCATGTGCCCATATAACATGTACTTAAGGAATACATCAGATTCATTTGATCCAGATGTGTGCCTAAACTGCAGGAAAGCTAAGTAGTCATCCAAGATCCAGGCAAGCATTGCTATTCTGATGCTGATCTTGAATTCGAGGGAGTGAGAGTCAGGGCCCTTAGCGAAAACTGGTAGAGATAAGAGCCCTAAAATATCCAAAATGTGTATGAAACACAGACGTTCCTTAAAAAATGTGCAATTATTTCCAAATGTGGATGTTAGTTTCACCTTCTCACTTCAGTATAGTCCAAATAAATAAGATGGTAATATTTTTCTTTCACTGCTGTTGTGTAAAACTGATACTAATCTTAAGAAGGAAAACATCAAATATTGATTAGAACAGTTGATTACAGTTAACAGCTGGTGTCATCCTCACCAAAGCAAGGAATAGACATGTACAAAAATATCGGCATTCATTGAAACACACTATCCCAAGTGGGGAACTCATCCAAATAATCTTTTTTCCTCAAAGGAAGAAAACTTAAACTATGAATATATAAATTACATTTACCAAATAAGTACCTATATTAAAGACTACAGTACTTTTAATTATCAATATTTGTTCACATTATGTCAATTTGCAGTGGTTTTACCAGTTACAGTGGTAGGCTGAAGAAATAAACAGAAATTCCAACTGACTAGGTTTCAAAAGGATAGATGACTGGAATACGTTCTAATAAGTCAAAATGCAACAGTGACCCAGTATCCCAGATTAAGCTGCTTATATTTTGGGAAGAAGGTACATTGTGCTTTCAAATATAAGAAAGAAATGCCTTCCTTTTTGTTCTGTAAAAAGCATTTTACCATGAGGTTTCCTCTTCTCATTTAGTCTCTTTTAAGTGATGGGATCTATAAATATTTTATCGGTACCTGATGGAAGAACAGGAAATGCCAATAAAATATATCCACTGGGGAAATATGTCTAATAGCAGGTTGAACAGCAACTCCAGCTCCCATGTGATATGGAAGTTAGAGTAATGCCTTTTGGAAAAGAAGCTTAACCTACAAATCTGTGAAATTTGCAGCAAATATCTGGTTGGAGTGCAGGGGGCTGGAGGAGGGTGGGAAAAGAATCTGCAGCTCTCTATTGAACTGTCAGGGTCTGAGGACATCTGTTTCCAATGAAAATGACACCAGGAACATCCCTGCTGTGCAAGGGTAAGTTAGGGGAAATGTCAGTTCTGTTTTGCTTATGGACCTTGCCATCTCCATTTGGCCTTGTTTGACACTGCTCTAAGTGAGTGGAAGTCTGCTTAGAGGCAAGGAGTTACAGTATTCAGAATGTGTTTCAACAGACTATGTGTGTATAATTGTTCACTAATAAAGCCTCTTCCCCTATCCATCGAGTAGCTGTAGTGATGACTGCTGCATACAACCATCATCTCTGGTGGTTTATTTCATTTCACCTTGATTTTGAGACATTCTCAGATTTCTTGTTCACATGTAGTTAACTAAGAGTTCCTGATGATTCTTAATCAGCTTCTTCAAAGATATAAGGCCAAAAGGCCTTCTTTCATTAGAAAACATGCTATTTAAAGCCTCATCCTTCTGAAGTTTCTGGAAACAACCTTGCGGGGAAGGTGACGAACATATTGTTTACACATTAGTGATGGGCATTAGATGTTCTAAGCCATACTGTCCTGGAAACCACAAAACATCAAAAATATCACGGGTGGCATGAATAATCTCCCAGGCAACATAAAAATATTCTGTATCTCACGGCTGAATGAGAGTCAGAGCCATATGTTAATTTTCCCCCACTTCAGGAGGCAGCAGTACAAATAAAGGCACCGGAGACTCTGGGGTAGCATTGCAGTGTTATACTTGGTGAGAATACTAGTTGTATTTAATTTTTGTCATCTGTATGGGTCTAATATGCAATTGTTGGGGGATTGTCAAATACGCCCGTAGTCAATCATCTGTTAGGGCTTAAGTACTGGTGGTGTTTTAATCAACGGCTGATGCGGCAGCTACAACTATTGCTACTTTTAAGAAGTCAAAGTCAGCTAAGAACATTACTGAATTTCGAGAAAGATGGGGGAGACTTTCTCCTCTTTGTAAAACCCTATTCCACCATGGAAATTTTGGCCTGAGTATTAAACATGTCTTAATTTTTTTATGTTTTCTGTCTATATTAAACTAATACATATTTAACAGCACCCTATAAATTATTTCATAATCACTGACTTAATCAAGGAAGACCTAGTTTGAAGATTACATAAAAAGAAAAAGTTCTTGAGGTCTAAATATCAATCTTCTGTTTCACTCAAGAAAATGTATAACTCAGATAACACTGTACTAACACAGAGAGATAAGCAAGGAAGCTGGTAATATGAAATACACCTGTAGCTGTTGAAAAGGACACAAAAATGGACAGGAAGAAACAGAACTAAGAAAATAGCTCCACTTCATCAAAGTAAATATATTTTCCACGTAAAGACAGAGTTAATTAACAGAAGGATTAGAGGTCATTGTGTATAGCTAATTAGAAGGTAGTATAATTGGACAGCTGCAAAGTAGACTTTGGCTTTAAAATAATGTTAATATTTACCCTCTATGCATTCAACTAAATTGCCAGATAGGCTGAAGGTTAAAGGGTTGCACATTAAGCTCTCTATGACCTGTGGCAATGAACACCATTGCCAGATATTGCAAATGGACTCAGTGTATGCACCTCTCTGCTAAGGGCAGCTCTAAAACTGGGATGAGAACTGCTCCACGTAATACGAATTTGAAGGAGATAAATGCTTTTCTGTGGAGTGATAAATATGTTTCAGTCACACGTTTACTTCCTGTTTGTGAACTCTGGTAAAGCCCAGGCCAGTACAAACCTTGCATCTCCTCATGGAAACAAATGGAATTTAATAGAAATTTAGAATGAATTATTTTATATTACTTTGGCACTTCTATTTTCTTAGAGAAGCTGAAGATACCAGAGTTCTTTTGGGACTTCCTCTGGTGTTTTCTTGCTCAATATATTTTCACACTCCTCAGAGGAGGTAATACAGCTCTTGAACACTGTCCTTCATGATTCCACCATCTGTGTCTTTCTCTTTGGAGTGCTGTCACATAAGGGGTCATGAGGAAGAAAGGCTTAAAGAGAAATGTAAAAATATGATTTTATGGATTTATTTCATTCTGTAGGGAAAGTACTATTGCCTTAGGAATTAAAATATGAAATGCTTCATTATTAAAACCTTTAGTAAGGGCATATTTTTATTTTCTGATCTGAACTATGAATCTCTAGGAATTAAAATATGAGATACTTCAATATTAAAACCTTTAATAAGGTCACATTTTTATGATCTGCTCTGTGAATCTCATATACAGAAGAGGAAAAACTGATCCAAAGAAGAATCAATAACATTGTTGTTAATTTTTCATTAGGTATTGTATAATTATTTTAAATTTTTTTTGGATTCCAATTGTAGGAATTTTTTCAAAGTGCTAATTAAAGGGTAAGTTGTCAAAAACTCCTTGATTTGGAAAACTAATGACAGTGCACCCTGCTGAATTTGAGGGAGGAGACCCGTATATTTTTTTAATTTTTTCTTAATAACTTCAATTTGAAAGACAGTTTTTGATGAAATAAGAAACTCACCTAGTAATCTAATCCAAATATTGTCTGCTGTTTATATCTTGCTTTGCTGATTCAGCAACAATTCTGACAGTTTAATTTTTCTTATTGTAGAAGCGAATGTTTTTTAAATTTCTAAAATTTTTTACATTTTCTGTGATCCCACTTGGTTAAGGCTTATCCATTTAGGCTGATCACATTAGAATGACACAGGTCTGATAGATATTAGTCATATTCTACTGCTAGTAGAAATAGCTGTCTTAAATTATTTGCCCTATTTGCGTGTTTAATGGTAGCTGAAAGTAGCCAGGTTCCAAAAAGCAATTTGAATGCTGTTAAACTAATTAAGGAGCTAAATGGCTCAGTAATAAACAGAAGATCTTGAAAGTTACCTTCATTAGTTACAACAGGAAAACGGTCATTAATGTGATGGGAAATACCTGAAGAAGTGTCTGCCTGGAGGCAAATCCTGTCATCGAGGCAGTCTGCAGACTCAGAAGTATTAGTAGGAACACTCTCAAAGGCTCCTAGGTCACTTCTTTTTATTTTTCATTGAAGAGTGGGTTTTGATGTTATTTAGATTGTCTAGAAAGCACTTGTTCTTTATTTTCCTTATGTCTCTTGTAAGTCTATAATATTTAAGCTGACATCAAGGAGGAGGGACAAAAGCCTGTCTAAATTTCCCATATTTCCTCTCTGTATGGAAGGATTAAGTATATAAGTTGAATCAGTTTATTTCTGTTTACATCACTTCCCAGTAAAAATAATATGCATGAGCTGAACAGGACTATAGTTAACTTGTAATCTGAACAATCAGAAAACAGCCTGTGATATCCTGTGTTGGAACATACTGCTAAATAAAAGAATTAAAGTTTCTTTCCATTTTCATTATTGTTAGCTGCCTATAAAAATGTAATTGTTTTATTTACATATTAATATAGAGATATAGATGGATGCACTCACCTGCTTCATTATGATTGCCAGGCCTTGGGATATGCATACCAGCATATTGTGAAAATAAATGAATTTATGCCTTTAAGAACCAGCAATACAAAGTTATCAGAGTCACTTCTTAAGTGACTGATAGCTGATTTTGAACATATTTTAAAACTTCTTTATACCAATATTCTGCAATAAATTTAGTCATTATCTTAACCTCATAAATTTATCCAGATCTGTAGATCTATCAAATATAATTGGTACACCTAGAAATTTTTCTATTGGTAATAAAACACAGTAGCTTCTGTGATAAGTACCTTCTGTAATTTTAATTCAGTTGCCAGATGAATTGAGTGGAATATATTGCAAATTGTCCTTTCTTAAGGCATTGACATTTTTGTCTTAGCAGAGCTAGTTTAATCTGATCTGACTGGGCAGATGTGTCCACCCCTGCAGATTCTGTCGGAGTCAATGGAGCTTCACACAATTTTATAGTCATTATTTGATACAGAACTGGCATTGCTGTATAAAGTGTGTGCTGCAGAGGCTCCTATTTTTTCTGGAATATAAACTAAGTGAATAAAAAAATGCCAGAATAGGACTGATAAAGAGGTAGAATATCTCACTTTCTTTACTTTTATAAATAACTATTTTTTGCTAACTTAAAATTACAAATATTCCCTTAGTGAAAAAAAAATACTCATTTTTGGGTTGGCTTTTTAACTTCTGTGGCAAAAGTGAGCACAGTAAAGATGTAAAATAAGTGCATATTTCATGTTTTCTGTTCATTTATTCTGTTTCCAAGATTATTGAATGTATTCATCATTAAGGTGTTAAATCTTTGGAAAATCAGACTGGATAAAGTACAAACATTAATATGTTCTTCATTTCATGAGAAGGTGTGAGACAGGCAGGGCTGAAAGTCAGGGAAGGAGAAAGAACCTCAGGCAAGTTTATAATTTGTAAATTTAAATCTTTGGTTTTGAAAAAATAAAAAAAAATAAAACTAATGCAACTGGTGATTAAAGTTATTCTCCACCTTTGAAAAATATATTAAAAAAGATGAAAATATGTTATTGATGCTATTGATTAATAAATGTATTTTATAAGCCTTTATCTGGAGAGACCACAAAGAGTAGGTAGGTACTACTAGGTGGTAGTAGGTACTACTATGCGGTAGTAGGCCTTCTCTTGAATAACCGATACACAAAAAATTTATGTTGCTACAGAAAGCTTAGAGAGTTAAAGCATTCCTTTGCATGTTAATGTAGCTAAGGCCTCCATATATTAAAAATATGAACACAAATATAAGTCTCAGAAGAGTGCAATAGTTTTCTTACAAGGTGGAAGTTAGAATCCATATTGTATGTAAGCTATATAAGGCTATGCAGAAATTGAAATTGTGTTAACCATGGACTTGTAATAAAGGCACTGAATTTAAGACCTTAAAAATAACAGAAAAAGTTTTGAAACAATTTTTGCAGCTAAAGTAATATAATTTGAAACAATATCTTAATATATCCTTCATTGTTCTTTCAAAAATTATGTATTTTACATACATATTATTGATTTTCTCCAGAATTCGAACAATGGAAAACCAGGAAAATATGTCAAGTTTTTACTCCTGTCTTTATCATTTGAGAAACCCTGAAAAATTATGTCTGGTAGAGACAATGAACTTGTGTTTGTAGTCAAACCTCTTTACTGGAAATTAAGTTTAATCTGCTAATTAATTTCCTAAGTGCCACTGATGAGTGTCTCTCACACAGCCACAGAGATTTTGTGTTCATTGCTATAATTCTTTCAACATTGCATTGCGTCCATTTAAAAGGGACTTCAGAGTCTCGGAAAAATGCAAATATACGAACAGGTAATAGCAGTATTGTGTCTCTTCAGGAGAAAAATATCACTTGAGTATCTTGTTTGATGTGTTATCTTTTGGCTCCAAAATAGGGTCTTGAAATGTGGTGATCTTGGCTGTTTAAGAGATTCATGACTTTATAAATCTGCTTTTAAGGGGCTAGAACAACTTTGAGGGGTCCATTACAGAATATTTCATTTGAGGCCTGTGGTTAGTCTGCTTTGAGACTCCAGTGGAAGCAATGCATTTCATTAACAGTAACAGTGGGAAGAGATGAGAAAGAACATCAGTAAAGTCTTGGTACCTCCATACATGTACCTCCTGCTAGTCAGGTTAATGAACACCATAACAATACAACCTTATAACATGGAAATTTATCTTATTTTCCCCTGTTGGAGAAACATAGAAGCCAGCCTTATTAACACTGAAATGAGGGAGTAAAGGAATCCAACAGGTCTTCTTTCTTTAATTAAGGAGATTCCGGTTATTCACAGGCATTTGGTTCCCCTAGATGCTAATGCTAGCCTGACCAGTCTTGGTCTCCCTACCTACAGCTTGGGGGTGTGAAGAAGATGATCTTTAAGATCCCTTGCAAGCCAAATCATTGTATGAGTCTGTGATTCCCATTCTTAAAGTGAAGGCCTTAAAAATATTTGGGCTCAGGATCAGATCCTCTTGGAATAATACCGGTCACTCATAATTGTTTATTTTTTCAAGCACATCCATCTATCCCTCCTGGTCCTTAAGCACACACATATCTTATTGAAGGAGTGTGCAGAGTGCAATTCTTGATGTGTTTTATGCTTATGCTAAAAATTCTGTGTAGTGAGTCTTCCTCTGTCTAGAACCTGATAATCCCTTTAGCAATATATCATTCCTTTCTAATGCCATTACCCTTGTTTTCTTCACTTCTCAATGATAGTTCACAATGCCACCAGTAATACAATCTGAACCTTAATACAGATGTCCTCTGAATAATTAGTCACTGGAAATTTACCTTGGAACACTGACATCATTATAGTGTGCGTGTGTGTGTGTGTGTGTGTGTGTGTGTGTGAGTATATGCATATAGGTTACTTAGCATGTCTGTATATTTATATATGTATACACTTACACACACATACATTATACACACACACTCAAACATGCACTACAGTGAACATAACAAGAATAGAGGATTCTTTATGGTTCAGCACTTGTGGGAGGGCGTCTTAATTATGGCGTGACTCACCAGTAGAAGGATGACCTTGACAAACCAAAGAAACTGTAATACATTGCCATCATAATGATTTGAGGGCTGTAACACATTTTATGTGAGAGTAAGCTGAGGATGCACAGTATGATCCTAGAATAATATGAACTTAAAGACAAGTGGGCAGATGGGAAAATCTTGGGCTTGACTTCTGCTTTCCATTAGGTGTTTATGAGGATGAGTGGCCTGACTCTCCTGGAGGATGCCCTTCATGAGGCTAGAGACAAGAGGCACAACATGGAATACTATGCTTAGGTAAGGATAGGAAATTCCACCATAACAGGGCTATCTTGAGTTGCCCTGATAAAGGCTGTAGAGGTTCTCCAAACTTGAGAAGGAGAAATCTCTTCTAAGTTTGAAGGTGGTTCTGTTTTAGGCAGAAGTGTTGGTCAGCATAACCTGCAAGACCTCTTCCCAATCTGACTTACTCAGTGATTTAGCAATTTGGACTGTTTAACAACATGTTAAAATCCAACACTGAAGAGTAATCATGACGTTAGGTAATTGAAATGGCTTTAAATAAGAGTGTAGTCTCACAAGGAAAGAAAATACTTGTTTGAAATAAGATGAAGACAGTAATTTAACCAATGTGCTTTTATCCATTTACCCAGTGCTATATATTTTTCTATTCAAGTTTTATGAAGATGCTTATAGATAATTTCTGAGTCTAATAAAATCTTTTTTAATCTTAGTAGAGTTTTCTATTACGAACAATGTAATTTGGTATTTCGCTTCTTTGTCAAGATAATCAGATGTATTTTGGGGAGGTCTCTAAATATCATGTTCAAAATGACAATGGATCACTTGGGAATTTGGTCCTATTTCACACCTGAATATTTTACTGAATTGCTGGACCATAAGCAAGTAATATTACATCTGAATCTTGAAACTTGGAGCATACATTGCAACTGTAAATATATGTTTTGGGAGGATAGAAACAATAAATCTATATCCCTATTCTGAAACCCATCCTATAGGTTCATGTTATCTGGAAGAGTGATTTTATTTTCTTGTGCTATATACCTAACCTGATTCATTATACTGATTTTGACTTATTAAGAAATGCTTTTCCCACAGGTCAATATGATAGTAACCCAGACCTTTTTGTGAAGTAAAATCTTTATGTATAGATGTGGATGCAAAGTAAATGCAAATAGCCAAAAAATTACCTTGGTGCTTTGCAAAGAGTTTAATTCAGGGTGAAGGATCCAATGAAATCCTTGAGGCTCTAAGAAAATCATATTAGAGAAACAATCATGAGAGGAGTACTAATAATCATAAACAATTTAATATGAAACCTCTCCAATGTGCTAAATAATACAATAGAAAATGAAAAGTGTGAAGAATTTATACAAAGCTGTGCAGATTAGATGCCTGCACTCCACAGCATTATGCATTCAGAGGAGAAGTGGGTACATCAACACGGACCTGGCCTTAGGCAGCTATGCTAGACCTGTGGGACCAAGTGTGCTAAATCTATAACCAAATCTTAAATCTTCATATATAATGTTGTCCATATAGCAAATCATAGGCTATTCCCCTTCCTCTTTTGTCTCACAAAATGTTCTGACGAGTCTTTCTGATGATCTTTTAAAAGCTGATGTGATCATATATATGTAAACCAATTTAAATAATAAATCTGAGCTGGGAAAAAAAAAATATCTGCAAATTTGAACTTGACAAGGATTTGACTTTTAAGACTGCTACACTAAGCTTTTTAAGATACTTTGAAAAATACATTTCTTGAAATTTGTGAGCATGGAAAGAACACTTACGGTTCATCAGTGTATTTTAAATGCTTTAGAACACCTAGAAAAGTATGCTTTGTGGCATATGGTAATGATTACGTTCTGCCTTATGGAAAGGCTGGTAGCTGCTTGATGGTTTCAAGTGTCCTAGAAGCAGATGTGTGAAAAAGAGTACCACAGGAATTTAGTTATTTATTCAGAGCCAGACAGCAATATCCTGCATACCGAAACTGCAGAGTATGACCTTTGGGTTCGCTCACACGCATGGTGCTCCTCCGTGCTGGCTGGCCTCTTTTTGTATATTCCCTTCCTATGCTGGCAGATGTGGATGTCTGGCTTTTGCCCGTTATGCTGACCATGACCTCAGTCACTGCTCCAGAGCTTAGATAGAACGCAGGGAACCCTTTTTGCACTGTTCTAGTCACATGGTGTGGTCCCACCGTGCAGAGAGGAATTTTCTCCTGGACATGTCTAATCAGTCTTTAGCAGTTTAAACATCTCAGGTGTTTCTAGATTGCTTTACTGGGACATTTTTCTAAGGAAATTTTGTTCCCTCACACTCTGTTATTGAAGAAAGGCTACACTAACTTTCTCTTGCCACTTGAGTAAAAGCAGTACCTTAAAGAGAAGGTATTTTTTTGTCAAATATCGTTTAAAATGTATTTTATGTTTACAGGATTTACCTTGGAATTTAAAGCATTGCCAAAGTGAATTTATTTAATATGTTTTGTGTTAGGTTTCTCCTACCATCTTTTATATTTTGATTTCTTTGTCCACTTTAGTAAATAGTGCCTATTTTTTGAAAGATTTCTAGAAAAGGAGTCCTATTTTCATAGCTCTTTTTATCTATTTTGATGAATGTGCCTTGTAAGTTATACAATTAAAAGTTATATTGCTCAAAGAATTTCCCTAGGACTACAGTGGCTAAAAAGATTTTGTCTAGCATTCCTCATCTTCTGCCAATAAAAATGTTGACTCTATTTACTATAGAATTTACAATTGGAGTTATTTCAAATTAAGTCTAATTTTAAGAACTGCCAGTTACTATATTAAAAAGTGACTAATTATGCCTTAAAGTGATAAGGAAAAAAAAAAGGCATTTCAATTTTCCTAGGTATTTCAAAAAATCTCCCCTTAAACAGCCCACCTGATGCCCCAAAATGCTTTTCATATTACAAAAATGTGACAAAAAGGTCTGTTTCAGTTGCTCTAAGGGAAAGATGGCCTTTTTATTCTTTGAAGCATTGTGTACAGAAGCTAGGAGATCATTTTCCTGGAAAACACTCTTAAAGTTTCCTTTCATTAAACATTTCTGTTTGAAAATGATGTTTAATTCCATCAGCTGCTGTGTGCTAGTAAGTCTGGATGGAATCCAAGTCCATTGCAATCACTTTCTCTTTTCATTTAGTGTGGCTTCAAAACAGTGATTGTGTCTGGTTTCTCCTTAACTCCCTCAAGAATCAAATTCTAAGTTGTTTTTTTTTTTAACTCTTCCTCCATTTTCTCTGTGAATCTATGGATCCTTTTCCATGAAAGAAGAAATAATCTCTGAGCTTTCTTCAGGTTCTTTGCAGCATAGGTCATGCTTTTCTAAACCTATACATCCTGCATTTTTAAAAGTATGTTTTAAGGCACATTTTCTCCTTGTGGAATTAGCAACTTACTAAAAGCACTGCTCCTGCTCAGAGTAAAATTAATACAATAGCTTGATGGTAAGAAAACTTAATCCTGTCAAATTTAGCTTCATGAATAATTCACAAGGTACAATTTCATGTTTATCCCATTATTAAAGATAGAAAACGTGTGTATGCCATCTATGCTTTTTAATAACAATTTTCTAGTACTTGTAGAAAAAAACCCATGTTGTTACCTCTGCAATGTATTTTTGTTTGTTCTTATTTGATTTTTGATACTGAATGTAAAACTATTGTAGACATTCATATTATAAATTATTTTCTTCCAGAATATCTCAGTTGAGTGTTTATTAAAATGCATGAAAAATGTTACAAACCCAAGAGAAATAATAATATTTTTATAACCTCATTGCCTGTGAATCTTTTTGAAGTAGCACAGGAGTTTCAGAACGTTCAAAACTTAGGTTTAAGTCAGTGGAAATTACATTAGAAATGTCAAGGCAAGATGTCACAGGTTATAAGCAATGTTGTGTCTTAAATATACTCAAAACAGAATGAGAACAACTCAGTACTACTGTGTGTTAGTTTTTCCATGCCCAAGGATAAAAATATGCCCTAATTATTGAGAGTGCAACACGTAGAATATTATCAGGATAATGTCAAAATTCTCTTCACTTAAGATGTGAAGGACACTCATACTTTTGTCCTAAGTCCTTATTCAAGTGCCTTATGTTAGTAGTTCTTGTGCATTACGAAAAAATGTTGGAAAACTATTTCAATCAAAACCCAAAAATCAGAAGAACCCAAAATTTGTAGTAAACACAAGTCACCATGGAAAATAAAATGGAGTTAGCTTATGAATAAATGGCAAAAAGCAAATTTGAAGGAAACAATGTAATAGAAATATTTAACCTTAAATCAAATGGATTAATAAGGTAATGGTGAGAAAAAAAGGAAACCATATTTCATTCATTAGTTCATTCTCCTTTTTCTTGCATATTATCAGATGTGTTTATTAATTATGATATCTTTAAATGGTCTCTCCTCAAGAAATTTTTCTAATACTTTATTTTCTAATAATGTGTCATTTTTATGCATCCAAATCTCATGTTACTGATTGTCTTCAGATGCCCATGTTGAACAGTACACAGGTGTTGTGTTGCTATTGTCTTCCTAGTCACACAATTCTAGTGCAACTGCAGTGTGGCTAGTTTGTTGAATGAAAAAGTAAAAAGGAGGGTTCTACTTGTGTAGAGATATTTGTCCTATAGCTTTGCAATATTATAAACTGGTAGAAATCTTTAATCTTAAAAAGGTCTCAATTGTGCTGTTCTCATTACTGGATAAAGTTTTGTAAACTCTGAATAATAAGTCACAAAACTCATGATAAACAATACTAGAAATAGGGGCAAAACAACAATTTGAAAGGCTTCATCCATTGAGTTTGGTTCACAATTTGAGAAAATGCTGAAAATATTACTATATGAGAGAGACTTCAAATAATTAACAATTAAAACTTTTCTTTCCATATTGTTCCAAATCCAAGCCTAAAATAAATCTTGACTATCGTCAGCCTTTCATTAATATCTGTACAAATCTTTTTCTTTTGGAAACAATATAAAATGCTAGAGTCTCCTCTAGTTGTGAGTGTAGCATTGGAATCCAAGCTTAGCACAAATTCCACTTTGTTTATGGTCCCCCATACTGTTCTCAGTTATTATTTACCCATTCATTCAGCCCTCCTGCTGTATTACCATAGATACTAATCCTTAAATTTTTGTTTTGTATGTGTCATCATCCCCCTTAGGACAGGTTAGAATTCTAATCCCCAAAAATACTCTCACTCCAAAACAATTTGACTTCTCCTGAGTTAAAACTTGTTTATCAATTACTAATGCCCTACATGTACTCTCATGCATATATTCTGCTAGACAATTAATGATAACTTGTATGCAGCTGTGCATAGAAAATGTACTGAATCTTAACCCCTTTGTTGCCACAAGGATGTAAATGGGTTTTATTGTAATACAGTTTCTTTTTGTTTTAATGGCTTGATGTCTTTCATATTCCACCTGGGTATATTATAGCTCCAAATCTGTGCTTTATCTTTTGTTCCTTGATTTCTTAATGGATTCTGGTTTTAGTCAGTCCTAACTATGTTTTAATTATAACTATGTTTTAGTCGTCTGAATATAATTTGATTCTTATTTTAGCTGGTACTTTGTACTCCCACTATCAAAACCCCCACAACTTTAGAAACTACGTGCAGATGTGCTGTAATGTTGACGATCTGCTGAAACAGTTGCATTTGGCACATCCTCTACTTAGATTCCTTCGTCTGCCCTTCATGCTTCCACAACTAGGCATTCTCATTCTTCCTCTGTTAATACCGACTTAAGATTTCCACTTACTACAGCATTTAAACTAGATTTTTAGAAAACAAACAAAAAATTATAAATAGTACAGGCTGAAGAATGACAGTGTTTAAAATTCAAGCGGGAAAGGACCTTCAGTGGCTGTCTAGTCAGGTCTTTCCCATGCCTGCTCACTCTGTCTTTCCTTAAGACTCTGCATGTCTTCGTAGCAGCACACCATCCATACGGGTTGTTCTTTTGCGTCTCTGTAGTCCCACTGAGGTTGTGGACCCCTCACCAAGGCATTCTCTCGAAACAGTTCTACTCTGCTGCCTTCTGCTCTGATGGTGGTGTCAGCACCTGGTGCTCCTAGGAGTGCTTCAACCCCTGTTAGCATTCCAGGTCTGTGAGACTGTAACCCCCAAACATTAAATGACAGAAAGAGATGTTTAATTTAGGTGCCATTGAGTGCTTCTGGTAACTGTCAGACCCTTTGGGCTTTCATCTTTTCTGGTTTACAGATTAAGATGAGGATTTTGCACTTTGAGTTACTGCAGATAATGACTCCTGTTATGTGAAAGCTGGAATAAAATATTAATTAACATCTAGACTGAGAGAGATCATTAATAGTTTAAATGTTTTCCATGTGTTTCTTCAAATAAGGCTATACTTAACAGATAAAGGTTAATGTGACAATGCTAAAGGAGTGCATCCTGTAGTAGAAATGGCAGTGTAAACTATTTTGTAGTGTCTAGGTTCTCTAGATTGTTCTCATCATTAATTAGTAGCTGTGGGTATCACAGCAAATTTCTTTGGAAAGGAACAAGAGCTGGAAGGGTCTCAGAGACAGGGGAAGGGAGAACAGTTTGCTCCCCAGTTGCAGCTGAGATTTACAGTTCGTTATAAATCCGAAGGCTTTTACAGCACATTTCTTAAGATTTTGAAGCTTCTGGGAGACAGTATGCTTTTAAAAATGTAGAATTGTAGAATCATAGAATATGCTGAGTTAGAAAGGACCCATTATGATCATTAAGTCCAACTCCTGGCCCTATGCAGGACACCTCAAGAATCACACCATGTGGGTGTGTTGAAGACTATTGCCATACCTATTTCTTCAAAGCACTTAGTCTCTTCTGGTCCAACAAGTAGTTGGTGGTTATTTTTTCGGGGACGGTGGTGGTTTGTTCTTTGTGGGGGTAGAGGATGAAGAACCTCCTGGGGAAGGTTCTGAGTTGAAAATGAACCAGTGGTACTGCATGTAGAAGTTAATTTTCCTTAAAATTTGTCTCATAGTAATAGAGGTCATTTGAGCGTCAATAGGAAGTTGAATACGTGATGGAGTAACACTGATATGTTGTTACTGTTGAAGTCAAATGACGAGTGCTGTTGTTTTTCTACATGAGCTTGCATGGATGCTGAAGATAATGACTGTATTGTGTATATCCCACCCTGCTATCTTTTTGATTAAAAGAGAGATTGCAAAGAGTGCCAGGCCACCCACTATTGCAGTAGATTTTCTCCTGTGTGGAAAGTAAACTGTTGTGCTCTGAAAACTGAATGAAAAATGTTCAGAATGGTTTTTTCAGTTCTGCGAGTGATATTATTATTCTGAGCAGTATTACTAAAGTTGTGGGCATAGTAGAGTGGTCCATAGTTGTTTACAGAATCATAAAATAAAATCCATAAAGACATTAAATTAAAACAAAAAAGGAACAAATGTATGTGATGATCTCCAAAAGTGGGGGATTATTTTTGTTCTCAGATGTTTGGAAGACACTATTCTGAGTAACAGCAACCAAGACAAGAAGTATTTTTATGGAAGTTACTTCCTACAGATAGTGAAAAATAACTTGAAAGAAAATAGGGATCATCTTTGGTGTTCTGTTTGTGTTTTGGCCAGCTATCAGTCTAAATGTCTTAAGTGAACTAAAATAATAGAGTAAAATAGTCTGTGGTTCAATGGCTCATTAAGGCCATAATTAGAATATTTTTCCATGTCAAAACACAGTGATTTGAAAATATATTTTAAAAACAACTTTCACTTATCTTGTGGCCATGTATACACACTGAAATAGAGATCCCAATTCAATTAAAATGGTTCAGGAAGGTCAGGGCTCCAAGTTTTCTCAATTTTTATAGTAATTTGGGAATGGCACTCCTGCTCCCCTCCTCCCACCCACGCTGGAGAGAGAGACAAAAGGCAGAGATAATGGGCTGAGGTAAGAACAATTTACTGGAAACAGCAATGAGGTAAGAAAAGAAATAGTAATGGCAACATCACTGATAACAACAGTGTACAAAAAGAGGGTGTTTTACATGAAAAATGCTCACTGACCTAACCTGACGTGGCACAACCCTGAGACAATGAACTAAACAGTCAGGCAGACCCACTTCACCCAGGCTTTTTTCCCATCCAAAGCCAAGCCCCATTTCTCAGAAGTGAGGGTCTCATACTTCCACCCCCCAGCAGTGATATGAGGTGGTGTAGAGTGACAACCCAGATACAGCCACACAGCTCCAGGTTCCCTCCCCTCCTGAGGGACCCTTTCTACTTGATTCTACATTTACCTTCTGCACAACTGTATGTGGATGTACAACGCTGTCCAGTTTTTACTTATAACTCTCGACAATTACTGTAATTCAGTTACTAACAGTAAGTAAAGTAACTTTAAATCTGTGCATGACATAAGTACTGGTATTTGATCCAGCATATGAAGACACTTCTATTTGTGTTGTTGCAAACAAAATCAAAATTATTTTAAACAGAGTTTTTGGTCACATTATTCCCAGTCACTTTTAGGTTGACAAGTGGATTGAGCACTTCACTGGTACATTGCAACTTATTGAATATTGTTGCCCATACTAGTATGTCTGTTAAGGTCTGAATTTCCAGGATTCTGAGACCTTTTTGCATGGTTCACCTCATGCAGTATATTTCAGATCCAAAATCGTGGATTGTGCCGTAGGTATTATTGTAGCCTGTATCTGTGGAACTGTTATTTTTCTTTGACGCATTTTTGGAGGAGGACAGGGTGAAAAGGGTTGCAAATCATACTTCAGAAAAACTAGTTATAGAGACTCAGAAAGTGTTCTGACTAGGAAATCATGCTTTCTTTACATTTTAACTCCTATCAATTTGGCACTGCACAGAAAAATAAAAGGAAATTACTTCATTTTTTTGCTGATTCAGCATGCACTCAGCTATGCTGACACAGCTCCAGATTGAGCTCCTAAATGTACAATAACGTCCTTTCTTAATAAAGAGAACTTCAAGTAAAAAGGAAGGTTTTCCCATAATCCTTTGTTCAAAGAAGTGTAGCTCATTAAATAAGTTCACATGCAATACAGTCTGACAAGATTCTCCTTGTAGTTCCAGCTCAGGAAAGATACAGTGCGTAATACATCAATAATTTGTTCTTTAACCATAGGCCATCACCTCAGATAAAAGTCTTGGCATTTGGGAAAGATATATAAGTGGATCAAAATCCTCAGCTGGATCACCAGTCACAGGAATGTCAATTTGACAGTTATTCATGCGTGGGTTGCAGACTCTTCCTGAATGAAAGGTCCTTTTATACTTGACCCGCATGTACCTTTCCCCTTAACAATACAAAGACACAATTTCTTTTACACTGCACTTTCTAATTTTCTATTTGGAAACTTAAATTATATAGAAAAGGCAGTCTATGATAAATTGTTCAATACCGTGTTCTTCTCTCGGGTGACCTTTAATCAGTTCTTGGCTTTTTTTCTGTGAATTAGATTCCCCTTAGAAAGCATGTTTATTTAAGTCTTTTTAGGGGGGCTTTTATCAGGGGCTGTACCATCACTTTTGACCCTGTATCACTTTCTCTTCATCAAAGGAAAAAGGTATTAAACCCCCTTCAAGTCTTTTATAGCTGAAATATGTGTTAGAGGGGAGAGTTTATAGAATTAAATATGACAATAAAAACTCATTCAAATTAAATGCGGAGTCCAGTGCACAAAACAAAACTTGTCTGAAATAAAGGTATAAATATATGTTTCTGTTGCCACAAACACAGAGTCATATGACTCTCTTAACATTTGCATTAAACATTAGTTTATAGAGACCTATTGAACAAGAAATTAGAAAATTTGCATTATCTATGGATAAAATTCTCTGACTATGCTGCCAATGCTTGTGAAACCAAATGAAATCCTGTATCATACAATTCTATTCCTTTTGCCTTAAATGAAGCACCAGAAACTAATGAATTTAATTCTGTATGCTTATATATTGACATTTTGCTCTGCTTGCTATGCTTGTGACAATACTTCAGGGTTTATTTTTGGTTTTGGCAAGATCACCAAACTTTTTCCCCTCACTAGTTTCCCATCTCAGATTAAACAATTGATGGTGACCAATAAAGTTGCAGAATGTTCCTCAGAGCATGGTAATAAAACGACTCAGCACTTTCTCCCAAATTGCTTTAAAAACACTAAAGCTGAAATTTGTCTGTTGCTGAACACTCACATTTCATTGGCACAAAGGCTGAAAAGCTAGCTGACTCATCAGAGCCTTATTTTTTTTAATACCTGTACAGTTTTGCTGGGCCAGAATAGTTTTGACTCTGAGACAAGATTAAGAAAAAATACAGATCTGTAAATACATTTGCCAGCTAAAAAGTATCTGATTTGCATAATCTCCCTGTCCAACTCTTTCTCAGTACTCCAGGTGGAGAATTACTTTATGAAGTCAGAATAATGCAATCATAGAACAGTTTGGGCTGGTCATACAGTCCAACCCCCCCTGGAAGAAACAAGAGCATCAACTCGATCAGGCTGCCCAGAGCGCTGTCCAACCCAACCATGAATGGGTCATCTACCACCTCTGTAGGAATCTCATGCATTCATCCAAATCTCATCAAAAACATGGCAGCTGTGGAAAAGTTGTAGGAAAAGAAATTACATTTGTCAGTATTGGAAAATGAGACTCTGTTGCCATGTTATTCCATATTATCATAACATGACATACACAAATGAATGTCAGAACAGGCAAAGGGAGGTAGCAAATGGAAAATATATATTTAATGAAATTAAAGATTTATAAAACCATAGAACCATAGAACCCTACAATCGTAGAATATTTCAGTTGGGAGGAACCTTTATAGATCATGTAGTAAACAATGCAATAAGGAGCAACATCTTCAACTACATCAGGTAGCACAGAAACTTGACCAGCTTGACCTTGATTGAATGTCTCCAGAGATGGGACATCTACCACTTCTCTGGGCAACCTGTTTTGGTGTTTCACTACCATTATCACAAAATGCTTATTCCTTGTTTCTAGTCTAAATCTTCCCTCTTTTAGTTTAAAACCATTATCCTTTGTCCTGTCACAGTAGGCCATACTAAAAAGTCTGTTTCCATCTTACTTATACATCCTCTTGAAGTATCAAAAAGACAGAACAAGGTATCACAGAGACTTTTCCAGGCAGAGCAACCCCAGCCCTCTCAGCTTCTCCTCACAAGAGGATGTTTCATTTTTCCAATCATTTTGCAGGCTCTCCTCTGGATCCATTCTAACAGGTCGATGTCTTTCCTGTGCTGGAAGCTGTAGGGACAGGTACAATACTTCATCTGGAGAGACACAAGAGCACAGTAGAGGGGGAGAATCACCTCTCTTGGCCTGCTGGTCATTCTGTTTTTGATGCGGCCATATCATAACCATGGATATGATTAGTTTTCTGGGCTGTGAGTGTACCCTGTGGGCTTGTGTCCAGCTTTTCATTCACCAGGACTCCCGAGTCCTTCTGCAGCCGTCCTCCAGAGGGCTTTCAATTCCTTCACCCCACAAACTATATTGAAACCAGGATTGGTCCAACTCAGGAACAGGCCCATTTCTTAAGCTTGTCCAGATTCCTCTGAACAGCATCCCTGTGCTTGGAGGCCCACTGAAGGATTTGAGTAACTCTTTTTCAAAGTACAACACCAAAACTTTCACCCGTGATTATTGTAATTATAAATCTTGCAACACATCTTAATGATAGATGAACATCCGCTAGAAAAGGAGTGAGATAAAGAGAGGATCAGAAGTTAAATTACTCATCAGAGTCCATGGTTGTCAATATCTCGTAAGATTTAAATGGAATTAATTACTCTTATTACTGTTAAAGTGTGACTTGGGTTAGCAGTTTCTCAGTCCTCTACAGCTGTCCAGAGATGGTGCTGAAATCAGTCAGATTGAACATTAGTTTATTCAACCCAATTGAATAATATATAGCAAATGAAAAGTCAAAAGGAAACAGACTATAATCTCAGATCACACTCCACACAAATAGTAAGCATAATTTGTTATCAGAAAAGGAAATTAGGGGATTAACTGTAGACAAAACACTGAATTTTTGAGAAATACAAATTTAATGCAGGAGGTATTGAAGAGATAAGTACTTCAAATATAAAGAATGACAGGTAACTTGACAATTATCACAAACAGAAAGTGAAGATCAGTTTGTTGTTAGGATTGTTTTCACTTTGAATTAGCCTCTGATTCAGACATGAAGCCTGAAGTGTGAGGGAATCAAAACAATTCAAACAACAATTATTGTAAAGCTTGGTGGGAATCTGAAGTAGCAGAGAAGACCTAATAAGGTAGCAGCATTCTACAAGAAAAGATACCAATCACGAGTTTGTGTGATAAATCACAAAGAAGATTCCTCTAAGTTAACTAATGACATTACTAAAGGAGAAGAGAGTAATCCAATGGATAGTTTAATATTGGGATAATAAAAGCAAACAGTGGTATACTAGACAGATGCTGCTGAACACATGAATTTTGAAGCAGCTTGGAAGGAACCAGAATGAATCAAGTGTTGTTAATACTCCTACTGAGTTATGAAATTTGAATCTCAGTCTTTGTAAAGTAACTTCATTGATTGAACATTTTTAAAAATATTGAAATTAATAATTTAGGCAAACCTGATTCTGAAAAAAAATCTGCCCTAATGCAAGAATGATAACTACAGCATGTGGAATTCTGGTTTTGATTTTCAGAAAACAGCCTTAGTCCTAACCAAATACTAAGTTTTCTTTTGTCATGTGGAAGTGTTTCCTTCCTCACTGTTTTTTTCAGTCCATTTTAATCTTTCTGAGGTCACAGACCTGAAATTTGAGATTTTTCTGTGTGACTATTCCAATTGAAGAGAACGATACCTAAATTTTCTTATTTTTGCTGAATTGTGTACTAGTGAGAGTTGTTCAACCATCATAGGCAAATCACTAATCCTCTCTGACCCTATATTTATCTACATGCAAAATAGGCCTAATAAAAAGTCCACCAGTAGCAAGCATGGAATTTAAGCTAGACAAATATCTTGTGGCAGTAGAAGAGTAAAATTGGCATAATTAATTGAACTGCAGTGAAACTAATCCTACTGGCAGCAGTAAAATTATTCAGTCACGTAAGTTTTATTTTGTTACAGTCACAAGAATGCTCTAACTGACGTAAATACAATGTCCCTATCTTTCTCCCCAGTAAATGGCAGTAGCAGAGGCAGTAAGTATATTTGTGTTCATATTGGTAGTTATATAGCACTTAAGCAGAGGTAGAGTAAGATTTACGAATGCTGATGAACCTGAAAAATGTTCTTTTAGAAGGCTACTGTGTTACCATTGAAACAGAAGTTGCAATCTTAATTTCAGCCTAGTGAAAAGATACACATGTGATTACATAAATTCTGATTGTATTTCTCTATTCCTGTAACTCAAGAGTTCCTAGGAATTTTAAGCTTCTTCCTGGAAAGAGGGAATCCATAATCATGATGTTTATAAGCACTACTGTACTTAGTAGAACTAATAACAAAGTGAGAAAGAAAACAATGCACAACCTTTTTATCAGGCAATTTAATGCTACTTACTTTTCATAAAGTAAAAATTTAGTAGGAGCTTAGACTTGCTAATTGAAAGCCCTCTGAGAGCAACCGATAAACAAACTTATATGAGAAAAATCTTGAAATATTTCTGGTAAGTTATAAAGTATTTAAATATGTTAGTTAATAATACCTTAATTAGATAATTTATAGATGAAAAAAAGGGTACCAACAAGAATTAACTGATGAAATTACCTCCATGAGAAAATAACTGAGTCTAGCTTTTAGGGCTCTTGCAAGTTTCTGATTTATTAGTTTACATTCTGCAAATTCTAAACTATTCTTATAGACTTCCATAGATGTATTCATCTTTTTCTCTTCCCAAGATACAGGTATCAAGCTATGATACTGATGTGCTATTGTTGACCTATGTAGACGAACAACAGCTCTTTTATTAAGATTTTGAGATTGCCCCAGGCACTCATACCAAAATGAAAAGGATAAACACATAGATGATTAATAATATAACTGTGGAAGTCTTTGACATCAATACATTGATTCTTACAGTTAGTGGGCCATACAATCACAGACATACATTCTTAATTAAAAATACCCTAGCTGAAGTCACATGCACAAAAGGTAGAATTGCTAGGTGCAGCTCTGTACAAAGCATCAGACACATGGAGAAAAACCACAATATTGTCAAAGCTTTTCTGTCTATGTCATGCAACAATTAAGATCCCTTTCAATGATCTTATGATACCCAAAAAATCATCCAAACCATTTTAATTCTGGTACTGAAACACAAGTTTCAAACATTTTAATACTGATCTGGAATTTTCCACAAATGACAATATGTAGCTGTTGGCAACACTGGTCAGTAATACGTCTGTGTTAATGTGTTGAGACTTAAATTATGCTGAAAAAGAATACAATGTTTAAAAATACTAGAATCACAGAATCATAGAATAGTTTGTGTTGGAACACCATCCAAGATCATCTAATACAGACCTCCCCTTCCCATAGGCAGGGACACCATCTAATAGATCAGGTCACTCAAATCTCCACCAAATCTCCACTGGCTTTGAAAACATCCAACACTTCTAAACACTTCACATTCTTCATTCCATTCTGAATTTTCCATGGTTTCCATATAACCCCAAAAATCTATTTATCTAATTACACTGGTGTCAGGGAAGGAAAAGAATTCCCATAGCAGAATGTAGGATATTTATAGCGTTGGAAGAAATCTCAGGCTAGAAAATGTAGCAAGGAAATTCCTAGAAAGATAAATTGGAAGGTGGCAGAAGTTTGGAAGATATTAGATACTTCAGGGCTTTTCTCATAATAATTAGATATTTTTAATTATATACAATTAAGCTTTAAAAATTAGTATAATTGTTACAGCTCTTTCTATTGAATATAAAACCTTGTAAAAGGTGCTTTAGAAAGCATGCTTTACCAGGGAAAAGAACTGTATTTCACACTGAAATATGTTTGCAAAGTAGGGAGGGGGATGGATTTTGGAACCTGTGTTTGAACTTTTCACTTTTGTACGACTTAATGTTCCTAGGTGTCTTTAAATCTTAGAGTAGTTCTAAGTCATTCGAAAAGAGTCTACATAATTCTAAAGAACTAACTTTGGTTTTTTTTAGCCCAGTGCTCAAAGCAATCACATTTGGTACAGGAAATTCTCCATTCACATCCCTTACCATAAGTGAGCATGAACTGGGCCTTCCTCAACTTTTCCTGGCCACGCTTAATTAGATTTTTGACTAGGCCAAGTCATACGTACTTGAGAAAATTACACCCTTTTTGTCTTGTGCAAAAAGCCCTCTAACCTTGGTCCTTTTGACAAGAATTGGCCTTCAAAAAAGAAGTCATTAATGCTTAAAAGATTACTAATATCTTTGCTGAGACTACCCTTGAAAACCCCTTATATTCAGACCGGTTGTATTTTGTCCTCACCGTTGCTTCCTACTATGTCCACATACCATGACAAATCTCTGACAGCTGCCATATCCACTTCTTGCAAAATGGTCTTGTTTTGCATTTTAATGATTTTCTTTAGATTTGGTTGGATGGGATATATGAAAAACTTTGTACAGCTGGGACCAAGAAAGGGAACTTTTTATCACTAAGGTCTTCAGTGGCCTCCTATATACATGTAAAAGACAGGACTTTAGACCTGTTGGCCAAAGGAAGGACAATGCCCTTGAATTTTCCAAGGAGCTAGCAGATAGTCTTTCATCCAGGAATTTGTTTCCCTTTAATAAATCTGAGTAAACGCATTGTGAAGTTGCTTTGTCCATTTTGGGGTCAAAAAAGTATCAGTAAAACCTTCCTATATGGCAATGTTATGGATATTTGGCTGAATGTAATTAATTTATACACACTTGGTCTACTATTGTCAGAACACCAGTTAAAGTAATAAAGTTTCACTGACTTCTTACTCCTGACAATCAGTGGATGAAGGTCATGCAAATGTTAGAGTGAGTTTGCATAAGCTTAATAATACTATACATAGAAAATATTTTTCCTTCTTTAGGTAAGGGAAAATAAATTTATAAAAATAGAATGGTACAGAGAGAAAAACAGTTTTAAAGGAGTAAAAGAACATGGTTGTAAAATACAATAAGCTTTTGCTGCTTGTCTTTAGAAGGGCTAAATTGGTGTAAATACACTTTTACAAAGAAGAAAAAGCACAGCATACAAGTGACAGGATGATTATGTTACACCATGGATCATCATGGAGTTGCAAACAGAGCTGAAGGCGTGGTAGATAGTTAAATCAACTTAGTACTTATTTTTGCCTGACTCCTGTAGGCTTGTTTGGATGATAGCAGTATGATCCCCTCTTGGATTTTCCAGCCTAATAGATCATCAGAGTATCTTGAGTTATGCTGACACATTCTTCCTTTGTTCCGAACATTTCAGGGTTTTTTTTGTAGTNTTCAGAATTATATTAATTCAGAGGGAAGGGAGGTGCGTTTTCTCTTCCAAGGGAGGCTCCTGCCTTCCTTAGCAGACTCCTGTCTTTTCAAACCAAGACATACAGTAAGCATATTATATTGCCAAATTAGATATCTAAAGCTTATATTTTCGTCATCATATTGATTGCCCTTTTTAAAAAATTTATTTAAGAGTTGACCAGATTTTATATTTTTGTATCAGGCCCTGATTTTTATTGTCTTATAATTCTGAAGTACACCATTTTGGAGTAAATATGTAATTGATGAATTATTCCTTTGAAATTCTTGAGTAACTCAGAAGAAGCTCTTGTGGAAAACTCCTCTGTTTGCTAATGTTCAACTAATAATTGCTAGTTTGTTTGTATTGAATGTGTTTTATATTCCCTAGATTACATGAAATATACCTTTGCATTTGTTGCAAATGCATCATCTGATCAACTTTTAAATTTTACTCAAGCATTGAGTAAGAGGGGAAGAAGTAATAGTTTTTCCCTCCTGATAGGTTTTTGCTTCATTTTACTTCATGAAAAGCTGTTCTCAAGCCATTCTAAAGAAATATAGTAATACTTGAAAATGGGTGTTAAATGTAGCAAACAGTTAATGCAGTTTTCAATTCAATTTCTTATTCAGGAATCAATATTTTTAGTATTTTGAGTCTGCTCTCATTTTCAATATGAGGAGGAAAGAGAATCTGTAGAATGATTAAGCATGATTTGCACATCTTTTAACAAATTAAAGCACATAGTGTAGACTACTACACTACATCAACATGAATTATGTATTCTGGAGATACGTATCTGACAAGCAGATATTATTTGTGTTTGGACAATGTAACTTGAATGCAAAATTAATCTCCCTGTGAAACAAAGGTCCACCTTTTCTAAAAGACACATTTAAGCTTGTTATTTTTTTTCTGATATATTTATTGATAGGATACTCTATTCTGTCTCGTATCTAGTAATACGTCCTTTCAGCAATCAGGCTTTCATTTGTATGATTATAATTGCCCTCATACTTCACCTGAATTCTGATTCCTGCAGACAGTGAACTTTTGCACTGATTTGCTTCCTGGGACTATCAGAAAAATTATAAAAAGGCTGGGTGGAAAAATTATCCAAGCCTGAATGTAATTTTTGGGTATTGTGGTGCTGGCTGAAGAGCAGTACTTGGTCCTTGACCAAAAAGGTGCTGATGTGAGTACCTTCACATTTAATTTACAACAGGCAAATAGATGGATTTCTAGAGACCCAGGTTTGAGCAAATAGTCTGGATTTCAGAGGATCTTGTAGCAATCAATTGTTAGCAATTAAGTGCTATTCACATGGCACAAGCAGCCATGAGAGAAAAATTTTCTGCTAGATTTAAGATCTTATGCAGATCCTCTGGGTCTTTGAACCTGACCTAGTGAGGGGGCCCTTTGCAGTGTGATTTGCTGTGTGATTTTTTTTAGTGGATGTTTTTATTCTTTTAAAACAGTGAAGACTAAAAGATAGGAGGCTGGGGCTTTCTCCATGTGAGTCTATATTTCTATGGCTGATTCTAAGGGTAGATAACAGAAGAAGAAAAGCAAAATGACAGTGAGAATATAAACTTCCTGAAGTTGTCTATGATTGGATACAATATCATAACGTCAAGATCGGTATTTATGTACTTAATCAAATGAACAAGAGAACCACAAGCTACATATGACGGGTCTAAATGATAATTATTTCTTGGATACGTCCTTTCTAGAAAGTTGTAAAGTTATTGTAATGATACCTTTAGTTTTAACTTTCATATTTTTTAGATTTTTTTACTGCATTAGTGTATAACTCTGGGCTACATGTATAGTGCTAACAGCTCTTCTCGTAGCCTGGCTACACAAAACACACCGTTTCCAGCCCAAAGAACCAAGGACATTTGCAGCTTCAGACCCCAAGAATGTAAACAGCCACGAATTGAGAGGGGACAGTCCGAAAGGATGCGGCTGTGTGGACTGAAGCTGTGGTTGGACAACAGGCGCGAGTATGTAAATGAGCCATAACTTATAAAAAGGGGGAGAATGCGTGGCGCAGGGTATACCTTGGATGTAGTCTTGGCCAGACTTGTGTACTTCCAGGGTGTGTCCTGTAAAGGCCTTTCAATAAATATCTTCTTTATTCTTTAACTCTGTCCAGCCTCTGGTCCAGGTAGCCTTCCTTTAGGCATCAGTAACACAACTAGTGAGTTGTAGTAATTACAGATATATAGAAGCATGTGTAGACCTTACATGTACCAAAAAACTCTGCAGTATAATCCACTGGATATACTGAACAGGTGATGTAATGAGCACTTAAATTCTAACATATCTTACAATCAGCAGGTTTTCTTTTCACTAAATTCATTGTATTGACATCTTCTGTTCTTTTTCATGAAAATACGAGGACCAAAGTCATTATATTTGGAACAGATAACACAACAATCCCTCTGGAAAGGTTAATATTATCCAATATAGCATTGTTTAGTGTAACACAGTGCTTTAAATAAAAACAATTATAAAATTCAAATTGAAGACTTAGAGCTTGTACAGAAAAAAATGTCAGTGTTTCTTGTCATGATCTAAATTGATATGTCTCTCCTGCAAAATAGCCTTTCACTTAACGGGAATAAATTGATTCAAAACTTCTGTGTTTTTACCATTTGAATAATTTAGTTAACTAAGACACTTTCTAAAGAGTAGTAGCTTTTCCCCTCAGGGTAATTCTATTCATATCAGAGGGAACAAGTTATTAATATGCCATTTTACAATCTTGACCAAAATTGGATATTTTAATTTTGTCAATACCAGAGACTAAGTATCTGTAACACTTTGTTTATAGCAGTTTTGATTTAATACAGACACAGAACTTACGAAACAATCAGCATGAGAGGATGACTTTAAAGCTCAAAAGCAAGTAGTAGCATAGGGTTAGTTTCATGTACTTCAAATACAGTAATAAAACCAAGGAGAAAAGAAGATAGGATTTCCACTGCTGGCTGAATCCATGAATTTTACTCAAAGCTCTGATATTTGTTTGAACTTGCTCCCCATAATGATCTGTTAATTGTGAGAAGAAGACTGGAACTGAAAAGGTTCTGGTTTGAGAAATTCTATGCAGTGTATCTTCTATAAAATTATTCTACATTGTTACATATGCGTTCACACAATATATGAGAGCAGAAGCAAAACTATACAAAAAATTATTGACTGGAAAACAGCAGAATAATTTTTTAATTGATGACCACCGGAGAATACCCATATTTTCATGGGCACCATTACATTAATAAAAAGAGTCAGAACTGTCCAGTTGGAAACTACTGCCTTTTCTAACTGGAACAGTGAATAAATTCCATTTAATTCTAACTGGATCTATGTTGGGATGTTGTGTCAGAGGAGTTCCTCGCAGTAACAGGCTGTTTTTTCACAGTGATAGCCTGAAGAATCCTTGCTATTTCCTTGAGGCCTTCTGGATAAATTTATGTAAATGTAAATGAAGTAGATCATATACTTGCATTAAGCCTATGATTGTTCTGACGTCCAACTGGAAGGATGGACTTCCAGTCCTCTTCTGTCTGAGGAATAATCTATGTTTTCCCTAAGATCAAATGTATCTCGAAATGAGTTTCAAGAGCAAACCTATCCTCAAAAAGCTTGACTTGTAAATAAATTAAACAAATAAACAAGCAAAATAACACAAAGCCAACCATCCAGCCAAAACCATGCACACACACACAGACACACAACTCACAACCAACCAACCAAAAAACCCAAACCCAAACAAAACCCCATAACCCTGAGGAAAATAAGCACCTATGGCAAATTTCATAATGCAATAAAATACTAGTAAGATATTTAGGCTTAAGCAAAATTTTTTTATGAAACATAGTAAAAAAAAAAATGGTATGTATGAAATGTTTTACAAAGGCTTTATTTAAAAAACCTATTACATTCAGTATAAAATTCACTACAGAATTCAGTAAACCTTTTATCAGACCCTAAGAATCATGGCAAAAGACATGTTCTAGGATTCCATTCTTTCTTGGAAAAAAATAACTTCATGAAGTTTTGATTCTTCAAGAGCACTCTAGAGTCCAAAGAATGAAGCAAAGGTTTTGCTATGGAGAGATGAGAATATATGCCATAGTGGACAGTTTCTTGAAGTATTTGTTCATTTTTTGTAAGAATAGGCTGAGGACCTTTATTTATACCATGTGTCTGTCAATGATGGATCATGCAAAGGTGAGAAGCTACTCTTCAAATGTGAAGACTGAAGGTTTTGTGACATTTAGTCACAAACAAACTTAATCCAAAGGTTTGGTGCTGGGCTGAGAAAATGAAAAATAACCTAATTTCTAGAGTGATGTAAAAGCAGAAATTGAGGAACAGAAATTAAAAACGTTTTTTCTCTTCCCCCATCGCTTTACAAAGATGAGCGTTAAAAAAATCCAGGTGGTGATTTATCAGCTTATATTACTCAAAGCATACTTTATCTAGCTGGACAGCCATGCGAATCATTGTGAACATCGGAATTTTTACAGAGTTTAGTCACAAATAATGTTCACTTAATAAGTGGTCATTTCAAACTTTGTTTGCTATGTCTCTGCTAGCATGGTTTTTTAAAATTTCTTTTATTTGAAATTTATCAGTGATATTTAGGGGAAAAATGAATAAATAATTGAACATGATAATTTCTGACTAATTTTTGAACAGCTATATTCAACATATAAATGGAAATAAAACTATGAATAATTTCCAAAGATCAAACAGGATTTAAATTTTGATAAATATAGATATATCTCCCTTTCTAGATGCTGCCAAAAGCAGAGAATTGCTGAAATATATGAGATATAATATTGTTGGAAATGCTACATAAAAGTAAAGAACGAGGAAAGAAAAACATTAAAAATATACTTTTGAAGGTCTTTTATCAAAAAAGCAAAATCAAATGCTTTTGATAAGGGAAAGACTTCCAGGAAGGCATCAAGACAGATTCCGATGAAATGCTAGTCCCAGCAGATTTTCGAGAAGAAGAACTGTATACCCAAGAGAACAAGGTAATAATTAAACACTGTTTAAAGGCATTAAACTTTATTCAGGCGCCTAACAGTATTATGCTGCATAAAAGATTTACCATAGTATCCTCATCATTGCTGTCAAGATCAAGCAGCATAATTTTTTTATACATACACACAGTGGATAGTACAAATATGTATAATAGGAAATTCACATTATGGACTCTAAATAATGCCAAATTAAAAAATGCTGCATTTCAAAATCTACTTACATTCATTAAAAAAAAATCACTGCAATTCTGGAAGCGACTGTGCTATCAATGTAAGAAAGGCTAGAAATAAACGATTTTACCGGGAAACCATACAAACAGCAGGACAATTTTAAAACCCCCTCAATTTTTGTGCAGATTGAAACAGATATGTTTATCATACGTCTGTACAATTTTTGTAGGTTTATTTTAACAAAGGTAATTGAATGTTTAATTCAAGGTTGAAAGTTGACAATAGATGTTAAGGTAGTGAACATGTGTTGGTGCTTTGCAGTCCTGAGGTAAAAGGGTCAAGTAAGGAGTAAAGTTAGGCCCCCAAACTTTAGGAAAGCAAACTTCCAGCTCTTCAAGGAAATAGGCAATTGGAGCAACCCCCCATACCAACACAGGCTGGGGGATTGACAGATGAAAAGCAGCCCTGTCAAGAAGGACTTGAGGGTGTTGGTGGGTGAGAGGCTGGACATGACCAGCAACGTGCAACAAAAAACATCTGAGATAAGCACTGGGTTCTCAGCACCAACAATTTTGATCTGCCAATCTCTGCTTACTAGCTCACAGTAATGCTGATGTACACATAAATGAATAGCCGTTTTATAGAATTTGGGGTCTTAGCAGAGGCTTCTACACAAAAAACAGTGGAGGCACCTCATAATTTGAATTAATATGCATGAAGTTTAGAGGAGTAATTTATTTTTAGAAAGTATTTCTACTATGTCTTAAAGATAACTAAATTAATATTTACTTACCTAGGATAGGCAATTGATTGTGCTGGCAGTCATTGCAAAAACACCACCTATAAATTAAACCTCTAAGTGAAGTGTATTACAAAGGCAGTGTAAACATACTGTCTTGATAATACATGTCAGAGCAATAAATGGATTATCAGTCCTCTGAGGAATCCACGAATTCTTGAGGTCCAGTTGTTTAACAACTGAATGCATGAATATTTGCTAATAAAATAGTAAACTGAAGTGTATCAACTGAATTTCAATTCTATTACTCTGAATGCCTATAAATGCATGCATCAAATCTGGCCCAGACACCTGAGGTTTCCACTGTAATCTGTGTAGAAAAGAAGTTATTATTAGAGTGCAGTTCATCCTAAAGGAGATGTCTGAAATACTTTAGCCTACTTATAGATGTACTGATTAAGGTAGAGATGGATCACTCCCATTAAGTGCCTATTGATTGAAAATGCAAGCTTAGGCGACTAGGTGAGGTTAGAAAGTAGACTTTCAAAGTTTGTTGAATCTCATCCACAATATTTTACAAATGCCTTGCAGCATATTTAACGCATCTTCATAGTTACCATTGTCTCACTCGCAGTGATCTAAATATTGCTATTGGTAACCAAAATCTGTACTATAGACTACTCCAAAAAACACTCTAAAAATTTACTGCCTTAGACTGTACCAACAGACTTTTTAATTTTTTTTTTCATGTTAGCTCATTGATTATGAAAGAAGGAATTTTATTCTTCAATGTCTTTCATCCTACTGTTAGCGTAGAAACACATAATCACGGTATGATTATATGCGGGTGCTTTTATTGAAGAGCTCTGGGAATCAGGGGTACAAACTCAAATCTGACTCCAACACGGATTTGCGATGGATACATTTTTATACCCTTTCCTTGCATAACTGTTGTATAATCATATGTTAATCATTATCTTAATATTGTTCTATTGTGTATATTGATTTCACCCGAGCATGAGTTTTAAGCCCCCTTCCCACAACATTTCTCATGATTGCTGTTCCTTTCTCATGATTCTTGTTGCGATTAAACAATTATTTTTAATTATATTTAATTACTAACCAATTATTGCATTTAACTTTATCATCTACCATACAGGTGAATACACAGGTGCAGTTTCACATGATTTTAGCAAAGACAATGCCCACTCCCGTTCCCAAGGCCTACTTTAGTTACCACGATTTTAGAAACATTTTAACCCTATGCTATCACTACTCCTTGCATTTCTGATGTTTATGAGCATATTTTTAGTTCCATAGTCTGGTATGTATATCTGCCAGAGAGAAGGTAGATACTGATGAACTACACATGAAAAGACTTCTATTACACAAAGGAGAAAAACAGATGAACAAAGTGAAGCATTATTTATCACTCTGAAAAAAATCTCTGAGTAGCTGGATATGTTGAGGGATATTCATATGAATCATGATCAGTAATTGCTACCTAAAGATGTTCAAAGCCAGCGTAGAAATAGTTCAGTTTCCAAGAATAATATTGCAATTTCATACCACTGGATTTTTTACGTATGATTGGACTTATGAAATTATTCTTTCCCTAGAGTATCTTTGACCTCCAATATCATGCTTGCAAAAGAATGAAAGCTCTTGCATTTGATTTTTTTTTAATTTTTAATTTATTTTTATAAGAGATCTAAGGTTATTTCCACTGACCTCAGTATATTTCCCGCAAGAGTACTCATAAGCATTGTAGTAAATGTCATGTCATGAAAGTAACTAATTGAAGTAAACTTGTAGTCACTCATATAGTTTTTATTTGCAGAAAAAAAAGAATGGATTGTATCTTCTGTTTTGCCCTGTCTGTATTTAGAAATTAGTGAGCTACTGAGCATTTTAATTAGTATGTAAAAATGCTATGAGTCAGAACATTTTTTTGCTCAGCAGTTTTAATGCCTTCAATCAAAATATCTATCAATTCACTGAATTCTTAAAATCTGGAAGTCAGGAGATATACCACAGAAAAAACTAACTCCACTTTGGGGACTATGAAATTTGCATCAGTAGTGGAGCTGTGCTTGTATTTCCATGTAGGTGTCTGTGCAACAGTTGAGTTCTATGTGCAATTAGTTAAATAAGGGGGTAAATATAACGTAGGTACACTTGCTCTTCCAGGTTCACCCAAAAAACTTCTATAAAAATACAATATGATTTTAATTTTCTGTTTCTGTGTTGGATTTCCTATGACTTATGAACACCTTTACTATTATACTCAAATTCAATTATTGTCTGTTTGGGATGCTTTTCTCCTGTCTAGAATGAACCCCTAAAATGCTTTCTACCTCTTGCTTAGGGAAGTTTGGTATATGGACAAATTAATCTGTTTGGAAATAGACCCCAACCTTCTGTATCTCTTTAGAATTAAATTTATGATTTATAAATACTGATTACAGAACAAATAATTTTTACTTCATGGTCTTTTTGAATAAAAGCAGTACATGAATGCAATGTGCATGACCACTTTGAAACATATTAATATTTCTTTTGAAACTGAATTTTAGAGATATGGTGAAGGAAAGGAAGAAGAAACAGACATTTTAACTCTAAATTTGGGACAAACCCAAATGATCAATCATAACTGAAGACAGAGAGTCAGTATATCCTGGGTCTTCACATATCTCATCCTTACTTTAGCAGACACTAATAACTGCCAGTTTAAATTCCATTATTTTATTTCAAAAGAATGACTCTACATTAAAAAGTCCACACATCATTCAGTCTGTGGGGCATGTTGAATCTTTATTTCTCCTGCTTCAAACGTAATAAGATCACTTTCTTATAAAATTGGTCTCTTCTCCGAGGTAATTAGTGATAGGATAAGAAACTGCATCAAGCTGCACTGACTGCTAGAAAAAAAATGGTCACTGAAAGTGTTGTAAAGTATTGGAACAGGTTGCCTAGGGAAGTGGTGGAATCACCATCCCTGAAGGTGTTTAGGAGATTTGCAGATATGACACCTGAGGGTATGGTTTGACATGGTTTAGTGGTGGACTTGGGAGTGTTAGGTTTATGGTTGCTCTTGATGATCTAAATAATTTTATGACTCTGTGATTCTATATTTCTATGAAGAATTTGAGAGGAGAGAAATTAAAAATTTAAAAAACACATTCATGTGTTTTTGTAATGCTATTTTTTTACCTAAGGTTTCCTCCACATCTTCAATGGAGTCCAGAAGGTTTTATAAACTCTTAAAATTCCAGGCAAATTTTTTTCATTTGCGTGTTGTTGCCAGAATCCATACAGAAACAACATTTTAAATTTTCTAAAATATCAGGTATAGATATTTAATATCTGCACAGAATTTTCTGAATTTATCATCAACTGCACCAAAATTTGTCAGCCTTAAGTATAACCTTGGTTAATTTTCTGAAATTGTAAAAAAAAGTACAGCTTTTTAAAGAGTCCAAAACAGGACACCTTCCTGACCTCTGATGGGAATATTATATAAATTTACCTATTTGAGTGACATTTCTCATTCAGAAATTCTGAGGAGGTTCAAGATTACTATGTGAAAATTACAGGAGAGTGTTAAAGTCAATTTGACCTTTACAGAACTTTTATATTCCAGCTGTCTCTATCAGCTTTCCAGCAACTTCATTATTTATAGCAAGTCATTGAAGTCTACAGCCAAGACAAATGGCAGCCTGAACCCTGTATTAAACCCCAGATAAAGCAAGGAAACTCACAGAGAAATTGCAGCTGCCCTCCACTTACTCTACAGACCTTATTAGAACTGAGCTCTGGTCTATAAGAAAACCACAAATTTACACATTTTACTTCAGGCATTAAGTGGTTCCTAGGAGTATTCTGAATGATTCCAAAATCAGATAGGTTATTTTTACGAAGAATTGTCCACATCTTGTATTCTATAGGTATCTTGGGAATGACTTAATACAAGCTTTGTGGCTAACCGCAGTTAAAATATAAGACAAATCTAAAGCCATGATCAAAAGTATCTCTATTTTACATTTTCTAAAATTTGTTTTAAATCTTGATCAGAATGCTATTCTTGAACTCGTAACTTTATAAGAAAAAAATCCTGATTATAGAGCAATTTGTCAGGCAATATTGTGCTTATCAGTCTCTTTTTTGCTAGATAGAAAGTGAATGAGATCTTCAGTAAAGTATAGACCAACCAAAATGCAAATAAACAAGCAAATCTGAAAATATGTTCTACATATTTGTTGGGGTGGCCCTAAGTCCCT
>VZTG01007214.1:45979-124375 GCA_013397845.1 Melanocharis versteri | reverse complement strand
GGTCTCTTCAGAAAGTCCCTTTATAGTCCTTTCAAAGGGGGAGGGCAACCAGCCAACAGGCAAGGAAACAAGACCCATTGTTTTGGGGTAACTTCCAAAAGCGAACCCATTGTTTTGGGGTAACTTCCAAAAGCGGGGGGGCGACTAGCCAAAGAGGTAAGGGAACAATACGCACTATTTTGGGGTAACACTGCAGGGTTTGGGCACGGGATATTCCTTCTCGCTCCAGTGCAGCCCTTCCCGCCTGGGCAGCAAGGAACAGCACCAGAACAACCTGTTCAGCTTGCATACCTGCAGATACTTGGCAGACATCCCACCTCTGGCCTGGCCAGGACTCCTGTGCCCTTGTCCCCTTAGGAGTTTTTAGGGTCTTTCAGTCTCTGTCCTCGTTGATGATCGTGAGACAGATGAGGGATCTTCGGACCGTCTCTTACAATCAGCAAGCTCATTGATATGATTTTGGTAACCATGCAGAAAAAGAAAAACTGACTTGCTCTCAGATGAGGAGACTTCCAGCACTGCAGTTGTATAAAGAGTGGATATTTGCTATTTAGTGTGTCCCCTCATTCTCTGGTAGGGAGGCCAGGTGAAGTGCAATTCTCAGTGACCAGCATTTCCAGAGTTGTAGTTCCAGTTCTGAAAATTGCTCCTTCTGTAACCTTTAGACAAAGCATTTTCTTCTGCATTTTGACTTCAGTAGGTTTCAGAAGTGCTAAAATAGCTACTTGACAAAAACATTAGTTTGGAAGCTGGAAAGCATTTTTCGCACAGCATTTTTAGTTTTGTATTTCTCCAGTAACCTGCTTGTCTACACCATTTCCCTGAGGAATTAATTCTACGCAATGTTACTGAAAGAAAGAAGTGGGAGATCAATACAAGACTGAATTTCCATACCATCTGTACACAAGGATATTTGGGGTGGAGATTAGCATTGTGGAAGGATGTCACTGAGTTGTGTTATTTACTATTGATGGATTCATGTGAAAGCTACAATCATATGTGAAGTCACCATTTAACTTGACTCTAACAAAACAAAACAAATGAGCAAAACAAGCAAACAAGCAAAAACAAATAACAACCAGAAAACCCCAAACCAACCGAACAACACAGCTCCAATGACCTTTCAGTCCACATACACTTTGGAAAGCACTGAAATATAAACATTTTCTGGAAAACTGTAATTCCTAGTCCTGTTTTCAGATAATGAGTATCAGCCTGTGAATTTGTATTAACGTTTGATCTGTCCCAAGCGGTCACTGAACATAAAAATGTATACCTTGTATGCAAACTGTTGCAGTGGGACTCAGCCAGTGTTTGTGAGAACAGTACAGAAGACTTTTGTCCACATGGGGCACAGAATAAGGAATGTCAGAAGACAATTCAAATATCAAATTTGTTCTTGACTAAGGAAAAATCAAAATCACTATGTTGTGTTTTCAAATGAGCTCTTTGAAGCCCAGCTTTTGTTCTTGTAGTGTTTTGAGTGCAAACATGTGACATGTTTATACTTGTCAATTCAGTCAAGTGTTTCGTAAGATAGAGTATTTGGACTTTTCTACTGCTGGCATTGGATTTTTCTGCAGAGTCCCTGATAATTCTGTAAGTGTTTCATAATCAATATTAATTATCTCTTTAATAGTAAACAAGTAAATGAACAGATGTATGGAAGCATTTCACAATTCATTTTGAGCAGGATTCCTGTGAGATCCTCCTTGAACTTGTGAGTTCCTGATAAAGGAACAGGCAGTGGTCATCTCTATAGACATTGCAAAGTCCATGTATATTTGAGGGCCTTAATTAACATAATCTCTTATAACTCTTATAGGAAGATATTCCTCTAATTTCTGTTGTTCAGTATTGTCTTGATATTTTTCTTATTTAAAACAGTCTTATAAGGTTTTATTTATTTTTTACTTAATAATATCACTCCAAACATATCTCTTTGTAGGAAACTCTAGATGAGAAAGACATCAGCCATCATGAAGAGGGAAAGAAAATTGAGAAACCATGAAGACATACACATTCACTATAGCAGTGGTATTTAACAAGTCCATCACTTTCAGTGAAGTGTCCCTCATCTTGAAGTTCTCATTTCTCTTTTGCAGTGGGATATTTTTGTTTCCACACATAGTGAAGATATTCATCTTTTTCTAGATATTCTTTCTGGATCTGTTTTTTAAATAACCTTTCCTCACTATCTCTAAACATCGAAGACTTGGGTCTTCCTTTTCATGTTTTCCTTCTGCAAGAGAATTTCTGCAGCATCCCATGAACACTCCTGCTATCTCACTGAGTTCTTTCAGATGAGATTATTTTTTTCAGCTGAGATTATTTTCTAATCCTGTATGAGAACATGTGAGAACTTGTTTTCTGTTGTAAGCAGTGAAAATTAGCATCTGTCTTGCAATGTAATATGAGTGGGAAGTAGGTTCAAAATCTGCAGTTTTTCAGCTAGCAATTTAGGGAAACCTAGCCTTCCTCTTTTGTAGGTGTACCTCTGACAAAGCTTCCTGGTGATGTGAAATATCATCTAAGAGTTCAATACCTCCTTGAGAAGCTCTAGAGCTAATATCCCTGCTCCTCTAAGATCATAGTATGTTCTGTATACCAAGATAATAGTAACTGTCCAGACTGAAACAAGTTTGAACTTCTTATGAGAGAGATAGTAGTAATACATTTCTTCACTACTGGTTAGAAACTGCCAGCGTAGAAATTGAATTGAACTGAAATTGACTTGAAATTGACTTGAAACAGAGATAAAAAAGGCTCGTAATTAATTTGTAACTGTTTAGTTTTATTAATGAGAATTTGTGGAAAAAAGTCCTGGAGTAAGTGAGTAAGCTAGGGGAAAAAAAACCAGGAAGATGTCTATAACTGTAGTAGCCATTTTTTGTTGTAATTTATAGAAGTAGACTACGAGCAAAAATGGAAAAATTCTATTGCAATTAATTATGAGCCAAGTGCCTACAAACCAAACTACAATAAACTAGATTCCCTAAGTCTCTGTAAGACTGCCTCATTTATAAACGCAGAATCACAGAATGGTTGAGATGAGGAGGGATCATCTGGTCCAATCCACCTTGCTCAAGTGTGGATACCTCCAACCAATTGCCCAGGACCTTCTCCAGCCAGGCTTTGAATCTCTCAAATGATAGACACTCCACAACCTCTCTGGGCAAATTAGGCTAGAGTATGGGCAGTTAAATAGCCTTGTACGAGAGAATATCTTGTAAACAGTTGATATAAAATGCTTGGTTTTGTAGAATTCTGTTAGCAAATAAGTGCTGTTGTTAAACTAAAAGAAGGCAAAGTTTGACCAGGAAATACATCCCAGATCTCTCTGTCTTAACTGTATAATTCACATGCTGCTGTCCTTTTTGTTCTTATGGGTAAATGAACATCAAAAAAAGGAAATTTCTTTTCTATTAGTATGTACTTTACAGAGGAATTGAAGACTAAAATGTTTGCAGGAGATCATAAACTGAGTTTGCATAACTATCACAAGAGAAAATACTTCTGTAATGGTATGTTGTTAGTAGACTTAAACATATTGCTGTCAAGTACAAGCAAATTTCATAATTCGTGTTTGAATTATAACATAAATATTTAATCATATTTACATTCTTCTTGTGAATCTCAAGGGTACTTAGGTCACGAGGACTGATTCTTCTTTTTTTAATGCCCTTAGCATCCTAGTTTCTCTCTGATGCATACTACTTAAAGATGACAAAAAATGCACCTGTTATAGGGAAGCTCTGTATTTCTTATTCAAGTAGGACACTGCGAAACATAAGAAAAAGGAAAAAACAAGAGATGATGGAAAAAAGGGCAAAAAGGCAAAACAAGAAAGCAAGTTAGAGAATGGCATGGTAAATGAAAATGCAATTGCAAAGGAAATGCAAAAATAATCAACTTTCAAAATCCAAGCTATAATGTTATCTTAGGCTTATAGTAGGTCATAAATTAATTCATACCTTCTTGTGATTTATGGTGTCACTGTTAAACCCTTAAATAGCTTTAAATCCATACAATTTAAAGTTGCACAGCATTTTTTTCTGTGTGCCGTGTGTAACATCTTCATAAATAGTCCTGTATTCCAGGCACAGACACGAACATGGTTTTAAAATTTTTAAAACATTACATCACAGTGGCCACTTACTGAGCGAGCGAAAAACAAAAATACATGATCTGAATGAAAATCAGGTGGAGATCAAACACCTCTACAGTGTTCTATAAGCATTAACTTTATCAAGAGACATTATCTAACAGCAAGGTGCATCTGCAGAAAATACAATATTCCTAACTATTCTGGTGATTTATTTTTAAGTATTGAAGAACAAAGTATTTGTAGGGTCAGCCAAAAGTCATCACTGAAGGAAAATATGTGTGATCACACAGAGATTAAAGAGGAAATACATTCAGTTCATCCAAACATTACAATAATAGGATTAGAAAATAATAGGATTATAAATACTAAACCTTTGAGGATAAATTCTACTGTTGAGGAGATCTGTGACTGGATTTCTTGATTGTCTGCAGATCTTTTTGCACCAGTAGAAAAATAGGAATTGTTTGGAGTATTTTCTGACTTAATTTGGGTGTTGTTTCAAATGTGCTTTTTTTACCACCTCTGACATAAGTTGTAGCCTTTTCAAAGCCCTTTACAGATGTATTTTTCTATAATTCTATGATAGATTAAGTGTGAATTATTATTGTAAATAACTTGGTCCATCATGCCGCACACAGCAAGCGGAGTGGCATATAATAAAATATTCTATTTAACTTTTTTTAAAGAGCAAAGACCAGGGTCAAAATACAAATACAATTGTCCCATGATGGTATATTTCAGAGAAGTAATGCAATTCTTCATTGTTTTTCACTCTGTGTTGTCTTAGACAAAGCTGCATTTTGTATGTGATTCTGTTTTATCCTGGTTTTCAACAAGTATTTCCTATAGCTGTAGTGTCAACTATAGTCAGGGTCTTTCTCAATTTCCACTTACACACACACACATATGCACAATAAAGGCCAAATATAGAGTTATATCTCTGTCATTTTATAATGGTATAGGTTCCAAATTTCCCCTCTAATTGGTCCTACAAAGGAGACTGCACAAGAGGAAGATGTTATGGACCACGGTCACACGTTTGATACTTAAATAGTATTTGGTTTACTATCTTGTTAAATGTCACATTGATGTGAGCTGCACTCCTTAGCCATTTGTATTTATTTAGGGTTCAATTTTAAACAGGAGTCAAGTGTATTTTATGGCAATCCTCTGCCAAATTATGCTGATTTTCTCTGAGCTGAAATCCAGACAAAGCTTTAAGAAAAAATAATAAAGAGTTGCTTCAGGACGCTAGATCAGTTTACAAAGTTGTTTAGATGTGCACAGTTTGAGTTTTCACTATGATTCAGCCATTCTTCTAAAATGATGTGAAGTTAAGCTATATATGTCAGAGGAGTTTAAGAGAGACCTGAAGAAAAGTGAACTGACATGGAGCAGTAAGGAAGTGTCCAGGGCACAGTGTGATGCTGAAAGCTCTTGCATTTCATCTACAAAAGCAGTGAGACCTGGGGATAGATCCCGCATGATGTACATGAGTTCACTCACCATAGTGAAAAACAGAAGTGTTAAAAGTCCATGTACAACTGCAGAGCTTTTTTATTGCTATTACAGAGATGTGGTGGGATAGCTCCTGTAACTGGAAAACAGCAATGGATAGGAACAGACCAAGGAAATGAAGGGTAAAGTGCTAAACTTCTTCACACAGCTGTAGTGACAATTGCAAAACTTGGAAAGCAAGAGAAATTTTAATAACCTTGATATTTTCTGGAACTAGAATATAGCAGGTATGAGAGATAAAAGAGAGTGCTGGAGTGTAATGATGACAATCGCTTCATACAAGACAGGATTGAGCCAATTAAGGCAGATTAATTGCTAGATCCATAATAGAGAAACAAGTAAGAATTAATTCATAACACAAAGAACATGGGCAGCCTCGGCCATAATGACCAAAGGATTGTAGTGTTTAACATCACCAGACAAATGAGTAGGATAAAGAAGAAAATGACAATCCCAGACTCCAAGAAAGAAGATCCATTGGTTTATTCAGGAATCTACCTGGCAGCATTCTGGCATCTAGGAGGCCTGATTAGTCTTCAAGGGTGTCATCCTCAAAACACAAGCATGGTCTGCTCTAACACGCAGGAAGATAAATAAACATGAAGAAGACCAGTACAGATTACATGAGAGATCCTGATTAAAACTGAAGGCTAAAAGGAAGACAGAAGAGCAGTTGGGTGACCCAGAGGTGTGGAGCCCAAGCAACAAGGGATGAAGTTAGAGATTCAGAGACAATTGGATGTCATAGGCATTTGTTTCTAACTGAACGAATACCAATCCTGATGTACAGAAGATAGGAGAGATCATTCTGAGAGGTGTGAGTGATTAATAGTGACTGTGCATTTTTATTGTTCTGGTTTGGGATTTCTCTTTACAGTTCTGTGAATAAAATATAACATTTATATTAACCGCATTCATACATCTGGTAGAAATTCGCTGATATACACTGCTAGAAAGCAAGAGAAAAAGAAGATAAGCATTTCCTAAACCTGTCAAGAAATGTTCACACAAGAAAAAAAGTAAATTCATAAAAAATACGTACCTTTGTAGATAAAGTTTTCAGAACATTGGAAGAAACTAACTTTCAAAAATTTAGAGGAAGCTAGAGCTTTTATATTTGGCACTAGCTATCTGACACTAAGTAAGGTATTGGTCTTGCCTGAAGAAAATAAAAAATATTCTCATGCAAGGGCTGACTTTCTGCAGTTAGACAGAATTTTGAAGCATCTTTTATTCACAATTTAATTTGACTAAAATTTGTAAACTGGCTTTTAAGAGAAAAGCAATAATTGTATGAAATTGAGAACAATATTTGTACTGGCATTTACAAAACTAAAGATTTTGGTCTGACCTACTAGATTCACAAAAAACCTTGCCTACCAAACACAAAACTAGAATGATATGAGATATTCTAATTCTCCTTCATCTCCCTATATACCACGGCCTGACATGTAGGGACTTTATGCAGGAAATTGAAGGTCTCAATCCACATTCATGTGGGGTGTGACCTCGACCCTGAATCTGGATACTGCCCATCGTTTCAACTTTTTTTTTTGTTGTTGAAAATGTATGAAGTTGCATTGTTATATTATCTTCCTTTCACCCCAGGGATTCTGCATTGTTATTTCAAATTTTTGAATTATTTTTAACTTATTTTTATCTTAGCAAAAATATGTTAGTTATTCACACATCTATTTAGTATGCAATCCCAAGGAAGAACTCTCTTATTGCATTATTAATTGTCTAATGCAACAGTGATTAAAAATGCATCAAAAATAATGCTCAAAATGTTTTACAGTACTGTCTTCCATCAAAAAATCACAGACGGCCTACAGAAATGCTAATGTTAATTCATCCACCTTCCACCATTTGAATCAGCTATTGGTTCCTGGGTTACAACTGCATATATTTTATCTTGTATGTATAATCATCTAAGGTGGATCATCATGCCTATATGTTATGTGTACACATTACGTAGAATTCTGAAAATTGTTACGCCTCAATGTGAGGGGTGATGCACATTACATCTCCCTCTGCAAACCCCCTTTTTTGATGTTTCCTTGCTGCCTAATTCAGTATATGTGGGGAATACCAGAGCAGTGAACAGATTTGTCTCTGATGATGAGATGCCCACTGCACTTGTTCATCCACCTCGTGACAGAGAGCTGATGCGGTATCTACTGTGGATAAAAAGCCTTTTTCTCTTTCACCTGCAGTGACAGGCGGTAGCAGGGATGACTGGAGCTGGGTAGTCTATCTGGTAGGCACATAGAACAAAAAAGAGGCTTCAACAAGGTCTGTTCCAATAATTATTATATGGAGGAAGAAATGCATTATACATTATATATAATGCCTATACAGTGTTATCCTGTATTTTATGTTCACAACTTCATGGCTAATGCTAAGTGGGCAATGAAGTCAATGTTTGCTATCTAAACTCAGAATGTGTCATCTAGCCACTAGGTACCATACAGAGCCTCAAGGGGGTTGGTGGGAATCCTAGCTATACGTAAGATGAGCTCTCAGATTCCAACAGCTAGAGGAGAGGATGACAGTGGTACTGCTACCTGCACTCCTTTTGTGAATGAGAAAAGAGCTCCATGCCCTAATGGAATTAGAGAAGTTCAGGCAGAATTGGAAAATTATGTATTACTTGCTCTCTTCACATACCTATGAATACTTGAGGTCAATTTTCCATATATTGATCTTCCACATCTGCATCATTCATCTCCATTTTTACAATATGTTGCAATAAATTCCGTATTTCTGACAATATGCCCCACTCAATTGTGTCCAGATGATTTTGAAAAGGAGGCAATTGTGGTTGTGCAAGGTGTGAAATTGGATGTATAACAATTCCTGCACCTCAGTACTATTAAAAATAATGTCTGAGCCTGACATCTAGAGGAAAGCTCAGTATTAGGTAATGTTCTAGTTTTTTTACAGGGTAGAGTCATTGGATATTTGGGTGCCATGCTCCCCTTTCGCATCCACAGTGGAAGCAAACAGAGCCCAGTACAAATGGGAGCCAGATAGCATGGGTAAACTGAGCTGCTTTGCTGCCTAATTTATATTAATCCATGTAAAAAATTGTGTGAACAGGTAGAGAAAAACTATTTGCCATTTTCCCTAACATTTCCAGAAACTAATCTTAACTTTTTTAAAGTTCAAAAATATCTACTTTATATTGCAGTTTATTGTTCTTAGTGGTTTTTATTCTGTGTTGCTGTGTTCTGAGTAAAGCCAAAAATTCAAAGAATAAAAACTTTAGAAGGAAGATGATCTTGTGTTGCTTCAAAATTAGTCAGAAATAAGAGAAAAAAAATTAAATATACATTCATTTATTCTACAGGATACCAAGTTACTTTTTTCCCCATAGCATTGTGTACATGAAACAAGGCCCTCGTTTCTCAACAGAGACTTCACCAAGTGTAAACCTTCTCAGATTTTATACTGATCTTTTATGTGTTGCATTAGTATTGTCACTGGTTCTAAACAAGTATTTCTTACTATTCACATGCATCATTCATAGTCAAGCATTAGATTATCCAAAGCATACTCATCCTTTCAATGCTTAGTCTGTATCATTGTGTGTGGTCCTATAGATAATGAGTTATTCAAAGAGTGAGAAATGATAAAGTAAATCTTTCAAACAAACACATACTTTAGCTTGTAAAATATGCCTATTTTGGAGAACATCCATTTTTCAGCAGCAGAGTTACTGAAGGTACTCAGAATAATTTCTTCTTATTCACATCCTTCTGAAGGATGAAAACAGATATTCTTCATATGATCTTTCTTTGGGAAAATACTGAGTGAAGAAAACTGATTCTTTGAGTGGGAGGTTCCAGAAATCGGAGTGTTTGGGAATTTATATGATTCAGACTCCCAGTACAAATAAAAGGATTTTTAAATTCAAACAATCTAGAGACACTTTTGAAATGGGCCATACGTTTTTTCAGGAATAAAAAAGTCAGTGCTGATTGATAATGAATACTTTCACATCTTCATAACAAATTAAATAGAGACAATATTTTAAGGGGCAGTATGTATTCCACTTTAAACAGGGGATAAAATAAATCTCTGAAATATTTTGGTAACACACGCTTTGCTAAACATGCACTCTTTCAAGGTTTTGTTGAAGCAATGTGGTTTACAAAGTCTGAAGATGATAAGAACCAGAAGAAAATTAAGAAATGTTATCTAGGTGACTCAGTTTGAACACTCAGCTGGTCTCCTTCAGACGTTTACAGAGGGCTCAGATAAATGGACAGAATGTTTAAAACTGGGCTGCCCATAATGAAAGTGCCTTGTTATAAGTATTAAACACCCAAAGACAACACAAGTACTGAAGTCTGAATAGCAGCTCTGCATTGAAAAGCTAAGATCGTAAACCAGCAGGGAACCAGAGCAGCAGTTCCTATGACTTACTGAGCACCCCAGCTGGCATAGGTTTTTATGTGTGTGCATTGATTTTAAATTGAAAGGAAAGGAGTGTGGAGGTGCATATCTATTTAACTTTTTCATTTCCACTGTTTTGAATTTAGTTTTTATCTTCTACAGCTTATTTTCCACATTCAGAGTAATAATTTTTTCTTTCCCAAATACTCTTTATGTGTATAAATATATATATATACATATATATTGCATATTGCATATTGCATATATCACATATATTGCATGTTTATGTGTAATTGTAGAAGGAGGACAGGTTGAAGTGTCATAATTCTTTCAGGACTGGACACATGACAAAGTAGTATATTGTTATGATACTTTACCTAGAAGCATCAAGTAAGACTCATGGACTTTTCTTTGTGAGTTCAAAAAAACCTATACATCTTTACTTAATCCTTGACACAGAATGTAAAATATAGGTTAGTAGTGGTGAGGAAGGACAGTACTGACGTGCCACTACCACATCAGAGACCTGACAAAATATAACTGTGGACTTTTTCTCATGAAAACAAAATGGTTTGCTTTTACAATGGTCCTTCCAGAATACGACGTCTTGCATGTCATATTGCAAGCAGTCCAAGAAATCAATTCATTCCCTGTCTCTCTTCTGTGTTGTTCTTAAAAACAAAGTTTTCTGTGTGCTCTTCCGTAGGCAAATGCCAAAGCTGATTTTTGTGTGTGCTTTTGCAGGTTCTTTATTTCAGCAGAGCATTCCACAGGCATTTGTAGTAGATGTCAGACAAGATACGTACACTTTATTTTTGTTACTGCTCATTTGATGAGTTTGTGTCCTTAATGGCTGACTACTGACTATTCAAACAGAAAAAATAAACCGCTAATTTTACCAAAATATTAAATAAGACTCTCTAGGGGGAAACTCACTTTATTTTTTTTATCTCACCCAAAACATAAACCACTTCTGGACTGCACAAGCCAGTGTTCAAATGATTATCACAGAGAACTATATCTGACTATCAACATGCCCTCTCTATCACTCACTGGTTGCCAGATGCATAATCCTTGTATCAGGGAAAACAAGTTTCTTCATCTTTTCAGACTTGATTTTATATTTATTCTTTACTTCAGGAGCAAATAAGTGACCAAAAGAACATTGAAAAACATGTTTCTTAAAATGGACCTGATGGGAAGCAAAACTGCAGGCATGGATCATCCAAAGCATCAATGAGAAAATACAGGTCTTTCACATCTAGCCTGGTGTTTTCAATCTAGCCTGAAGTTGTCTGCTGCTACCACCTAATAGCTGTTTAGTAAACACAGAAAAAGAGCTTCATGCTCTTTGTCTGCTCCAGTGGATGGCAAAATGATATGCAAAGCTTAATAATGAAATTGTAAGTTGATTTCAAAATCACGGATTCTGTTAATTAATTAAAAAAAAGAAAAAAGGAAAAACTTGGCTCTTCAGGAAAGTTTTCATAAAGGGCAACTCTATGCCAGAAGAGGAAAAATTTTCAGCACTAAAAGGCAAAAATCTTTACTTCTTATAGTGCTCTTACTCCAATTATCCACATTTTGTGATTAACTCCCTCAGATTTCTGTCAGTGTGGTCCTCTCGTTTAACCCCATAAGCCACTTTCACTGTTATTCACTTGAGCGCAAACACAACTCCCTGGAAAAGGTGATCTCGACATTCCCCTATAAAATTTACTCAAAAAAGAACAACTTTGAGTTAGGTTGGTTAAAACTAGTCCTGAATTTATTCCCCAAGCTTAGGTAAAAATAACTGATTTTTTTCAATTATATCGTGAAACAAAAATAAAAACTCTGTGGGGGAAAAAAAGAGAAAGATATTCAAAACATATTTATTATAAATTGGGACACCAAAATATTTTGTTCCACTTTAGAAGAAAGATTAGCACCTTCTAAATCTTATGTTGTAACAAGAACAACCATCTTTGGCCAGTCACAACATACTGGGGCCCGCTTGCCCATGTGGGGTTCTCTGACAGCACTTGTTTAGCCTATCTGCCATCCAGGTACCCTGATGCTTAGCAGTTATGTCTCTTTATTTTACCCTTAAGAAGCAAAGACCTCAGGCTTTTCCATGCCTCTATTTAAGCAACGTAAATGTTGGCAAACTGATCTAATTTGGTTTTTCTGGTTTTTTTGTAATTGGGTAGTGTCAGTTGTCCTTCAGATACTTTCCTTTGTATGGAAGCAGAAAAAAGGAAAATCTTCCATTTTCTTTTGTAGGTTTTTCTTTATTCTACCCTTTGGATTCAATTAATGGATAATCTCCATTTTCCACGAAGGATACCTGCCTATATGCTTCCATTTCCTGGAATACTTTCCTGGTTCTTGCTGCACAGACCATTTCAAGGTTTATCTTCAGACTTTTCCAACTTACTTGGAAGTACCAAAAGAGGAAAAAAGTTTGTATGTGCTTTGTTAACAAACATTAATCCAAAAACTCCTGGCTGGAGATATCCCATTTTAATAGAATAGGGTAGAAAACTTCCTACCTGGTAGAAGAGTGCATCTTCCATCTCTGTTGTAAAGTTTTAACTGACTAAACAAGCAAACTAATTTAAAAAAAAAAAAAAGAAAAGAAAAAAAACACGAGAAAAACCTACAAAGAAACCCCAGACATAAACTCACCTCAACATATTTCATGTTACGTCTAAGTAACAGAGGTAATTGTGCATCTTTCTGTCCAACTGGAACACAAGCATGAGACTCCATCAGTTTAATAGAGGTATATTATCATTATTTTCAGCCAACTACTAGATGTAGTAAAAGATATTCAACACATGCCCTTTTTTTTTTTTTCGCAAGAAGCAAAGATTGAAATAATTTAGGTGTGGTGCTCCTCTAACAAAGCCTGCCTTCTTTTCCAGTGATGTCTGTAAAAAATATTTATAAAATCAGGAAGCATTTTTGGAAGTATACTCAGAATCTGTGTTTCTCCATATTTACCTCTTCTCATTAGATGAATAAAATTGTCATTATTCATCATAGTAATTTTATTAGTTGCTTATCCTCACTTAGGCTATCAAAACACAAAAGCTCCTGAAGTGTCATTTCATACCCACCAACTAAACCAAACCTGTATTAAGAAGTTTCACTTTTTTCATATGTGGTCTACAGTGCTGCGTATTCCCTGGGTTCTCCTGTCTTTATCTGTGCTCTTTTTCTGGAGCCTGTTCATAAGTTGGTACTCAGAGAATTTACACTTTTATCAGGGCCAGGTTCCCATGTTATGTTGATCCTATAAGGCCTGAAATCATCTATGAGATACATGGACAATTTTCTGCTCCAGTAATGGTGGTTTAAAAAGGGAATCCTGCACATCTCGAGAGTCATTGCATTCTCTAGTGCAAAAGGAAATCTGTGTCAAGTCTGCGTCGAGATTGTGCCCATTGATGTCCACAGATCCAAATGTTTTTTGTTGCTTTGCCTTTCTTGTTGTTTGGTCACTCTACTTGGATAAAAAAAATGGGAGTAAATTAACAAAAGGTTGCAAAGCATTCAGCGAATATGACAGCATGTGCTTTAGGAAGTAGGGGATGACAAGTAATACAGTTATCAACAGGACTTGTTCCACAAGAGTATTTGGAAGCCTAGCTCCCCCTGCTTACCTTTGTGCATCTAGGCTTCTGAGTCTGTCTCTTGGGAAGCTGATAATTTCTAGACAGGAAATAAGTCTTAGAGATGTAAGACCAGTCTTAGAGATGTAAGACTATGGCCACCCACCCTAAATATCCCAGAAACAAACGTTTCAAAGATTGACGAGATATTTCTTCCACTCTTCAGAGATTAAGCATAACTCTTAAAATTCTCTGCTCAGCAGAAGTTAAAGCTTCTTGTATCTCTGGAAGTTTATTCTAATAAGTTCATTCTGTTCTGAAGTTTATTAGACAGTAAATCTTGAAGAAACAGAGGGTAAGTAGTATGGCCTAGGTGATTAATGTGCCTCCAGCAATCTGGAAACTTACCTGAAACTAGAAATACCTCTTGATTACCAAATATCCTCACTACACAGAGCAAAGAAATGGCAAGAAGCCTACTTACACACAGAGACTTTTTCAGCTATTCTCCCTAGACAGTATCTCAGGAGATCTACCAGTTTTCTGAATCTTAAAATGCTGTATTCCAAATTTCTTCCATATGCCTTCTATCAGCTTGCAGAGAGGCAGGATGTATTTGCATTCCAGTGGTGAAGCAGTCAATTCTTGGAGCTGATAATATCCTTCCAGTGCACCAGAAAGTGAAGACAAAAGTTACAAAGTACAAAGCAAGCCTGAAGAAATGCACCTGTTGGCTTCACAAAGTGAGATTTCACTCCATTGTTTCCGATACATCTCCCATCACTGCTGGGAAGAACAAAAAGCCAAACCAAACAGCACCAAACCACATAATTGAACAAATCCCATTGGTTAAGATACCTTAGCAGAAATCTCTTATGACTGCATGTTTATCATCAGGGTAGCCTTGAAAAAGGAGTAAAGCTTCAAGAACATATGAACACATACATCCACTGTTCTCTGGTTAACAGGATAGAAAATTGTGTGTAACACCATAAATGTGGTTATGAGTACCTTCATCTGAAAGAGGCAGAGAACAAGGATCTACAAACTTCCTCTGTTTGTAGGTGTTTATTTTACTAGCTTTATGCAAAGTCTGGAACTTCTAAATATCGCGTGTGCTAGCTACAGAAATCTCTTCCTCTTAGCTGGGAAAAAAAAAGAAAACAAACACAAACACAAAGTCTGTGAATTAACTACCTCCTATTTTCCTTGTTGCATTTCACTTACACTCTAACTCTCCATTCTTGGTTTCTCTCTAAAGATTCATAATGTACAGTAACACGTGCTGGAGTGGTAACACTAGTTTGAGCTCTTCCACAATGGTGTTCTGCTAGCAGGAAGAGTGATGCAAACCAACATCTCTGTCCCTCTCACTGACTGCTTCTCCGTCACATCCTCCCCCTCAGGGAGGACCACACCCCAGAGCAGCCCTCATGCCTAGGTGGCAAGACCTGAACACTTGGTCCTATTTGCAGTTGCATGGACTTTGACAGACCCTGGAGCTGAGAATAAAATCAATCTCTCTCGAGTACAGATGGTGAACAGACTTAAGTGAGTTAATGCTTTGAACACAGGCCAGATCTATTTTAATTACTAAAAACCCTGTCATTCCAGGGTCTCTCTGTCATGAGCTGTTGCTCTGCTCAGGTAGTTCTTTTTACTACACAAACCATGCAGTTAAATATCTGCCAACTTAAAATGCATTATTTAAATAACCTTAAAATCTTCTCTGCTTTAGCTTTTTTGGCCTTTCTCAGGAAAACCTGTGCATCATTTGTACGAATTTGTGGAGATATAACTGCCTAAAGTAATGTTTCAGCACTAACAAATGTGGATAGATGTGATGCCAAGGTGATTTTTGCTTTTCCTTTTATATACCTTTTACAAAGTTCTGTGTATCCACAGTATCAGCATGCATACTTGTAATTCTTTAAGTCTGATAACTCAGCATAGTTCTAGTGTTCTGTACAGCCAGGAGACCAAACAGCCCAGAAACCGCATAGGCAGGAGACCAAACATTCTACTATCTTGGGGGCCAAGGTCCCCTGGTAGAACATATCCTGTAAACTAGAGACTAGCCCACCCAAGCCCCCTTATTGGGTACCCTTGTTAGATGTGCTGATGTGTAAGGTCTATAACTTGTATACGCGATTTACGGTGGGGGTGCATTGCGATGCGTTCCACCTTGGTGAAGTGATGCATCCATAGGATCTTATTAAAGATACCGAGGTAAACAGCCCTTTCCCTTTAACCATGTTCTGGCTTTCATTTTCTAAGACCAGGAAAAGGCATCAGATGTGACTTAAAAACAAGTTGATCATGCACTGGAACAGCAAAGGTTGGAGGATTTAAGGCAGTCAGAGAAGATGAAAGTGTAGTCAAATCTGCAGAGAAAAAATAAGCTTGCAAGGAGATCCTAAACAAGTAGAACATGCAGGAAATATTTAAAGATTGGCCTCCACCACTGTGAGGTGTTTTTAAATAACCAACAGGTACATAACTGTTGTGAACACGTAAGTTGCTCAGTTTTAGGTGTGGCTGGCCTGATTTCCTTAAAAGATAAGTTTTACAAAGAGTTGTAAAACTCCTGTTGTCTTAAGGCATCATTTAGTGCCCGCATGCTTAGGAAAGTTTTTAATGAGTTCAGTAGGGAAGATTTCACACAGCATGGAAAGAAATCCATGTGGAACTACAGCTTCTTCGGTTCTTTGCAGCTGGTGTGAGCACAGCCCCTCACAAAGCACTTCTGCAATACCTTCTTGTTAAGCACACATGCTTTTTTCCTATTTGAACAATGCCAAAAAGTGATAACTCAGACTCTGAGAATTGTGCTGACAGTCAGCTGTCACTCATTGTCCTTTATTCTGACAACCTCAGGCATTCAGCCATGGATTCATGAGTTTTCCCCTTTCTCTTTATTTTTAAAGGAGGTGGGGGATGGGTAAATATATCAGAGGATTCAGCCCTGAATAGACTTTTGTTTTGCTCTTTCTTTTGCCTCCTGACTGTGTCAAATGCAGTGTGTCTCTCATGCACTTTCACTCTTTAGAGAGCCTTGACTGGCCTGGCTAGTTAGTATTCAGAAACAAGCCAAAGTGGATAAAATTCCCCTCTCTGGCTTGCTGAGACTGCAAATAAGTAATTAGACTAAAAGCTCAGTATTTGGGGGAGGGGAAGAAGGGGAGGAAAGAAGAGTTTTGCAGCCTGTATTGTTGACTGGAACTTGTCAATATACTCTATAACTTTGGGAACCAGAGAAGAGAGAAAATTCAATACACCATTAGGAATGCGTGCTAGTTAAAACACTGGTACTGTATTTTCTTAAAGACTGTTTAGTTGTATACCCTACTCTCTGAAGTGGGATTTGCCATTTAATGGGAAAGAAGGGGAAAAGGCTAGCTATGGAAATGGAAAATTCATCTTTTCCTCATAAGTAATTGAGATTCTTGAAAGACAGACTTACATGGCGGAACACAGATTCTCATCCCCATTTCACTCTGTGCTTCTCAGTTTCCTTCACTTCCAAACGCTTTTCCATGACATCCATATCCAATCCTCCTTTCAAAACTGACATGTCTCCGCCCCTTTTTACCTATGTAGTATCACCCCTGAGTGTTTCATCCTCCACTCTTCCAGTCAATGCCTTTCTGCCATAACCACACCTTCATAAACAGTGTCCTCCACCGTCTTACAGGACTGTAGAACCATCCTCCTCCAAAACCCCTCTTGAGTCCCATGCTTTCTATAATACCTCTGTTAAAAACGAGGTCCAGTCTCCTGTTAAAATTCAAAGGTTTAATAAAAGGACAATAAGAGACAGGGTATAGGGCAAAAGGTTACAGCGTCCAGGTGACACCGGGAACCCTTGGCACGGAGCCAAGAGCACCCCTGCCATAGGGAGAGACTCTCTTTATATACTTTTCTTATTGCATGATTCTATTGCATATTCATAGACAAGTATACATATTCAAAAACTATTTTCCATTTTCCAAGTACTCGTTAGCATGGCTCCTCCTTGGGTCCGCCTTTTTAGAGCATGCGTAGTTTTCTTTGGAGAGTCCAGTATCTTCCCTTGTCCATCGATGTCCAGCAGATGGTTGTTACCGATAGAGATGTCCTGGGGCAGGGGCCTGTTACACCCATGCTTATCCAACTAAGCAGGTGGTTTAATTGTTGTAAGCTAGGTACATTTTAACACAGCTACATTAGCCACTACATTTAAGCTAGAACAAAAAGAAGCATTTAGAAGTGATTAAAGCATTTAAAAGTGATTATATTTCTATAACAAAAGCTGCTTCCATAAGGATTGACATTATACACATAGCATTCATTATTTGCGAAAAGCCAACACTGTAATATATATATTTATAACAACGCCAAAATCTGATGACTTAGGGAGAGATTGCCTGAGTGCTTGAGGGGTGTAAGTGATGGTTCTAAACATTTAATAATATACTGTGTAAAAATATTCTGTAACTAATACATCATATACATATATTCTATCGAGATATAATAGAGAGAATGTATCACCTCGTCCCCATGTATTGTTAAAGGGTATATGTATATGTGTACATATATTATATATATTGGTATAGGCATATATTTATATTATATCTAGATATAGCTAGATAAGTAGATAGATAGGTAGATAGATGATAGACAGATAGAATATACATGAACAACCAGAAATAAATTCTATTGCTAGCTTAAGTTCAGTGCCCCATCCTTCATATCCCTAGTTTAAAAAAAATTAAAAACCCATGCAACAAACACCAATTCTCCATTAAAAAAGCATCCAAAAAAGTCATTATGACTGCAACTCCCATCCTACATGTGCAAACCTGAATGGATTTCTCCTGCCTTTTCTGTCCTTCAAGCTGCATTCTTTTCTCCAGTTTCCTTCTTATTTCAGTTTTCTTTTTCAATTATTAAAAAGCTTTTTTCTGAATTTCAAGGGTCAATATTTCTCCAGCACAACAGCCCCTAAGTATGTGATTTACTTCTATGTCCCTGAGGTGCTACTGCCTTTCATGACCTCTAGAGTTCAAATGAGATCCCTTCCTTCTTTCTTCATGTTACTTTCCAGCAGGCTGCATGTTTAGCTCCTCTGTTTTTACCCTTCATACGGCCTGTACAGGTTGATAAGAAGGAGAAACAGTCTTCTCCATGCTCTGTCAGTCTGCTTGGTCTCAATGTCCTTGTTTCTTGGTGATGGCTCCGTGTGAGAGACTGGAATGTTAATGGCTATTGGCTCAAATAATCTGCCATTTACAAAAGAAGCAGGGTGCTTTGCTGATAAGTGCAAGGTCACACCCACGTGCAGAGGGGTGCGCACCCACCACCAGAGGCTTCAAGCCGGGTTTTGAGCCAGATAAGGGAAGAGGCCAATAAAGAAGCAGACCCTGCAAAGGTGGGATAATGCTTTTTATCACGCCAATGTCCTCCCTTACAAAACTGACTCAGCTGTGAGCCCAACCCCACCCTTCCCCCTCACCGAGAGGGTATCGGGACATCGATATTATTCATCCCTTCTGATGACTGGCTCAGGTGTGAAAATCCTGCCCCCCACCCCACCTCTGGAGAAGTACCAGGACATTCACATGTAGACCTGAAGGTATTCATCCCTTCTGATGGGGTGTAAATGGCTCACTACGCGGGCATGAGGGGCAGCTGTCATGTCTTAGAAGGGATCGTGAACCATCAAAGATCCCAAAAGCACCCCCAGACACATTTCTGAGGCCTTCCACAGGCCTGAGGACTGCACATGATCCACAGTTACATCAGACGTGTAAAACTCCTCACGCAGGGGAGGTACCTAAGCATTCCCATTCAGCCTAAGCATATATTAACCCACTGAACTTTGTGTTTCACAGGCTTTTCCCACCCACAATGGATCAAGACTGGGACCACCACTGTCAGCATGATTTCCACCAATTGATATCAAAATGCAGCAGTCAAGTCGCGTTACTGGGTCCATGGGTGGTGGTATCTTTCTACTCTGAGCCTTTCTTTCTCTTTCTTACTTTTCCCTTATATATTTTCTCAAGTGTTATTTTTATGTTTTATAATGCTGCTTCCTGAAAATAATAATAATCAAAATAGCTACATAGCTCCTTTCCTTTGCAACTAAATTTTGGTAAGATAAATCATATAGATATATACACACACACACATATATGTATGTGTGTGCATATATATATACAGTGTCGTTTTGCTCTAATCCACCCCAAGGATCTATTAGCAAGAGCCTGATTTGCCCTCGCCTTCAGGGATGGGTTGTAACATTAATTTTGGCATCACAGGCAGGATTACTCTGAGAAGCGGTGAGGAAGTTTTTCTATGGGGATTACATCCAGGGCAGTGGACAAAGGAGAACTTATTTTTGGTTGAAGCCAAAATCCCCAGCAGAAGATCATGGCAATCCCAGATATGCCTGATCTCAACTGCCCCCCACTGCTAGTTTTTCTTCTCTTGGTATGACCTGAGTGTATCAGACTTGAAAGGTTTTCTGGTGTAACCCACACCTTTTGTAAAGTTTTCTTCATGAGAAAGTCAAACTGACCCCAAGAGAGGATAGTGGGGAGAAAAACATTGATCTTCAGTGGGTTACTGAAAAATATTACTACCAAGGGTAAGTCCAATGGGGATTGTCCCCTCCTAGTAAAATTAAACAGCTATGATGATAACTCTTTTCCTCCTGGTATGATGTGGGCTCATAACTGTTGCCATTGGCTCATAACAAGCAGTTGCAGATCAAATTACAATTCTTGCAAAAGACCATAAACTAAAACCTGGCAAAGGAAAGCGTGTGCCATTTCAGGTCCTGCCTTTAAAGCAGAAGAAAATGAGCTATTGCCTACTCAGAAATCTGAGACATATCTGAGAAATTATAAAATCTTTAAAAGATTCAATGGATGCATTGCAGGAACAACTAGGAAAGGAACACTCACACTTACCACCTGAATGTGAAGTGGTTTGGATGGAAAGAGAAATTAATCTATTACTTCCATCAGCTTTGCAGGAGGCAGAGGAGCAAATTTAATCTCTTAGAAAGGAGTTAGAAACAAAAAAATTGTGGACAAGGATCTGTGTTACCCTTGCCTTCAGGGGTGGATCATACAACTCCTAGAGTCCAGGTGTTCGGTGGCTGACTCCCCATGACACTGGGACACAGCAGTGACTGGGCTGTACCCACAGATGTGTGCTACTCAACAGTGCTTACAGGGTTGTTGCTGAGGATAGCTCATCAGTCTCAGTACGCCAGGACTCCTTGATACCATTAGTTGTAAAAGAAGACATTGGGATAGGATGTCAGCACGTCTTGTGTCTGTACGGCAAGCAGAATGATTCATGCAGTAAAGCTTGAAGGTGATCACATCTACGAGACCCTTGCCAGCAGTAGTGTCCAGAGGCAGGCTCTGGATCAAGAAAGCCAGTCCCAGGTGGGGAAAATACTGGTGCACAAGAGCGCAGACACAAATTCTGTCTGCCTGACTGCTCCATCCATCTTCTCATCTTGTCACATCCCATGCTTGACACTGGGCAAAGATGACCAATGTCCTCTTTCAAAGCCTTATGTTGACCAGTTTGTGAGAGGCTATGTGGTCACCCTGAATTGCTATACATCTGAATTATTAAATTACTTAATGGGCAGTATAATTGTTCACATACACTGACACCTAAGCCATACTCAGTTTCTGTAGATCTATAATGCGTGACGTTACTCCTGATTTAAACAGGCAGAAAGACCTGAAGTTGGCAGGGGTATGATTTGGCCTTCAGGGATGAGTATTTTTGCTCAGCCCTGGCAAGCCCCCAAGGCCCACTTTTCCTAAGAGAAGACAAGGCATGTGGGTTGAAGGAATATGATGTAGTAGACTAATCAGTAAAGATGGGAAAATCAAACAAGTTTTGGGTCTCTCCAGATTATTTAGATCTGTAGAACCTGTAGCTCTCAAAGCTCACCTCATAGAGATCAGATACATATGTGTCGAGTAGACTACCCTTGAATGAAAAAAGGGTTAATATTTATGAGGTGCAGATGACATCATAGCTGCTGAGAGTGAAGACCTCTCTAGGACAAGAGAAACAGAAATCCTTAAATGCACAGAGAGATGTTGTAATATCCAGTAACCACTAAATCAATGTTTTCTTGGTTTTTAATAGAGTTGTGAATTTTATTTCCTAGTCTTATCTTTATAAGGCCCAAATTTGGAAGCAGGGAAGCATATTTCCCTAGACCAGGTAATTTCCTGCAGATTTTCTACAAAATGGCTACTGCTTTGTGTGATGAAAGGTGCTGCCATCACCTGTGAATCTGTCGTGTGTTGGTTCTTAGACCTTACAGCCACAGCAAGGTGCCCCAGCAGTTTACCTGAACTTCTGTAAATTCCTGTCTCTATGAAAGGCCCCAGTTTTAACTTTCCAGACTACAGGAGCAGCAAAACTGTTATTAAGGATCTTTGAATTGTAGATAAATAGAATTGCAAGCACGAAGAAGTGTACACACCCAGATCTCTCTTGCTGTTGATTCTGTATGGGAACTAGAATCAACTTAAATTTGTGGAAGACTTGTTATCATCTTAGCTAAACTGAAGAGAATTTGACTGCATTTAGTAAGCCGATAAACACCATCCATATGCTGAAATGAAAAACTCTTTTTGCCTGGATAGTTACTTATGACTCTACATTATATATTACATTTTTATATATGCGGTATTTTTACAGTAAGAGATCATGGTAGCCTTGATGGTAGCTGAGACACTCTGAACTGTCTACTAAAAGCAAGAAGACATTGGAATATAACAATTTTAAAAAGAGAAAAATTACATTTCAAATCAGAATTTAAGATTGTCAGAAAAGGTTCATCCAGGCAAACCATCTTACAAGGCTATTTTAAGCCAGACAGAAGGTTTTCTTAAAGAAACTGTCTTGAAGTGCAGACAGAATCTGTTCAGGTGAACACATTCAATGTTTCTTTCTCTAGTATTAATATAAATCCACATTTCATAGGAATCCATCAATACAATGAAAGGATATATTTTCAAGAAGATGTATTGTTTAAATGTTATCATTATTACCTTTAATTGCTTACAGAATCGCAAAATCATGGAAAATTCTGATTTGTAATAGACCCCCAAGGCTTGTCAACTCCAGCCCTTAAGCGAATGTCCATACACTGTCATATGGAATTAAATACATTATAAATTATAAATGTATAAAAAGTTATTCATATTCATAAGTTTTCTATTTGTTTAATAATATCAGATTGAGAAAATTGTTCATGTCTTGCCTGGTTTTACAGTGTGATTTGCACAGTTGTGGTTCTTCACAAAGGCAATTGATTTCAATGATATTTTGCAGAGGCCCAGCAGATTTATTTACCCAGTAAGATCTAGGCCTTAATCATCAATTGAAATAAACAACATAATCACGTAGGCTTATGAAAATTAAAACAGAAATCAGCAGCTACTACTCCAACAATGTCAAATTAATTTTAAGTACTATATCTTAAAATGTACTTAGAAATAGAAACAACAGGATATTTTGCAGACACAGGAATATATAAATGGATGAGAAGTCCAGCCATTGGAACTTCTGTAATTTTTGACCTCTCATAATCTCTATTTCTTAAAAAGAGAAGAAAACATAATAAACCCACTGTCACAAATCAAAAGGGGAAACAGTATGATTTACTTGTTAGAATGAAGTCCAAAGCATATATGAGAACCTAAGGTCTGTGCTACTTACACCTCCGTTTAAACAGCGTACATGAATGTCATTTCTATAGGTGCAAACCTTCAGAAGTAATGTCTATGAGAAAAACAGATGTAACCTTATCTGTAGTTCACTTTGCAAGCCAAAATTGTTACTTTGCTTTTATCAGAAGATTTACAGAATCTTCATACTGTACTAAAAGCCATATCTGTGGATTAGTTTTCTCTTCATCTCATTTGATATTGACCAGGTAACTTGCATTATGTAAATATTTGCTAACATATTGCTATTTCTTGAAACAGAATCTGCATTTCTCTTGGTTCTTAATAATACTATAAAATCCATTCAATGAAATTGTGAAATTTTCTTACAAGGACATTCTACAGTAGGCATTAAAGTATTTCAGAATCATGTAAACTATCCTAAAAATGCATGAGGAAGATGAAAATGTGACTATAGTTCATTATTTTTTTGCAATGAACTGACATGAAAGACTACATTTTAAAGAGTCCAGTGACTTAATTCCCTTTGCTCGCTGAATATCAATTGGTCCATTCCAAGGAGGTTTTTCCTAGTTAGTGAAGAATTATTTCTTTGATAAACAATGCCTTGAATTTTGGTCAAAAAGAAAACTGGGGTTTGGATTTTTTTTTTCTGGTCTCTTTTCGTTGTGGTAAACAGTAGTGGGTTTCAGATGTTCTGTTTTAAAATCTTTGGGGTTTTATGAATAACTCCTAAAGTTTCACCAGAATTTGCTGTTACTGTAATTCCTCCAGAGAGAAGCACTAAAGTAATTAGGAAAAATACCTTTCTCCCAAGACGCTTTAATGATCAAAGTCACAAAGTGTCCTCTCTCCTTGCATGGACTAATATTTAAAGCCCTGATTTGGCAAGGCATACATGCAAGGCATACACAGCGCTATGCCCAAATGGTAGCCCTGCTGACTTTGATAGGTTTACACATGCACTTAAAATTATTTCTTTCTTAAGTGCCTTGCAGCTTGGGGACAAAAACAGTGCTTCAGATAAAAGACAGAGGTATAAACTGGTCCATTGATATACAGAAGTCACTCCACAATTTCAAGCACTAATTTAACCTAATTTCAAAATCAGATTCTAGAGGTGCAAAGGAATTCGGAACTAACTGGAGGAATGGGTGGGATTTGAGAATACTGAGGCTGCTGTGAACTTCCACTGCACTGGTGTAAGACCATGGCAAGTATAATACCTTGCAGTTGCCAGATAATCTATCAACATGTAATTTTTTCTTTCTTTTCAAAGGGATGTTGCTTATCATGGCAGGGTACAAAATTCTTTCTTTTTTGCATGGTGTATCCGTGACATTTTTGCAATTCAGACACGGTGCTGACACACGCAGGAAATGACAGATAGCAATAGTGCAATAAAAGAGTTAAATCAAAACCAAAGCACAGACATATTTCTCATTGTTTTGAAAGCACTGACCTAAGCACCTCTCCAGGATTTTATTAGTAAAGTTTAAAAATATTTGAAGACGACTAGTGATGTCTTGTAATAGCCTAAAAGAGCTGACTTGTCATCAAGTGTGTTTGAGACGCTTTTATATGGAGCTGTATGGAGTTTCATGCCTGTGTGTGAAAGAGGAATTTTCTTAGGCCTTTGTCCACAACAGCTGAGAGGTTATTGAATGTCAGGTGTCAGGGATCAAAACACCCTGTCATAGGTGCAAAACAGTGTAGAGTTGGGGGGAGAAAAAGAAAGGAGAAAAGAAAGAAAAGAAAGAGAAACAGCTAGAGAGTAAAAAAGCAAAAGCTGCAAAAGCTTTTAAGCAGCCCTTCTATCCTACCCCTGAAGGTCAGCTTGTCACTGGACTAGTACATGCTGTATAGCCACTGCCAGCAAGACTTTCCATGAGAAATTAAAATGAAAAATTAAAAAAGCTACTTGTAGAATTATATGCAGATTTGATCATGAGTTTTGATCCTGAGTTTGATTCTAGCATGAATTTTCTTCTGCTGATTAAGTGGCTTTCATGTTCCTCACTTACTTTTAAGGATCAAAAGACATCAAGGTACCTCATTGAGTACCTCATAACAGTCTCTGCCCCACAGATCTTACAATGTAATCTTCATGTCTGTGTTCTCTAATTCCTGCAGTTTGTCCAGGTACTCCCATCAAAAGGGGCAGCGCTGAATAAGCAGTGTATATACTAACCCAAAGGACCATAAATAAAAAGTTTTGCACATTTTTTCCTTCTTCTCAGAATAAAATAGGAAAATTTCAGCTTTGCTCTTGCTTAGAAGAAGTTGACGTTGCTTTTTTTCTTAAAATCTACTTCTACATGTTCCAGCACCAAACAATAAAAGATCCCAACTGAATATCCTCATATCATACTCATATCATATATAATGATCAATTTCAGACCATATGCAACTGGGCAGAGAGCTGTTCAGTTGGGTGCTGCAGTTACTGTTAATGAGGGTTGTTATGTGATAATTGAAAACATATGTTGCCCATGCACCACCACCACGACTGTAGAAGTAGAAAGGGAAATGTCCTTTTGCTGTTGATTAGGACTGATCCTCCCACAACGGGGCTGCAGTAGGACTCACAGGGGTCTTGAGCACTGGTCTGTACTGTGATATGTTTTGGACAGTATTGTACATTTTTTTAATATGTTTTGGTGTATGTAATTAATAATTGTCCTGCAGTACATTGTCCTCTTCCACCAGCTACAGCCTGAATTCATTGATATCATCTCCTTAAAAGTTTGAAACCCCCCAGTGACAGGAATATTAATGTGCCAACACTGTCATATCTATTTCAGCTCATACATATGCAATTTCTTTGTTTTCAAAGATTTATGTCAGACTTTGCTGAAGTGAGGTATTCTACCATTTTAGATAATAGCATGCCAAAGTGATGTTATCAGGCACATTCAGCACTCATTCAAGCAAATGGGAAGGAGCACCCATTCCTTCATAGTTTAAACAGAAAGAAACTGTTATTTATCCTTATTTGATGAAGAAATCTTTCAGGGGGAAAGAGTGTACTTTTAGAAGAAGATTATGGTCATCCTGTGGATTATCTTTTAATTAAGAATGGATGATTTGTGCCCACTCTGCTGTAGCAAATATCTTGCTGCTAATGAAGTTTAAACAGACTTACTTTATTTAATTACAACTAATCACTAGGGTAAAATGTGGAATTGTCTTTGATCCACATGTAGAATGGTAATCCTTGTGGCAGATAGCACCTCTTATTCCCTCAAATTCTTTTCAGTTTCTCCAGGAGGTCCCAGCTTAACTAAGGGTTAATTGAGATAGCTGGACTGGTGTGATTGATGTATTTTTGCTCAGGGATGCCATCCTGCCTTTCCAAGGACTCTCTCTCTCTCTCTCTTTTCCCCCGCACCCCCGCCCCTTCTCTCCCCCTCTCTCTGTGCAGTCACCTTCAGGCCATGTAATGTAGTAGATGCAGTCACCTTCAGGCCATGTAATGTAGTAGATGCCTGCTTGTTTGACATGAGGGACCTGAGGGGGCCAAGGTCCTGCTGGATCAGTGAGTGGAAGAACAGAAACTGCTGGAGGGAGAGCAGAGGTTAGAAGAGGGCAGCAGAGACCAGTGTAAAGCAGAAGAGGGCACTAGTAAACTGACCTATTTCAACCACAACTCTTTACACTCTGAGCAGAAAAAAAAAAAATTGATTGAATATTGAAAGCAGTATACTACTTGGTGAGGGAGTAACACCAAAGATGCTTTATTTCATCTTATTGTTTTGTTTTATTTCAGTTTTTTAATTAGTTAATTTAAATTTAATTTAGGTTTGGAGTTTTTGGTTTGTTTGGTTGGTTGGTTGGGTTTTTTTTTAAGTTTAGTTTATTTTAAAAAAAAAAAAAAGTGGTCCTCACTTCAAGGAATGTTACTAAAGCCTTTGACTTCCAGCTTTTTAAAACATAGCAAGTACAACCTGTGGAACTGAAAAGTCACCAAAAGAATGTGGGAATTAGTATTTGCTATAGAGAACTTGTGGTCTCATAATATTGCCTGGTGCTCACAATCCTTCCACAACAATTTTCCTTACTCACCCATTCCCAGAACTTTCTGAGGCTGGCGAAAACTGTGGAAAGAGCCATCCGTATAAATCATGCTCAGTAGATAAAAACAATTTCAAGGACTAAAGTTTGCACAACTGGTTTTTTACTCTCTTTTGTACTTTGCAAGAAATGTTGACTTAAAATTACTGGCCTTAACTTTTATCTTCTAAACTCATTTTGTCACTTTGTCTTTCTATTTTGTTTTTCTTTTTTTCTTTTTTTGATGGTTAAATAAGTCACCATTGTATGAACATGTTCCGATTTCTTGTTATCTTCTGTTAAAATAGAATAGTGTTGTTTATTTTGTTCTTTGAAGACAGTATGTCTGGGCTTTTCTTTTTGTTTGCTTGTTTGTTTGTATGTTTCAAAGAGTAATTTGAAATGGAAACATTTATCTATCAGTCTGCTCAGAAATATTAACAGCATTAATTAGCTCAGTGAAAAAGTTGTTTGCTTTTATTTACAGGAATTGTTAACTTACCCACTGGCATAGATGCTGAAGACATAGAATATCTCTTTTGTGAAAAATTTAAATAATTAAAATAGAATAGTTTGCAATTAGTTTCCATGATAATCCATTAAACATCTGCAGTTTTGTCTCCCCATCGGGATCCATATCTGTGCTGAAGTCACATCCTGATAACATCTGCATGTTAGTGATAGCTTGTGCTTTAGTCTTTATGGTCTGCTGATGAGAGATTCTTCAAGAGCCTCTCAGTCATCAGAACCACTGTTGAAAATTTTGCTTGTGACATCCTGAAGGTGGCTTAATTTACATTTGCCATATGTCATAATGCATGAAGATACTCTTAGTTAAACTGTTTAACATCCTGGCCCTTTTTCACTTTGCTGCTTTGGAGTTTTTTCCCTGCCTTTCACATGAAACTGGTTTTCACTTTTTCCAAAGACTGTGACTCCAAAGTAAATTTTCAGTGGTAGGATTTATTTTGTTCTGAGTTACTCCAGCATCACAGATGAAACTAAAAATCATTTTTAAAAAAGTTTGTGAGGAGGAATAGGATCTTCGTTCCTTCTTTCACAGTAGCAACAGCTACATCCACGTGAAAAGGCCAGCTTGTTAAACATCATGTAACACTGATTGTACTGAATATTTTAAAGGTCAGGTATTGACAGGCACTGAGCTGCTTATGTTTCCCGAGTGGCCCCAATTACATCCAGCCTGAGTTAGTAGTCAATAAACAATGGCATTAACATATGTAGAAAAAGTGTTTATTTTACATTTCCAAGACAATTGGCAATCTCCTGCTTGTCATCCAAATGCAGAATCTAGATCATGGGCTCTTTGATGAATGAGCACGACAAGAGAGAGGTTATGGGTCTTAGAGAACTCAGGCCTGTCTGAGAAATTTCAGGTAGGCTGTCTGACACACAGGCACAAAATGGATTTCTCTCTGTGGTTTTGCACAAGTAAAGAATTCTAAGGAGTGAAGATGCTTATATTGTCCCTCATGCAATGAAATGTGTAGCCATGTCATATATGTAGCCAGAATGTATTCAAACAATCTGTGAGGATTCAATTAAACCTTAAATTAAAGTAAAATATTGATTATTTAAATTGCTTACATACTCTCAGTGCTGCTGTAGAAATCAATCATCCTTCTTACTTGTGAGCACTTTTTCTCACTCTGTGAACAAAATTGCTAACTGTATTTGGACAAGTATAGAAACTTCACAATCCATTGTGGGAAGCATGCATAGACCTGACAAAAAATGAGGCTTTCAGAGCTCCCTTACAGCACAGCATAAAGGAGAAAGGAGATTTATCAAACGAAATTGTAAAACATTAACAAATAAGACAAATTATTGCACATTCATTGCATTTCATTCCCAAGCTGCAGGCTTTAGTGCAGGTACATTAGTCTGCCTACCTTAGTCTGTGATTACTTGCATCACAGCAGCTACCGCTGGCTGCTGGAGGAGCAGCTTGACTCTTCTCCCAGCCAGCAGCAAGAGAAGGTGGGACTGCAGGAGACAGAGAGGGACCCTTAAAACCATATGGATGTGTGAGTGATGTGAAGCTGGTAAATGTCCCTTATCCCCTCTCCATTAAGCCTCCATGCAAATAGTATTTTCATAGCAGTAACTCGCTTCCAGAGGATGAGAAGATAATTCATTGACTATCACTGCTTTGCAGCAGAATGATTTCAACAGGCTCCAGCTGACATCACTTGGTCTTGGTGTGGCACAGATCAGAAGATACCATTTTTTTTGCACCAGAAGGTTTTTTTGTAAAAATAAACTATGGCAGAAATAAGTACTAACACCTCTTATAGCTAGAGAAATGAGTTCAGACAGACAAACTCTCCTGTTTAATAAAGACTTAACTCTGTGCTTAACTTTCATAGGACCACTCCAGGGTTTTAAATTAAACACTGATTTAAGTGCATTGCTGGACCACAACCAAAATCACAAAATAAGTCTATAGCAGTTCCAAGACTTGAAATGTGAGTCTCTGATTCCCGGTCCAACACTTTAACTCACAGGAACATCATTCTTCAATTTAGGTCTTCAATCTGATGACTTTTCAATAAGAAAGAAACTTTCTAAAGGTTTAGGAATTTGCATGGATCAATGGTGTATCTGAAGCTCTACTGAATCTGTTATAATTCTACTGTTTTTTGGATTGAGGGGAAAAGCAAACTAGTATTTTACAATGAATCTCCCTCCCTCTGCAGGGATACAAAAAATAAAAGAGAAGGACTGCAGATTAATTCAACTTCTAGAAAAGCTTGTCATAGGTCTGAATATTTTCTCATTTTGTTCATTTTTCTTTACAACAGGTGGATAAGCAGGATAACATGACTTAGTGATGCTTTATGCATCAATTTATTTGAAGACAATCATAAAGTGTTTCAAGATAAGAAAACAATATTTCAACCTGTTTCACTGAGCACAGTAAAGCCCAACACCTTCCCTGTACCATCAACAAAACATAATATTTACTAATGGGTGGTTTCTGATCAAGAATCTCTGGTGTGTTAGAAACCTAAACAAAACAATGGACTCCTGGAGGTTTGATTTGCCTCCCCCATACACAAGAAAGAGGTTGAAATTATCACATTTTTTGGCTTTGTTTTTTTTCAGTCCTCCTGGCTTCTGCCAAGCCATAGGCATAGTCTTCGTTTATAGGGTTCAGCTTGAAAACCCTGGTTCTGCTCTGTTAAACAACTTCACTTTTATGAAATTTGTGTGATCGGTACATCCTCAGAAGTTCAGATGTCTCAATATCATCACAGTCAAAGTAGGGTGGTTTCTCTCAGGCACAAAATTGTAGGGCAGGCATGGGTAGGCAGAAAGGTAAAAGGGAAAGTCAAATAAATGGGAAAGGAACAGTTACCTCTGATTATTGGTCCATATTGGATGAATGACAGACTGATTCAAGGCTAGAGAGAAAGGAGTGGGCACAATAGAGAGCTGAATGTTGAAGCAAGGTCAAAGTGAGAAATCCAGGCTCTTGGGGTGCTTCTGCGTAATATGTCATTTCAAGTGCTACTTCAAACAGCAAGCATGACGCTAGCTCTGAAACAGCTAATGTCCAATGAATCAGTCAGCTTTTATTTAGTTTTATTGTAAACTGAGTAATTGTCCCAGTTTGGGGATTGATGCCACGAAGAGTAATGAAGCTGGTCATTTTGAAAGTTCACAATTTTCATTACCATAATTGCCTTTCAATTTTGCAGCCAGTGATACATATCCCCATGTTATTGTATAAGTGTGCTCTTCCATTGTTGTTTCTAGTGGTGTGGGAACAGATGGCCTTTTACAGCAGATATATTATGAACACCAGAAGAAGAAATGAGTCTCCTAAAGAACATTTAGTCTAATACTAAAGTAATTACAGAAGCAATGTAGGGAAGAACTTTTAGATGGAAATTATTCTATATAGACTTTAGGACATTATCTAATGGGTAAAGCTTGGAATGTGGTCAAGAAAAAAAAAGGAGCAATGTATAACAGATACAGCTTGATATCTCATATTTAAGCATAAGCGGCAGCATGAATCAGCAAACAAAATTAAGAAGAATTCTCAGTCTGGAAGAGAGATGTTGCCAGGAGCATGTCAGGAAAGAATGTCAGGAAGAAAGGAGAGGTGCTATGAGTTGAGACAAAGATAAAAACCTTGCATTTGTGCATAATAACAGGAAATGTGAGTTTAACTAGTAAGAGATAGCTGTCCACACAAGCCTGATGCGAAGATGTGTATGAAAGCACTACCTACATTCTTATTACAAGGTTATGTAATGATAGAACAAGGGATAATGGTTTTAAATTGAAAGAGGGTGGGTTTAGACTTGATAACAGGAAGGAATTCTTTACTGTGAGAGTGGTGAGGCCCTGGCACAGGTGGCCCAGAGATTTTGTGGCTGCCTCATCCCTAGAAGTGTTCAAAGCCAGGCCAGAATGGGGCTTTGAGCAACCTGCTCTAGGTCTGGAAGTTGTCTCTGCCCATGGCTGGCAGGTTGGAATTAGATGATCTTGAAGGTCACTTCAAACCCAAACCATTCTATGACTCTCTAAGCATAATTTGAACAATAGAGAAAGAGGAGATTGTTCCATTTATTTTCAGTGGAGTTTTTCTTCTCCTGTCCTGCTTGTGGGATGTTCTTTTTACTTCTAATCTTACACAGGACACTTTATTTCCTTTTCTGTTTGCACAGCCTGAAGACACTACTTTGCCATCAGGGCTTCCACTGTAAGGCAGTGCTGAAGCCCCTGAAATCCAATTGTATAATTTCTTTGCTGTTATCTCATTCCCTCTGCAAGTATTTCTTGGCTTGCAGTCAGAATTGGGTGAAGCTGAATACTTTCAGTGTAGAATCTGGTAGACACAACAAGCTCCCAGTAGACCCGGTAGTGAGGGTTCTAGTAAACCCTGGGCCTCAGCAAACTCACTTATACCAAAAGCCTTGTTAAAACCTGCATTGCTCTGTTTGGGTTGATTGATTGGGGTTTTTTTGGCTGTAGCATTCCTGCTGCCTTTTTTTGCAATGGCATTTTTAATTTCTGGTGTCACTTTGAGTGTCTCTAGCACTTTGTTTTCTATGAAACTTTACTCCATCAGAATCATTTTGGAAAGAGGTGTCATACAGGGCCCAGGGTAATAGCTCCAGTTCATGTTTCGGAACATAATGGTGGAGGGCCATGTGTGCAGCTGCAATTTGGGAAAGTATATAAGTGGTGGCAAATTTAGCCATCACACTGCCCACATGGCTGACACAGGAGCACCAGGGTATGAAGGTCATGAGCAAAGTCATGCTCTGTCATGCCTTTGTTTATAAAACTCCCTGGGTTTACAATATATGACCGTACAACTGCTGTGGCGCTGCAGCCCAGGGTGTCAGGAAAATACCAGTTTCATTAGGATTCTTGAACCTTATCATGTTACACTTCAGAAGTAGTGACCAGTTTATTTAAAACAAAGAAGCTTTGACCTTTCTCCCCTTTCAAAACCAAAAACACATGAAGATAAAGTGACTCATTTCCGGCTTCAAAACAAGTTCTAAGAAACATTTTTTCCCAAGTACAATTTGTGCACTTTCTCTTCTTTGTCTCTTTGCGATCTCTTCACCCCTCCCTGGCTTTTGCATAAATATCTCATATTCTTCTTGTCTAGGTCAACGTATTTGTTACTAATATTCACTGTGTAGTTCTTTTTTATTTCTAGTTTTCTTTCTTTTCTCCTTCCTTCCTTTATTTATTTTTATCTGTGTTGTTTATAACCATGACCCTTGATCCTCCAAGTTTTAAAACAGCTTGGCTTTCAGCAGCTAAATCTGGCAAGGTCAGCATTTTTCTGTTTATTCTGAGAATACTGTTTACCCTCTGGGGTTTTTAAAACCAGTTCTATAAAACATCACTTGGAAAAAGTTTGTAGCATTCAACAACTTCCATAAACCTGGTGCTCAGCATAGAGTAACTATTAATTCTTCTTGCAGAACTTAGAACAATTAATATTGATTTTCCTCCTCCCTGCAAAACTTGCTTACAAAAAATGCATTTTCCAAGAATATTGATAAGAATTTCAGTCTAAACACACTAGCAACCTACTAATAGTTAGCATAATCTTTTGCATCATTGTCAAATATAATGAAATTAGACACACTGTACGATCAATTAGTTTCTAGGATAACCTTATTTTTACATAACTGTAACAGAACTGTATTTATTCCTTTGGGGGATTTTATTGGAAATAAATGATTGTTGTGTCAGCTTTCTGTCAAAATAGCAAATAATCCTGTAATCTTCAGAAAGTCAGAACATGACAGAACCAATGACACAAAAACAATGCGTCCTTGGGCTAATACCAGAGTCTTTGTAAGTGATGTTAAATTTACATTCATTTAAAAAAAGCTAATTTAAACAACCTTCAGAAGATTTTCAAGAAGGTAATTGTTCAAACACAAGTGTCCTCAAGACCACGTTAAAAGTGACACTGCTCTTAGCGCCTGTTGGGAATTGCAGACAATTGCAGATTTTCCCTCTGTAATTTCCTTTTTCCTTTCCTTTCCTTTCCTTTCCTTTTCTCTTTCCTCCAGCTCTCTATTCATTGAAAACCAGTGGGAATGATGCTCTGCAGTATAAGCAGAAAGTGGGGATGCAAAGAATGACAGAAAAACATCTGCAGCAAAACTGGAGGATTTCTATGAGTGAGTGAAAAATGCTGCTGTTTGAGAGTTTGCTTTATAGGCCTTCTGCGTGCCATTTACAGAGACACAGCAGAGAAACTTGATAGCAGCCATCAGGTCACCAGAATGCAAAAGGTTTCTTCCCAGAACAGCCTGCTAGAACAAAAGACGGATGGACAGACAGACAGAGACACATACACGCTCGGAAAGTCTTCCCAAAACCTCCATCTATAGATAAGGCGCAGACTTCAAAATCCCTGGTCTCTGGAGAAAATAGTTTCTGAAATATTTTTACAGTGAACTTAGGAGTATTACCCAACAGAGCACTACTTAGTTCCTCCACTGAGAATGTTCCTCAGGAGACAGAGGTGTCCTTCACTGCAAGAGCACAGTGCTCATCTGTCTTTCATTTGCCCCTCTGTGCTTTCTACAGGGAGGTGAGATTAGTAAAAGTAAACATTTGAAGAAGTGCCCTGAATTTTCCATGCTTATTCTCAGCCTAAAGGTAAATTCTTCTGGAAAATTTGGTAAGATTCTGTTTGTCTGATTCTCAGCTAGCCAGGCACATAATAAAATGTTTTTCATATTTCAAGATTTTTTTTTCCCAGGCTGCTTTATTTTCTGGCTTAGATAATGTCAAAACTGGCTTATTTTAGAAGAGATTGCTTTCTGGAAGGAATGCTTTGTTCAGTTTGAAAAGAGGTGGAGGACAGAGAAAGGAAGCTAACTGCAAATAAAAATTTCAGAGAAAATATTAAAAATATATAATTTTCCTTGCTGAGAGGCTGAATTTCAGCTTGCACGGAACTTGTATGAGTGATTGTGTATGAGTATTTAAAACATGCTGAAAAGAAGGAGAAGATCAGGGCAATGTTTCACAAACACCCTTCTACTAGTGATTTGCTATGAGGTTTTGATAAATCACTGTGGTTCTCTGTGCATCGGGGTGCTCACTTCCTTTAGCACAGAGCTGTGAGGAACCATTAGGCATCTACACAAGATGTTTTCAAAGTCCATTTTTTTCAAAGTCCATTTTTTTACATCATGATTCATGGATCAAAGCAAATAGTTACATGTTTAGCTGGCAACTAATACGAAATCAAGAACGAAGAACCTTCTATAGAAAAAGCAAAGAGCCTCCCCTTGGTAAAAAGGGTTAATTCAAAGCCAGGATGAGTTAACAAGGACAATTTGAGTATGTTTGAGTGAATGGCTTAGTCTCACATATTGCACATCAGCAAAATCTGGTGTAACTATAATAAACCAATTGAAAATTTCAGAGAACCATTCATCTGGTGGAGAAAATCTTATAGTAATAAACAAGCAAATGTTGCATGCAAGGTAGAGAAACAAAATATAATTACTGTAAAATATGAATTCCATTTTAAGGGAAACCAAGTTTTCTGCATGAAAATGTTACATCTGGAATGTTGCAAAAACGAAGTTTTAATCATTGTTTCTTCATGGTCTTTCTTGAAATGAACACATTGTACTGTTTAAATATTTTATACAAAAACATGGTCTAGACATGTACATGTACCGGTGGAATGAAATCATCAATAACCACTATCTAAAATGAATTACATTCCAAAAGCACAAGCTAATGCTTTATCTTTTCATGGGACTGATCTCTATCAGATTGATTTATGTAGCAGCCAATCATGTTTCAGGAAACTCTAGCATGCACATGCATCTTTAAGTGATGATAAGCTGTGATTGTCCATTTATTTGTACACCAGAAGCCAAAAAATTTTAAAAAAAAACCAACAACCCAACCTGCAACAGCAGTAGTGTGCTTCCCCAACAGAAAAGCATGTAGAAAAGCTAACTTCTCCTATTGTTCCTTAACTTCCATGTCACATGCATGGCCAAATTAACATAATGGGATACAAAAACATATATCCTTAGGGGGGAGGGTTAAAAAATGTATGCTATGCTATGACAGATGATAAACAAGCTTATTTTTTTACTTGCATGTTTACATTGTTTGCTTTGGTAGAATGTGGGGGTTTTCTAACATTACATTATTTCCTTTGATAGTAGATGCTTTTGTTGGTAGTGGGAGTGATTGGCAGCTTCAAGCTGTTCTGTTTAATTGCCTTCCCACTTTGCAAAAATCTATGTCTAGAAGACACTGTTTCACAAATAAATCAAGTGTGTAGATGGGTATGTGTGTGTGTGCGTGCAAGAGAGACAACTGGGGAAAGAAATAATTTCTTCAATCAGATGCACTACCTATTCTGTTATGTTTTTCCATATTTCTTTTAACTGTGCATTGGTTTGCTTCTATCTGTTCCTCAGTCCCTTTCCAAAGAAGTAGTATGGTGTTGATTTGGTTAGTACTATTTGTGGTATCCAGTTCATTTCAAAGGAAGCAGGGGATATGACAGAGTCCCAGAAAAAATTGAAAAAGAAAATAGGCTAGAGTACATCCAAAGTTCATCATTTGTTTTTACATAAAAAGAAAACAAAAGATACACATAGAGGGGAGGAAAAGAAGTTGTCTGCATTGTGTTCTTTGTTTTTCTGTGCTTTATCCTTTGGACTAGTTCTTAGAGGATATTTTTCAGATTTTATTCCAAGTCCTAATTAAATTGTTTTATCTCCCTCCTGTTTCAGACCACAGTATATGGATCCTTTGGAGAGTTTATTTTTGGTTTGTATTTTACTGACAAGGGGAAGTAAATTCTGTTTTATGTACTTAAGTAAGAGTTTGGAAGCAAGAAAAACAGTGTCTACAGCACATGAGCAACTGCTGCCCAAGCCTGTAAAGAGTTGCTGAAAACAAGTAATTTGAAAACTCAGTGTCTAGTGACACCTTCACATTTCAAATGAGCCAAGATAGCTCTGAATTTACTATTCATTTTATTTCCTGAAATTATAACAGAATGTTCAAAAGGTGTTTATTTCAGTAGTGACACTATTTTTCTTTGATTAGCAAACCTGAACAGTTTTAGGAATTTCATGAGCAGTTTTAGGGGTCTCATGAATAAATAAATGGAAACATTTCAAAAATGCTGTATAAAAATGTCTTTTTCTTTACACACAAGTACAGATGTTCTGTGCACTGAGGTATAATGATAAGATGGAAGCTCTGTTAATGTTGGTTCATGTCCTGAGTTGTAGTTAAAACCATTGTATAGGAAAGGGGCAAGACCTTTAAGCACTCAAGGCTTTCAGAAAATGTTGTTTCCCTCATCTTAAATTGTACAGGATATTAATTGTTTATGCTAATAATCAGCAGCTCACTTTCTTTTCAACACCTTAATTGAACTTGTTAATTCCCGTAAATAAGGAGTAAACCAGGATAGGAAAACTCATTAGAATATCATTCAGCAAATTGCTTAAATAAGATCCATAATAGACTGTGTATTTTCATTTTAAGTTTTGTCTTAATTTGGGATTATATGCATGTTTTATGTTCATGTGCGTTTGCCATGTGGGTGCCTAAAATACCACAGTGGACAAGATTCCAGGACAGGGCGTGCTCTTTTGTTACAGAGACTTGTATAGTGTAGTTCTACTGTATTTGTTTTACCTTGTGATGAAAGTAAACTAGTAAAACACAAAGAGGAAAGATAGAATATAAAATAAATATGTTAACAAAAATCAGAAACAGAAAAATTATTTCAGTGGGTTTTTTTGCCTGTGACTATTAGAGTCCATCTTTAATAAATGATATCATACATAGGAAAATAATAAAGCAGAGGCTGATCAATGCAATTGTGCACATATAAAGAACCCGGCTTGTGCCAGTTCAGAAATTTACTCTGCAAAAACAATGCACAGAAATGAGTGCTCATTTTTTCAAAACACATCAACATGTCTAAATAATTCTGACAGATTTAGGGTATTTCCCTTCTCATCACCCCTCAACCACCTTCCAGTCTCAACAGAAAAATGAGGTGAGGTGAAAGCCAATGACATAACAGAACATAGATAGCATGCATAATATGCATGCATTAGTGTTCTCTGCATGACATTAGAAAGCTATAGATGTGTATTGGACAAAGAAATAAACAACAAATATGTTTTTCACCACAGTGAAACAGCAAAGTAAAAACATAAGCTGTTCGTACAAATATTATCACCACAGTCATTTCTTGCCATCCAGCTAGATAGCCGAAAATATTTTGATCTATATGACTCCTGTGGCCTTGGTCCAAGGCCTATTGAAGCCAATTAAGAATCTCTATCATCTTTAGTGAATTTGGACCTAGCCCATTAAGAGATTTTGCCCTAGGGGACTAAATGGAGGATTTTTAAGAGCCACCCTCGCATGTCACTTCAATTTATCACAAAGGAAAAATACTTCCCTTCATTAACACTGTACAAGTCAGTTTCCTTTTCCAGTAACTGCTGTATGTTTCAAACTCTTTCCCTTAGCTCTCCGCTGATCCTTTATATCAAAGATGACTGCAAATATAGTGTAATATTACTTCTCAAAATAGTGCTTAGGAAGTCAGCATTTCCAGAAATTCGCACAATTTTTCCCTGCTGCAATGTTCATGTGGGTAGTTTATGAATGACAACAGGTAACTTAAAAGCTATCCTATCTGAATGGACTAAAGGACTGGCAAAACTCAGGAAACTGTAAGATAAATAGAAGTGACAGTTATAGTCACCTTTCACATAAAAAAACTATAAATTATTTCCTGTTGTGTCCCATTTCTCAGCTGGAACATGCTGCAAGGAGCAGGAGTGTATCAGGGAGCTAAAACAATTCTTCATTTCTTTCATGGATGTACAAACATAACATGGAGCATGGAATTATGCCCATGATTAATTTAGCTTCATAACTTCTGACTTCTTAATTGAAAGTAGTTCCCCAAGCAGTAGAAACACAACATAAATATGTATAACAAAGAAAATGTCTTTGATTTTAAAAAAACATTGCCTCCCTGCAGTTCTGCAAATATATTCTTATGAATGTGTTTTCCATGCTTTATCTGAATGCATGCAAAAGATAAACACAATACTGGTATCAGTTAGTAACAAAAATAGGTATTGCCTTCTCACCCACAAGTCAGTCTCTGGTTCTTGAAGTCATCTGCATTACTATTCTATGTGATGGTGTCTGTTCTGACCCGGGTGGTAACAACCAGGAGCCTACAGAAATCTCTGATCTACATGATGCACAGGGAATTGGCTAATGAAGTTGCCAAGTCATTCTCCATGATATTTGAAAATTCGTGGCAGTCAGAGGAACTCCCAGGTGACTAGAAAAAGAGAATCACTGTATCCATCATTAAAAAGGGTAGAACGGAGGACCCTGGGAGCTCCCAACCAGTCAGCCTCACCTCAATGCCTGGGAAGATCATGGAACAGATGCTCCTGGGAGCTGTCCTAAGGCACATGGAGGACAGGGAGGAGATTGGAGAGAGCCAGCACAGCTTCACCAAGAGAAAATCCTGTTTGACCAACCTAGTGGGCTTCTATGATGGGGTGACTACATCAGTGGACAAGGGAAGGGCTACAGATGTCATTTATATGGACTTCTGTAAAGCTTTGACACAGTCCCCCCAAAACATCCTTCTCTCTACATTGCAGAGAGACAGATTTGATATTGGATTTGAATGGACTGTTATTTGATGTATAACAAAGTGGTTGGACGGTCACATCCAGAAGATCCTGGTCGATGGCTCAGAGTCCTGATGGACATCAGTGACAAGTGGTGTCCCTCAGGGATCTGTATTGGGACCACTGTTATTTAAGGTCTTCATTAATGGCATAGCTGAAGGGATCAAGTGCACCCTTAGCAAATTTGCAGATGACACCAAGCTGAGGGGTGCAGTTGACACTCCTGAAGGATGGGGTGCCCTCCAGAGGCACCTGGACAGGCTCAGGAAGTGGGAATCTCATGAGGTTTAGCAAGACCAAGTGCAAAGTGCTGCACCTGGGTCAGAGCAACCCCCAGTACAGGCTGGGGATGAACAGATCGAGAGCTGCCCTGCCCCAAAGGACATGAGGGTGATGGTGGGTGAGGTGCTGGACATGATCTGGCCATGGGCACTCCCAGTCCAGAAAGCCAAACGTGTCCCGGGCTGCATCCAAAGCAGCTTGGGCAGAGGGAAGGGTCTCTGCCCCTCTGCTCAACTCTGCTGAGACTCCACCTGCAGAGCTGCCTCCAGGTCTGAGGTCCCCAGTACAGGAAGAACATGGACCTGTTGAAACAAGTCCAAAAACAACTTCTCTAGAATTTTCACTTTTTTTAATTCCTGGTAGCCACTGTTCTTAAAATACAATCTTGATTATTTTTTCCCCCTGCTGCAATGATCAATTGAATAGGAAGCCAAATATAACCATGTAACTCCTACCCCATGAGCTGGAACATCTTTGAACCCACTTGAGAGAACATACTCCCACCTGGAGAACACAAAGGAAGAGGTGTGTGAAGACATCCCTGCCTCACCCCTCAGCTTACAGATGGCACAGGGACACTGCCTCTCCATACAGAACACAGATATGAGTTTTGGCACATCCATGTAGTAAGTGAAAAATTGTAACATTTTCCAAAATTTTCTAAAAAATTACTTCCTGGGCAGTATATTTTTAAAGCTTTCCTTTGTTTGAAGAAAAGAAAAAAAACCACCTGTATTTTAATAACATTTCAGGAAAACATTTTAGACATCTCTCTTGCTTCTGGGAAGTTCCTGCAGACACTGTAATACAACATACAATATATAAATACCTAAATATACACACAATAAATTTAGATACTATTTAAATACAATTATCACTCCCTTTAAAGAATAAACATGTCAAGCATCAAAAAGCCATTCTAGGTCTACTGTGCTTCAGTTTAAGTCAAAATACCATTTGTTCCTCTTCAATGAATATTTGAGGGAATAAAATGACACACCTGTTAAATTAACATGTTTAATGTGCAACAAAGCTGTTCATTTGTACAGTAAATAAGTTAAAAACTTGATTCTCATGTAATCCACTATTCAACCTGACTGACTGCTGAACCTCCCTAATCAAATACATCTACATGATATTGTAAGCTACATTACAGTACATTATTAGCTTGTAAAATGAAATTGCTGCAAAGTTATATACTGTATATTTGAAGCAGTAACAAATTTACCGGTGATAGATGAGCTAATGGATGCGTTGTATTGCAATAAATATAAATTCAGAGTAGCAATTGGAAAACATTAACATTTCTATATATGAGTTTAGGCATTTATGAGGCTGATCCAGCTAGCAGTAAAAACTGAAGAGGTATTCCCGCTAGCTGTCTTTTTTTTTTTTTTTGGACTGTTGTGAGTAAAAAGTAAGTGCTCTTTCTTTGCATCAGTGCTTTTATACCTGACATAAGAGACCACTGATGGAATTTTGGTAAGTAGCTATTGTTCCTTTCTCTAAGGAAAAGTTCTCTGTACACATGATGTGTAGGTCAAACGCAGACACTACTTACCATGATTTTCCATGGCTATGCTGTCCATATTTCTTCTGCCCAACACACCCTCCAGTCTTTCTCTCCCAATTTCCTCTTGAACTGATTAAACTATCATTAACAGTTGTTCAAAAGAAACAAAGCTATTTCAGCAAAAGAGTCAAAAATAAAGTGGAAAAAAAAAGCAGAAAACAGCAGCCAGCTGCAAATGCTTGAAGGAGGTCTGGAGACCTCTCCAGGTACCCAGGCATCCTTCATAGAATTTTCTGAGAGAATGGGTCCTCCATGGTCTTACAGCTGGTAAGCTAGTACTGCAGGCAATTCCCCCTGCCAAGGCAAAACACCAGGACACCTGTATTTTCCCTGAGAGGCAGAACATTGGTAGCCAGATGTTGGATATCATCCATGGCAGCAGCCAGAGGACAGATGGGAGTTGAGGGGTGTGGTGCAGGAGGAAAAGAAGGCGCAAGCCAGAAGGCAAGGCTTTTGACTTAAAGACTTATACGATGAGGACTGGGCTGTAAATTTTTTATGGGAGTGTGAAGTTGGTTAAGAACCATCAGCATCCTCATGTGTTCAGACCTCGTCTTGCAGGCTGGCTGAGTGGCATTTTGCAGATGCTTGTGTGCTCTCGCACAGTGATGTTTTACTCAGCAATATTTACTTGGCATTTGCAGCCACAATTTTCTCCACATATTATCCTTTTCTTTCCAACTTAGTAAAATGAGGGGTGTTGCAGACTCGCATGCCGCAATGCATTTGTGATAGCAGCAGAAGCATGTCAGAATGCGGATGCAATTATAGAGTTACTGAAGCGGGCAGAAATACTATAGTGTTGGGGTATTATACTTCAGATTAATGTGAAATGCTGTTAGTTTGCTTGTCACTGAATATCCTTTTAATTATGGAGTCTTGATATCAAAATATGCTGCATTTGGGTAGAGACCAAAGCTATATCCCACCATTACTCTAAATTTATAATGATGATTATAGTAGACAATTACCTATCTTCTTAGAAAAGGTAAAGCACAGAGGCTGATGAATTAATCAAAATCTGTAATCTTATGCACTAAAAGAGCTGTAATACACTATTTCCAGGCAAATAGACAGGTGCTCTGAAAATGTGGGAGTGTAAGGAGAATAGAGGGATCTCGAGCAAATTTGAATTTGTCTTAGACTACTTATGTCATCTTGTGAATTACTTCACTGTACTGAACATGAAGTGGATATTCAATTATTCATAGGTAATATAGCCCATTCCACAGTCAAACAAATCAGCAAAAATCACAACTGGCTAAGACTTTTTTCCAATCAACACTGCTAAAAATTATTATTGTACAAGAACAAGTAAAATAATTTAGAGAAGCCAAAAAATATGTGACATTTTCTTTGATGAGGAGTTTATAAATCTGTTATTTTTCTATTTTTAACACCTATTACTGTAGCATATGCGGGACGTACAAGTGCTTGTGAATGTATCTTAGCACACTGGCAAAATCAGAAAATTTCATGATTCTGAGACAAGATGAGTTTACATAAGGGGAGGCACGAGCACCTCCCAGGTCTGGTAGCACGTGTATCAGCTCACAGGACGGTGGGATTCAGGCATGCACACTGCTCCTTGCAGCTCTCATACACACACATATTCAGGTTTCTGTAGGAAACCTGGAGGCACAGAGCAGAAAGACGCTGTGGTGTGATGATTTGGGCTGGTAAACCAGATCAAACCACAGAAGGCAACCACCTGGCAATCCAGGCACAGCCAAAGCTTTTGAGCCATAGACCTGAAGTCACCCTCCATGTTGTGAACTCAGGAGCTCATTAGTGTAATCAAAAAAACACCAAAAAGGTGGATGATATTTCATTACATTTGGAGCGGTGACTCTACTTTTTTAGCATCCCAGTGACAACCCTTTCAAAGACTGTGGTTCAGGGTTAATGTGGTTCAGGCTCTGATCTGTTTTTACATTGATTAATATATATGTGCTGCATCCTTCTGTTCTTCCTGTATCCTCTGCCAAGGGAAAGAAGGATAACTCCCTCTCCTAGGAGCATAGTCTTGCTCTTAAGCTTCCAACTGAGGAAAACTATTGGAGTGTCTGAGCCTTTATTTTTTGTCCTAATGTTAAGACACTTGTTTTGGCATATCATCAGGTCCCATTGTCAAACTCTCCAAAATTAAATCTCTTTAGTAGTTCCCTGATAGATAGTTTCCTGGCAAGAACTGTAAGCTGTACTTTGCCCTATATTTTTCAACACTTTCATGCTAAAGTAATTTTCATTCTTCTACAATTATCTGTTTCTTTATTCTTATGTGCAGTGATTTGAGTTTCTTGTAGCTTCCCATGGTTGCTTTCCCTCCTGTGGTCTGACACTATCCAAAGGTGCAAGACTGCTTGCACAGATATATTTGTTTAAAAAAACCTATCCTGTCCTGTCACCAGGTCCATGGGAAAAATAAAAATTCAGCCTGATTTTTTAAATTAGCTTCTCTCCTAACATATTTTGAAAAGTCTTATTGGAAGACTAGAGCTTAAATTTGTCTTGAAATTCTGCTTTGATCAGCCAAATAAACTTCATTCACACAAAATGTCCTCACAACATTCTGCCAAAATTAGGGTTGAAAAGAAAACTTCTAAAGATTACTTGACTTGTTTTGCTCTTGAAATCTACCATCAAATCTTAGAAGAGGGGAGCAAAAAGCCTTTGAAAAATCACAGCTTTGACCACATAGGAAATATGAGGTGTTTGGCTTTTTCAAAACTAATTTTCCACTGACTCATACTGTCCACATAAGCAATGAGATATAGAGCTACACAGAAACACACAGATAAAATACCTCACTTGATTTTGCTCAATGTTAATTCATTTTGCATGGAATTTTAGGCAAAGGTTCAAATTAGTTCATTTTTTACACTACTTTTCTCCTCACAATTAATATATTTCACAGTCTTGACTCTGGAATACATGTTTTTTTCAATACATCCCTTTCCTGACTGTGAAGAATTAATTCTTCAAACTATTTAGTAGACAAATAGTCTATGGCTTAGACCAGCCAACTCAATTTCACTTGTGGATTTGAACTCACAGGTCAGATTCATCAACAAAATAATTAGACATTTTCTATATTTCAATTTTTAACATTTTTCATATCCATATTCATTAAAATTTAAATTATGATAAATAATAGATGGTTCTAGTGATGTCTGTTAAATAAATTCCATAGGAAGAAAAAACAAGAACTTTGTAACTGTTGAGTTGCACTATTTTTTGCATCTATAAGGGGTTGTCTTAAATGGAAACATCAGAAAATTTTTACCAAAACTTCATCATTTTTTAGTACTTGCATCATAAGGAATAGAAGTTCTCATGTTTTGTTAAGAAATGGAAAGGTTTGCAGTAGTTACTGCTTGTTTTGTCAGCCCAGTTTTATCTACAAGTAAAATTCAAAACAAAAAATTTGATGTTCCGTTCTTGATTGAAAATACACTCCATATTTTTATGTGACAAGAAAATTTCATGCTGCATTTCATTTATTGTTTCATGATATTCACATGGCACTGCATATTAGGGAAAATTACATAGTCTTACCTCTTTCCACCTCTTGGATTTTACACATAACTTACTTAAATGGTTTAGATCTCTTTTTCTATGCACTCTGTATTTGTATAATGTCCACCACATCTATATGGAATGTTTCTACATACAGGAAAGTAAAGATTCATCAGAAGCAAGTCACACAAGTAAGAAGACAACTAGAGCACTTCTCAATACTAATACATTTCAGCTTGCACACAAGAAACTCATACTCAGCATTTCCCCCTGCTGTGTGTTTTTTTGGCTTGTCCAATCCCAACCAGTCTCTGCAGCATGTTACCCTCAGTAGATGAAGTGTGCCTAATGAATAAGTGTCGCCTATGAGCACTGGAGTATGAGCTGCAATAACTTTGGATTGTGGAAAAGTTTTTTCCTACCTTTTCAGAAGCTGTGGCACTTCTCGGTGCATTGCCAAGAGTGGATACATACCCAGTGCAGCACATTACCCATGGGAGGGTAAAAGCAATGCACACCAGCAGTGATGATGTTGCAGAGGGTCCTGTCCATCCTGAGGCACCTATGTGATGAGCATGCTGCTAATAGCACCATATATCACAGCCGCCATAAGAAGGGTCAGCAACTCCATAAGTGCTGCTCGAAAGGAGCAAGTCTTCTAAAGATTAACTACTTGTTAATACAAAATCAGTATCAAATCATGTGAGATGTAAATGCTGTGTTCTAAGAAACCTCTGCCATCTTTGATTTGACGCAGGGATCAATACCACATCTGCTTTTAGAACTATCCACAGGTCTGTCCTGGCTCACTTGAAGTTCTCCCCCTTTCCCTTGCTTCCTTAAAAAACTTCTTTCAGACAATTAGAATGCAAAAAGAGATGGACCTTGTGCATAGCATAAATACACTTGAGTAGGAAATTACTTTGAAGCCTGATGTTAATCTGTCAGGCAAGCAAAGAAATAAATCAGTTTCAAATCTTGGATGAGATCAAATTAACTCAGTTCAACTATTCCCAAGGCTGTTCTACAGACTAAGAAAACAGAGGGAATCCTATTTAATTAGGCTGAAGAAAGGTGCTCAGACCCTTGTACTCACCGTGCCTGAAAAAACTTCATCTGATGAAAAATGCCAAAACAAGTGTCACAGAGAAGTTTACTGATTCAAGTGATAAACCCATCAGTGGAGTATTCCTAGATAGTGGGATAAAAACTCCTGGACACAGTTCCATTTGTATCAAACTGCTGAAGCTCCACAAGCCTGCAGACCAAATATTTCTCCATGCTAAGTGTTAAGCAGACAGAGAGCAGATGAAGTAATACAATCTTTGGGTAGCATGTTCATTCCTCCATTTTAGAGATACATATTCATAAACTCCTGAGATATCTTAACTATTCAAATGAGAAGATCACCCAGATTATGGTGGGCCTAGAACAGTTAGTCCATCACAATGGTGAAATAGTCCATGCCTTAATGTGTACCGTCAAGACTCATGACAACAATCAAAGTTTTACAAATATTTTAAAAGATCCATTTTGAATATGAAAAAAGCCAGCATTATAAAAGATGTCATAATTTTTCAACCCATTTTCTTTGACTTGTGGTTCACCTTAAAGAGAAGAGATTGTTCTGTGTATAACATAGGACAGAAGAGGTAATATGCAGCATGGTTCTAAATGGTCCACCACTCAGAATATAAAATCTCACAAATACTCACAATACTCAAAAAATCTCACAATACTCACAAATACAAAATTCTGCTCTGACCAGAACATTTGGATATTTTCACTATTTAATCATAGGGCTCACTATCTTTTTGAAACAAATTATAAAGCTATGTTGCCACTGAAATATAACTCCTCTAAGTGCATGTTCAACAAAAGGCTTGTATCTTGAGGCACTCCTTCACCATCTTCCACATCTGGGGAGATTTTCCTTGAAACAAGCTCTGTCAAGACTTCCCATTTTAAGAAGATTGATGACATGTGAGAGATTGCTGGCATAGAGCCTTAGAATGCCTGCAAAAATTTCAGCCTGGTTCAGCTACCCGAGAACAGACATTCCTGCTCCTATGAGTCTGCTGTGTCATAAGCCATACAACTTTGCCCTCTTCAAGAAAAATAAGTTAAAAGCACAGAAAAGGAGAAAAACAGAACTTTCAGGGACCACAGGGAGTGCAAGGTGTCCTGGTCACGCAGAGGTCAGTCAATCTCAGAACCCAGAGCCAAAATACACCAAATCAGTATATATCTCTCCAAGATTATACACTGTTAATTCACCACACAGGCTGCTCCAGAGAAGCCATATGTTCTCATGCTCTCCCACGAGCAGTGAGAAGACAGTACAGAACATTGCACACAATTTCATTGGTAAGCTGACATCAGCTGCATGTTGCACTCTTGACCTAGCTGATCCATAGAATTTACAGCAATTATACCAGTTCTTGCATATTTTATTGTGAGCTGAACTGTGAGCAATCATTTTGGTAAGAGCTCACCAAAGCCTGGATCCTAATGCCACGTTTCATTTTCTTTTCTTTGCAACCAATTTAATTTGGCTTTTCAAAATGAAGATATGAGCATCGAGTGCATGCTTGCTCCCTTCAGAAAGCAGCAAAATATCACTTTTGGATCACGACTGAGAGAGCCTTGAGATCGTGCATTTCATTTTGCTGGTCTGACTCACTACCTGCAAAGTAAACACAGAATAATGCAGGAAATTACCATGTAAATAAGTCATTAAAATAAACCATTAGAAGTGGATGTTCTGAGCCAGATATAATGTTTAGTGTAATCCTGCTTATTTACAAAGCATGTCAGTGTGTGTTCTTTCCTCACTTGTAATGAGCATCAAAGGGCACTTTCCCAACACACAGCTCCCACACTTATTCTGCACTCAGATCTGTGCCCAGCAAGGTGCATCTTTGAGCTTACTCTAAGGGTCTTGTTCTCAACTAAGTTCACGGACAGCCTATTTAGTGTAGCAGCTTTCAGGGTCACAAACCCACTGTTCTAGACTAGCTTTCAATCATTTTCCTTAATTGTGTACTACTCAGAATTTTCACCTACCATTATCACTTGGGTTTGGTATATGCAGAGGCCTATTCTCTCTAGAGACTAAGTTTTAGAGGGATTCACTGATTTAAGAAAAAAACCCCTTTATTTGGGGATTTGAATCTCACTTGAAGACAGACATTAATGTCATCACTAAACGAGTGCTGTTACACATCATGACTTTCGGTTCATCGTGGAATAGAAAATTTTTATGGGGTTCGCTGCTGATGAAGATCTGCTTTTAATTCATAAATGATGTTAAGATTTCAGTTTCGGGTAGAGTTCTGTAAAGCTTGTCTTCCTAGATAAACAAAAAGTATAAATATTTGTGCTTCATACGTTCTTTCATGATTAAATGTACGGGGTCACTAAGCTCACCTCACCTGTTTGACATGCTACAATACCCAAATAGAAATTGAACCACTTTCATTGCAAGTGTCATGCACTGATTTTCCTTCCTTTAAATCACTGAAGCCTGTTGTACTATCCATAGTCTTCAATTTTGCAAAATGTTGTGCTGGAAAAGAAAGGTCTGACTCTGTTCTGTCACCAAAGCGCTTCCATCACCAAAACCTTCAGTTTTGCCAAGCCCTCTCCGGTCTTTAAAGCCACACTTCAGTTCATCTCCTCTACTGCTGGCTCCAGAGCTCAGTTCATTCAGTTGGGTTATTGCCATTGACTCCTCTGAGTTCTGGGCCACGTTCTTGGTGAATGGAGCTAAGGGTGTTGGTCAAAATGGACCATGGTGTGGTAACCAAATATAGGAGCACTTGTATCACTTCTATATAATTAATACCTCTGTGTACTCTTCCCTCTTGTCTGAGAAAACCAATGAGGCATTGATTATGGAGTCAGAATGAATCAAAGGAATTTTCTGTAATATTCAAATATATTAAAAATGCTTTGACTAATCTTGGATTCTTTAACCAGTTTTGTGCAGTTCAATTCAGGCTGAACTCTTACTGAATTGTGTTCCAGTTTCACCTGAGTAAGAGTGGAGCAAGAGTGTGAGAAAATCTTTAGGTACACATTGATGAGCTTTAAATGTCAAATATTTTGACCCTAAAATGTAATACAAAATCGAGATAGAATGACCTATTTTTTACTAAAATCTAGACCCTGAAAGTTTCATCTAATTATTTTGCTTATGTGTTAGGGACTAAATGAATCAATGGGGACTATAGGTAAAACAGATTGATTTACACAGTTCCCATTACTGCTAGTGGGCATTGCAAACACGGCTCTTTACACATCCATAGGAAAATAAAAACTTGGCCTTGTTTTCCTGGCAAACGTAGCTTCTATTGTCAGTATTTAACCCAGAGATATATGGCTTTTCATAAGAGGGGTTAAAACAATATGTGAAGCTTGATATGAAAAAAAGAGGAATCTGACAGTTGAACTGAGTCAACTACATAGATTAGATAGGGAGAGGAAATTAGAACTTGCATAAAATTCTAACAAGCACAGAACAAATAAATGGATAACAGAAAGGAAATTGAACCAATAAAAACAGCTGCAAAAGGGTATTTTTGGCATGATTTCAGGCCTAGCAGTTTGAAGAGGACAGAAACATTTCATTGTTGAGCAGCACTTTTTAAAAGATGTTTCACATTTTACATAATTGTGTTTTACATAAACTTAACATAATTATATTTGAAAACTATTTTCAGAATCACAAACTTCCTGTATCCATGGGACTCCTGAATTAGTCTGAGCTTTCTCGAGGTCATCCCTCTTTTCTCTTCTGGAGGAGACGAAGAACAAAGGGAGTTCTCTTGTCTTGTCCTCAAATACCAGACAGTATGGAGACCTGAATGATACCTACATCAGACGCCATGCTTTCCCCTGCCTCTTGTACGCCTTTCTCCTCAGTTCGTGGTGTCTCCATACTTTGCGATTTTTCTCATTCTGACCAGCTCCCAAAGATTTTTGAGGCTATCATGGAGGGCAGGTCCATCAATGTGATAGACCACACAGTCAGAAGATATATTAGCATTTTTTTTAAGTCTGCTTTCTTCTGGGTGTTGAATAAGTCTTTTGGTTTCCTTTGCAGGTCTCCAGCCATTGATGGAGATGGTTTTTTGATGTTTTTTCACCAAACACACCTACAAAAAACCACCAGCTTTTATGGAGAAGACAGAGAGTAGAAATGGCAGTTTACAAACAGAAACAGAAATCCTGGTAAGCTTCCTTCTCTGGACTCAGCCTGAGATGAGGCTGCAATCCTCCAGCCAAGCAGATGGTGCAGGCGCCTCTTGGACAAAGCCTAAGGAACCACTGAGTTAATCACTATAATACAGCTGACTCTGGTTAATGACAGTCACCAACAAGTCAATAAGCGTGTCTATTTTGCTATATCAGAATATTCTGACAATATTCTATTTATATCTGGTATAAGATTTCAGCTGAATCAAGCAAAGCATGCTTAAAGCTAACGCTGTCTGCCACAGGCTTCAGGGTAGACCTGACAGACACTTGCAACACACTAGAGGGTCAGCAGTGTTTTAGATGTAAAATTCACAAATTACTTTTTTAAAGCTATCTGATTACTAGCTAGACATGCAAACAAGCCATATGTCTAATACATTTGTTCTTTTTTCATTTGTTCCTTTTTCATGTTTTTTTACCCCCACAACTCTTTTTCACAGGGTAAATTATTTCTGGGAAGACATCCTTTTCCGGATGCTTGAGGCTTATCATTCAAACTGGTGCTCATTTCTGGATTACAACCTTATTTTGATAAATATAAATATATATATATATAAGTTTTATTATTCATTAATCTTATTAAAATTCTTTTGATCTCTATTACTGAGTCTTTTTTCTTCTCAACGTATCCTTCCATTAATATCACACCCTAAAATAAAATTTAGAGGTGATATTCTCCCATTGATTTTACAGGTTTGGTTTTTCTCCCAGAAGAGCTTGTCTTGTAGCTTCTTATTAAAGGTATTCAGATCCCGTGTCATGTATTTCTTTCTGCATTTTGGTTGTGTTCAATCCAGGTATACAATATCTTTTAAAGTCCTAGCAGTACAGGGGCCCTCTGTATGGGTTATTTCCAAAAAAAATCAGGCTGTTGAAGAGCCTCTAACTGCTGTTCATATTTTCAGGCAGCTAACACAGCTAAAAAACCTGGGCCAGTCCCAACTCTGCAAACATTAACTGTTAAATATAGAGGAGAATGGTGAGCATGCAGTATTAGAGCAGCTACACAAAGAACACACACGTAATACTCAAAATTAAAATTACTCTGTTTTGATTGGCCTTGCCTTGTAGGTTAGAGGACAGATAAGAAAATTTCTTCCTTAATTCTCAAATGTTTATCTTTTTTTTTTTTCCCTACGTACAAGGGAATTCTTCTGCAAGTTTTCTTTGCTTTGGAGTGTGTGCTGGGGAACTCAGGGACTTCAGTTAAGGATCTTGAGTTCTATGACAAAACAATAAACAAGTTTAGAATTTTGGGAAGTGTAATGGAACTGACTTTCTTTTTCCCATGAACTTATGAACTTTATCAAAAAATCTCTAATGATGCTGTAAAGTATGAAGCAGTCACCTTGACATATAAGAATAATAAAACTTGCAACCTGACATGCATATTAGGAAGTCTGAGAAGCTTTGAGATCTGAGGATGACGAGACTCCCTCTGCAATTCCATACTGTAATGAAAATCCAGAATAACCGAACTCCAGTTAAATTTCTATTCCCCATATATTTGAAATGTACCTCATGCTTATGCAGTATAACATTTACATACTTAATTTTTAAAACCCACAGCATTCTAGCAAAGATTTATTCCTGTGTGTTGCTCTCATGTATATGTAAAACTTGTTTCTCCTTTAACAAGGATCATTGAAATCACAGAACTGGACCTGACAGTGAAAGATATTCTGTGTACACAGACCCAGGTGGTACTGTTAGAAAATAATCTTATAATAGGTAAGTGCCAGTGGTTTATTTTCATCTGATTGCTATGCTACAAGGATGAAAACAGGAAAAAAAGAAATGAACACATGATTGTGAAAACAAAATGTTTCCAGAGACTGTGTTCTCCTGCAGCCTTCTGTGTTCACTGACATACTTTTAGCAGTATTTTTTCTCCATTGTAGCCAAAACTAGTTTATGATATTTCGACCACTTCTCTGGGAGATTACAGCAAGCTTAATAAGACTTATTATTCTCTTCTCATACACTGTGCAAAGAGAACATTACTGCTGCATATGGGAGCTTCTATTTCAAGAAATCATTTAGCCCCACCTGAATAGCTAATAGTAAATATAAAAGCTTAAGCTTAGGATTGAAAATTCACTGGGTTTTATGAAGGACAAGGAAAGATATAGGTCTAGTGGCAAGGCACTAACTCTTTGACTCAGCCAGAGAACTTCTGTGCAACTTTTTATTGCATTTAGTTAGGGCTGTTTCTAGCCAAAGGGGAACATAAAGGGCATTACCAGGTCTGAAAAATTGTAGCCAGTCCGGACTAACCATAGTGGTACAACACCAGTGGCCACAAAGACATCTAGAAAGAGCTCAAATCTTGGCAGCCTTTTCACAGAGACACTGTCTTCCAGCTGGTGCATTTGACACACTTGGTAACNAAACCCTCTTTGGTAGCTCTGGGCTTTGTTTCAGCCTGTAACTAACTCCAGTTACAGGAAGTATACAGTGAAAGATCAAAGTAAGAGACACTAAGTGAGCCTGTTGAAATGAAGTGTTACAGGCATATGTTCCTCATCTCACAGCTCCGTTGACTGGGTGCTGTAACAGCTGGGATACAAGAAAAATGTTTCAGGCAGATTCAGCAGAAGAGCCTGTACTTCATTTGGCCAGCTCAGAGCTTGTATCTCACCAAGGGACTGCAGCAGCTTGGTGGAAGGATGCTTTATTTCAGCAAATGAGATATAAGGACTTTATTCCTGTTTTTACACAAACCAGCTCAAACCTCACTGGGTAGTAAGCAGCCAGTGTGACCCTCAAGTCACTGGCCTCAGGATGTGCACCTTGCTCCCTGCTGCCAGAATCAAAAGCAGTGTGGCCAGGGGGCTGCAGAATACAGGTCCTACCCAGCCCTCTGCTCTCTTAAAGTAGGAACAAGGTCTGTTCTTGACTCACACACCTGGGCCACCTCAACATTCTCTGCCCTGCTCCTCTGCTTTTGCACAAGAGCTGGTGACAGTCTGAGCATATGATAATGAATGAGCACGATATGTCTCAGACTGCTCAGCCAGCAGTGCTGCTGGTGAAGTCACAGCAGATTAGGGTGATTCGTGCAACAAATGAGTTTGACAATTAATTTCTTTCCCATCAAGAGTGGCATGGCCAAATAGGTAAACTTGGGAGCTGGGAGAGTGGATGTCCTACTAATTCAGCCCCTTATTTTCCATATGCCCTACAGCAAAGGAAGCTTCTCCCTCTGCCCTTCCCACTTCAGGTCTGCCCCATGGGCAGTGAGCTGGCACCTTACACAGGGATCTTCAACAGCCACGGCTTACAGACACACAGTGTTTGCACTGGTTTTGCCAGTTTTTATGAGCTGAATTGAATTATTACATTTTTCTCCAGAGGGAACTTTGTACTTGCACACAGATCTGTGTCATAAAGATATTCCTACCACACCTGGTGTAAATACATCTAAAAAAGCGTCAGTCATCACACTACTCCAATATAGCTACTTATTATAATTTCTGATGGTTTTATTCCTCATATTAATAGCCTTTATTACATTGTAATATTCGGATTAAAAAAAAAAAAACAAAAAACAACACAGATATGCACATATGTATGTCTATATCTCCATGCTCTAATATCTACATTCTTGCATAGATAGCTCTGTCCAGACTCTCCTATCTTGGAAATGCACTGCAGTGGCAGGAAGGATTTTAAAGTGCAAATGCATGTACTTGAGGTGGTTAATTTCTGTACAGTATTAAATCCTCAGTGTTAGAAGCCATACTACTTATTGGGGGTTTAATAGAAACTTACAGGTGAACATAAAGAAGCATAGATAAGACAGAAATTGTAGAAGCAAATACAGTCCAGATATTTAGAAGATCAGAGAGTAGCTCATGCTGTGTTGTAATATCTTTTCGACTTTTTGCGGATCCTCCAGACTATTATATGACAGCTTAGCTTCTCACCAAGTAATATTAATCTCATCTTAATCAAGGTATATTGGTTTTCAGCTTAAGACTGAAGAGAACTATTTAACAATATAGCTTTTTTAAAAATGGTTGAGTAATTCTTTGGCAGGGGTGGGAAGGGTGAATCTTTATTTATCTAAAGAATTAATATGTTTTATGCAAGCAAGAAGTATATTTTACACCCAAATCCATCCCTGCCTGGTTGCCTGAAATTAAAATCTAATTACAGAGTCTCAGCACACTTTCCTTCCAGGCAGAGTGATTTATAACATGTAAATTTGAGGCATGTTTGATTTAAATGAAGTCCAAATCCTGGTTTAAAAACAATTCTGTTACCATAGCTAATTGATGCATGTGACTAGCACAGTGAGTTCTCCTTTATGCTTCTTGGTTCAGCCTCACACTGTACAGTAAGTGATTTGGCAGTACTGTACCTACAGCACTGCCAAGAAATCAGCAACATTTACTTCTTGATTTCTGAAGTGAATCTGTATTTTTCTTGAAAGAAACCTGACCATTTTTCATATGCCTGAAAGTAAAACAACAGGGGTTTTATGAAAACCTTTTGTACCTACAATTCTACTTAACTCAGTAATTCCCAGATTAGAGGAGGGTTCATTTGCACGTGGTTATAAAGCAGGTTTTACATGTTTGCTTACAGACATTGGCAATATTAATATGCAAAGTGTTAGCCTTGGCCCTCAGGTAATGCAGTCACCACAGAAAACAGAGCGGTTTTGGCTTGCATGCCAAAAAGAGCGTGTAGTAGCTGCAAAAAGATGCAAAAAAGAGGTTGTAGTCACAGGGCAGGGTTATCAAGGCATCATCTAAGTTTCCAGATATAAACATACCAATTATTTCACCATTTGAGGGGATTATGCTTCCTAAAATCAATGGGATCTTACATTCCTCAATGTGACTTATTTTTTAATCTCTTAAGTAAAGCCAACAGTGTTTGGTAAAGTGTAATAAATCACAGTGATTTCTTGTTTTCACAACTGGTATTGGAAACATGGGGCAAATTAATAAGATGCAAAATTAGTATTTTCACAACCTGCTTTTAAAAGTCAACTTACAAAGAATATATATTCTATTTAAATACTATTTTAAATTCTCTAAGTGTCATTAACTGTAAATTTTTTTGCCTTTTATTATCATTACCTTAAGCAGTGCCAAGTATTTTCCAAAGCTTAATACATGCAAATGAGCTGACTTTTAAACCAGTACAGCATGTTTATTTTATCTCAAAAGCAAATCAAAGAAACACGTATCAAAAAATACAGACATATGAGAGAATGAGTTTTCTCTTGTGGTAAGGACAAGGTATATTTCAAGTCACCTCTATCCTGAGAGAATGTTTATAAGTATAGACAACACACACTGCTAACTTAGTGCCAGTTGAAGGAGCAGAGTCTGTTCATTCTGCTTCACGTCTCATGACAATTCGAAGCTTTCTGTTAATGGTATCTATCAGTGATGAGGGCAGGGGGGAAAGTCGTGAAAATCTCTTAGCCAAGTAGACCAAAACACTCTAGATGAGAGCCTTAAAAGCTGTAGTCCAGATGCATGATTTTAGACTCTGGAGCAGCAGAGAAGAATGCCCTTGAGGGAAAAAAAAAAGAAAGAAAAAAAGAAAAAAAGGGAAAAAAAAAAAAAAAAAGAAAAAAAAAAAAAAAAAGAAAAAAAAAAAAAAAAAGAAAAAAAAAAACACCACAGAAAAAAGTATATTTTATAAAATTACCCCAAAGCATACTGGCGCAGTAGTTTGGGGGCTTATTGAAGACCACATAGATACCTGTGCAGTGAAGACATTCAATAAAGCTATTAGCTCGTACCTTGATACCAATTCTCAACACCTTCCATCCTAAGCACTTTTATTCAAGGAGAATCTGGCAATGAGGGACAGAGAGAAACTTTTCAAGTTGATTAGTTTGATTTCTTTGACTTTATGGGAAAGCCCTATTGAGTTTTCTGTTCCAGGACACTGCTTCTAGACAAAGGTAATGGTAAAACATCAATAAACATCCTAAATGATAGTGACAGGCATAATCATGAAGATAATTCATAGACAAAATGTACTGAAATAATGCACAAGCCACCCCAATACAAATGCCTTACCCCCATTCTTACAGATATTGACCTTTAGTTTCCATGTAGCTTCTAGAGTCCCCTAAATTTTTTTCCTTTCGGTCAGTCAGATCTGGACATTTTAACACTATACTGAAAAGCTGAAACTGTGGGCAATAAAGTGTTTGATACAGGACTTTCAGGGAATGGGCTAATTTAAATGCATGTAGTTATACTGATCCCTTTCCTCAAAATTTCACTAATGAATCAGGGTGCTATTTCTCAAGGCACCTAATTTGTCACCATATTAACACCGAAATACCACTGGTTTTAGTAGTTCTTGAGTCTGACTCCAGGTAGAAGCTATTTAGATTTTTAAGCTTTGGGAAAGAAAAGAAAAAAAAAAAGAAAAAAATAATTAATGATTTTTTTAAATTGCTGGTTTTCATTAAAAAGCAATCCTGCCCACACCCCTGCATGTATGGATGCAGACAACCCATGGAGAAGAGAAAGCAGCTGCTGGAAAGCTGTTTTGGAGAGCCCATCTCCATTGTGAGGTGATAGCACAGGGTGGGTCTGGGCATGAGCCACAGGGAAGTTGGGGACCAAGATCCAGGGCCAAAAAGGGATACCAGATTGCCCCCTGTTTGTCACATGGAAATTGTTCTGTTTAGCAAGAGCTGATGTGCACTCCGAATCCTAATGAAAGAAATTTAAGTGGAAGAAACATTACCAGTTTCACTGGAATAATATCAGAAGAAATTCAGGTTATAAAGGACAGTGGGGAACTCGCTGCTTCTCAGTTTGCTGGAGATGAGACATTCAGCTCCTCTCCCAATAACTAGGCTCAGAGGTACCCTCCATTCTTGTCTAGGGGTGGGAAGTGCATGTGCAGCTCTTCCTCATCAAGTCCTTGCACTTTGTAGACATTGAAAAACAGAGCAGATGTAGCATGCAGAGGAAGCAGAGGTTCTCAGATGAACTACAGGCACATCTGCAGAGATTACAAATGTTCAAAACTGCTCTCTAAACCTGGATCTTGGGTCCATGACACTGTAGTCCGAAGGATCAACCTATTTTGGAGCAAAAGTTTTAGTTTAATTGTTATTTATATATTTGTATCTTGTCCTTAGAGATTCATCAGTTACAAAGTACAATTCATATCCTTTTCTGTTGAGATATCAAAATTACATTATGCAACATTAGACAAAATAAATTCACACTGCCAAGTGCTGTAATTAAGACTGTGCTGACCAGTTTGATTTTAAAATCTTCTCTTCAGTCATGAGTTTCTGAAGAATTTATCTTGTCTAGAAAACTACACGACATAGATTCATGTCAGCAGATGGGAATAATTACTCTGAGTATAATTAATGCAATCTGAAGGGCTTCAATAGTCATGGAGTTATTATGTAACTGCACATTAATTAAATGATCAAGTAACTACTCAGTAATTTCATGGTGATTTGTGCTATATAAGATATTTGCCGTGCACAAACAAACAATGCTGTCATACAATTCAGAACGGATGTGAATATCTGCATGTTGATACCGAAATATATGCCAGATTTTTATGATGCTTGCTCCCGAAATGATAACTGCCTCTGAGCATATTTTCTGTAAGCAGGAAGATCAAGAGGCATGTCTATTTTTAATGAAAGTGTATATTCATATATACATAAACACTTTCATGGGCAAAGATGGAGCTATTTCATATTTAGGCTCGAAAATATTAAAGACATGGAACATAATGATGCGTATCTGGGCCTTAAATTCAGAGCCCCAGCCGTGGAGAAGTTTCTTCCCAAACCTGACCTGTACATATGGTGGAGTACATGGGCTAACTTGTGTTTTACTGTTCATGGCCGCAAATCCCATGCTGCAAGCTCATTTGAAGCCACAAAGTACATGAATACTTGGGAGCAAATCTTGGAAATTCAGTGCTGTACACTGTGTAAAATCAGACAGTACTACTAAAATATCTTAACTGTTTTGAAAGATGGGGGGTTAAATCAGTCATGGCTGAATTTCATCTTTGGCAGACCAGATTGAGGCACTGTATTATGAATTCTTAGTTGGAGAGTGGTATCTATTTTGGTGTGTGGCAGTGGTTGATATTTTCTTTTTCATGCATCTTAGAAACAGAAAGAGTTCCAGGTCATACTTAAAATGCCTACACAACCCAAAAGAGAATGTTTTTATTCTAGTTGAATAATTGCATACATTTTTAATATTTGTTTGTGCCTATGTAGAATAATATCTGTAAGAAGCCTTCTGGTTTCCTTTGAATCTGTTCCCCAAAGATGCAAGAGTTCGTACAATGGCCAGAGGCTTTAACTTTTCTGGCTTCGGTGTGACCTTGTCCAAGGGCTCCAGAGAGGAGCTGAACCAAACGTTTCCAGGATCCTGACAGACCACTTTCTGTTCACAATGTTTTTACCCACAACTGCCTGAGAGAAGTACCAGACATGGGCAGGGCATGGGGACAGGGATGGCACGTTTGCCAGTGGATCAGGTGATAGAAGCACATCTTGCCCAAAACTGTAATAAGCAACAAAGTTATGCCCAGTAGACCATGAATAATTCACATACCACATAAGCTGAGACAAAAATGTGTGAAAGGTATCAGAGGAAGGAAGTTCTGTTCATTCAAGTAGGGTGTAAATAGGAAATATATTTGGAATATAATTTGGCAATGCTTTATGTCATCTCCACTCTGAGTTTTGCAAGAATTTTTTGTAAGGTTGAACTTAGTTCCTGTTGGGTGCAGGCATCAGCACAGAGCTTGCTGGTCTGAAACTAATAACTAAACATTATTCTTAGGTTTTATGCCATTAGATATTGAACCGAAAGGGCAAAAGGAAAGGGAAAAGGGCACAGGGAAAAGGCAAGGGCACAGGGAAAGAGGAAAAAAGAAAGGGGGAAAAAGGAAGGGGGAAAGAGGAAGGGGAAAAGGGGAAGGGAAGAAGACAGATTACGGGCAGAAGAGGAGACAGAATCACAGGATGAATATTCTGGCCCTAAACAGGCTAAAATCCCAGAAGCACAACCACTACTTCTTTAAAACCCATCTCTGAAAGAAGGGATGATGAAGAAAAGAAGGTAAAACACAATGAGCAAAAGATACAGGAATATTGGAAGGGAGGAAAGAAAATACACTGTGCTTTGAAAGTTGCCTCAAATTAATATATCATTAATCTTTGCCAATATTGATTACTTACCTTTTTTTAAATTAAGGCAGTGTATGTAGTATCTATTTTTTCCTTCCATGCAGGGACAAATGTCAATATCTGTTATTTAGCTGTTCCTTTTTTTACTCAAGTGAGAGCTTATTTTCATTCATATATTACATTCCTAAATATATTTCACAAACTCCTTTATTTACAGAATATGTATAAAACCATTCTTAAAACAAGACAAACAAACAAACAAAAAAAAATAGTCACTTCAGTTATTGTTCAGGGAATAAAACCATAGGTATAATATTTTGAGGGCTTTTGGTGAATTACATTTATTCCAGTGTAACAAATCCTACTGCATTGGAGACACCTTCTTCCCCCTATGAACTAAGGGACTTGAATACAGCTAATGCTATCACTAGTGACAGTTACCAAACTTTTTATCTGTCATAGGAAATATTAATGGATTGCATTTTCTTCCATACCAACATAAACTACTGGCAATGAAATATAATCCTATGTCAAAGAGTCATTTTTATCTTCCTAGATGTCTCAATCCTATTCCTGTGTTACCCTCACACTTCATGCCCCCAGCTTGTGAACATCCAACTTTTGCTCCAAGTGGTGCTGCAGATGATAAATCTCACTAGGTCTAAAGATGTTAGTGGAGGATCCCCCATAGTGATACACACTGTAAATCACCAATAACTCCAGCCTTCAGCTGGGATCTCTCATGGGGTTCTTAGGCCTGAATCCATGATTAAGACATAACCCCTACTCCTAAGGTTAACTTAAGGTACATGCACGCTACCATTAACAAGAGGAAAGAATAATGTATATCTAGAGAGATCAAACCACTTGGACTAAACTATGCTTATATATTGTCTAAATATAGGATTAATCTTTACCCCACAGTACAACTGCACTACAAACTGAAGCTGGTATACTCCAGGTGGCACGAGGTTATGTTCTTTGCTGATCTCAGTGACGTCTTAGCATACAATTTATTCCTGGAGGCTTCTAATTTGGGGGTAACGCTCTTAAACTGGGGGAGAGATCACTATTCTGAGCCAATTCCTACTCTTCATTTTCAAGAAAGATTTCCAGAGACTTCTCACACAAAAGGAAAGTGGAATTAATATCTTCATGCCTATTTCAAGCCATAACTAAAGGCATGTGTTTGCAACATTCCCAAACTGTCCAACTTGGACTCCTGGAACTGGCAGCCCTGACTGGACAGTAATCACATTCAGTCTTGAACATCTTTAAAAAAAATATCTACAGATTTGAGATTAATACCATACAGAGGTCCCAGGGGGGTTGTGATAAGGATAAGAATGTAATCTGTACTACTTTATGAGCCAAAATATCTCAAAGACTGTGTCTTCCTCTTGTAGGAGGGGATAGCTTTTCTTTGCCATCATCTACCCAACACCATGAACAGCATGGTCTCAGTGGGGAAAATGTAGAGGTACAGTTGGCTCTTTGTGACGAGCAATTTCAATTATACCATCTGATCTATCTTTATTACATTTCTTTTCCACCAAATTAAAATATGTTGGAGAAGTGATCAAGGAGGGGAAAAAAAAAAGAAAAAAAAAATAGGAAAGAAAAACTGCTATCTATGGAAGCCATAAATGAAGGCTGACTGTATGAAAATATCTTCAGGAGCAATGAGCTACTGTGTGATAATGCACTGGATTTGAATTCAAGGAAACAAACATCATATCTTGCTCAAGACAGAGACCTTATTCTGGAGGAAATTTCTGATAAAGACAGATCTGCTGTCTGCCCAAGTGAAGGAATTAACACGTGCAAATATTGCTTTACACCCTGCAGAAGTACTGCCATACTTTATCTCTTACTTCTTTCTTTGATCTTGAACCCTGTACTCTATTCCTAGCCACAAATGGCACAGCACTGCGTGTTTATCCACATGTACACAAGTAGATTAACAATGTAAAACCTCCATTCAGGGGTGCAAGTACTGAAAGATACATGTCACCTGTGGGGGCAGAGGACTCCCTTTGCTGACTCCATTTTACTGGTTGAAATGCTTATGTCTGCTCATCTTGTTAAACAGGTACAAATTCTCTATATGCAAAGTAAAGCAGAAGTTTAAAAAAAACAAGCCTCTTGAATATCTTGGTATTGCATCAGCTTAGGTTTATTCATTTATCTAGGAGTTATTCCTGATGTAGACAGAAAGAGATGTCTGTGCATCTTAAAAGACATGACAAAATGTTCTACCAATCCTTCACCAGAATGTATTGCAAGAAAATATTACGTAAGTATTTTTTCAAGATCTTGTATCAGCAAAACATGTCCTCAGAAAGGAGACAGCTGAATCACTTCACTGGATTCAAAACTTTATCACTAATAATTTTTAAAACATTTAAAATTATTAAAACTTCAAAATACATCCTGCTTGTAGAGCTGGTAAAACATGTACCAGCCATTCTGCACTTGATTCTGCGGGAGATGAAAATTAAGCCATAAAAGATATACAATAAGGAAAAAGGAGAAAGAAATAAAGGAGTGTATAACCAGCAAGGTAAAATCGTTGCACAAGATTCTCAACATAAAGAACAGGTACAAACCACTTGGAAGTGGCATATGATCTTCCAAAGAGACAGATGTTTCCTTTTTCTTAGTGGTGAGAGGTCTGTGGGTTTCTGAACAAAATTAGTAGAAATTTAATAGGAAAAAATGCAAGTCTAGGAATATAAATTACAGGAATTTGTGGGTATACAGAGGAGACAGAGTAGGAAGCAGAAAAGGAAGAAGACCTTACTGACATAGCTCTGGAAATGCAAATGTAACATCAGATGTGCTAGGAAAGAAGAGTATTGATAAATCCATCCAGGGCACTGGTGAAAGTACCTAGAGCACTCTGTAATATATTGGTAGCGTATGTCTGAGAAGGAGTAAACCAAACTGCAGAAAATGGGTATTAAATTAGCCGGGGAAATGGATTGGACAGGAAGGGGGCCTGAGGAAACTGGACAGTTTAGTGACGCATACACCCTTTAGTGATGCAAAGGGCAAATAACTGCAAATGGCAATACCGGGGGAGAGAAAAACTGCATGATTTAAAATACTAAAAGAGAAGCACATTTATTTCCATCGTACATGAGCATTTTTACAGCAAAAATTAAAAGTTTCTAATTATTAAAGCAACAAGCTTCCAAGTCAGGGGAAGTGATTTGAAACAGCAAAACTATTTTAGGCATGACTTGTTTACTTTTAAAACGGCATTGCACAATGCAAGAGGTGGCAATATCTGGAGGCTGGACTGACCAGCCTTTGAGTCAAAAATCATTATGTCACCCACTGCTCCCATTTAGAAGGTTGTTGGCTTGGGGCATTTTTTTCCCCAAGATGCTTTTCAGACTCCTGCCCAATGAGCTGTTACTTTATTTTGCCTGCAGTTTGTTCCCACCTCCCTTCCATGACATCCCTTTGCACCTGTATTCTCTTTTTTCCTTAAAGTTTTAGGCCATGGGAGTACACATTCATGTCACATATGTGTATATATGTATACCTAAATAAATGCCACCTTTTACACCATTTTCCTGTGCAAAATCTGATATATTTTCATGCATTAAATTTTGGTTTCATATTATTAAAATATGCATTGTGGTACTGCAGTAAAATCAACTGATATAATACCATGAAGATGCCATTTCAAGGAAAATCAGTCATGTCTGTAAACCGCACCCTGGCTTTCTTATGTAAGTTGCAAATATATCTTGGGTTTATTCTTGGTTTATTTTCTGGCTGAACAGAACGATGTCTGAATCCACAATATCCTGCAGTTTAGGGACAAGAACGTCCACCATTGTTCAGGACAATTTACCAATGTTGACTGTTCACATTTATACATTGTAGATGCTGAAAGCTTGGTGGCAGAGAGATTTTTCAGTGTCTGCCTGTGTCTGTGATCATTCTTACTTTCTCACGGAACTAGCTGCAAAACAGCTAGCGGGCTTTTGTAAACAACTTACTTATCATGCACCTGCGAGATGTTTTTTGAACATTGTTATTGCAACCACGGTCTCTTTAGCAAACGTGTGTGTTCTGGATCTAGCCAATAGCCCTGGTGGGTGGTCAGCTAAGATCCAATGGCCTTTCTGTAATTCTGAGTATAAAACTCTACTGTATGTAAATAAAGATGGGCATTTCTATCTAGTCACTCCTGAGTTCGGTTCTCTCCTTCCTCCCCGGGCCGTGTCCGTCATTGCGACAATACATCAAGCATTTTCTACCTATGAGTGCCTGCTGATGGGCAAATAGGGAGTAGCAAAATGAAACCTTACTAATTTTCAGGGCAGTTTCTATCCTTCAGGTGTCTTCTCTTGGAAAAAACTGATCAGCTACAATATGATGTTCTCTCTTTTGGCTGCATTAGTGATGCAGATGGAAAAAAAACATGTGTCAACAAGCAAAGCTCAGAAACATTTTTTATTAGATAGTAATACTAATCATAGAGTCTGGAGAATGTATTGGTATCTTGTGGCTTAAGTGTAACTAATAGTCTTTCTTTGTGAGCATCTAGTATTTGAGAAATTCAGACCCAAACACCATTTCACCTTAAACTGAACCAGAGAGGTATTTATATAGGAGCTTTAGCTCCAGAGCAGCACAGGAAAGCTAATACTTTGCAGAAAGGTGTCTAGAAACCAAAAGAAATTATTCAGGTGTCCATCAAAACGCCCTCCAGACTGCTAGGGAGTTGATGACTGGATTCTCACTACAAGCAGCAAAGTCTTTAAACTCTAGCACATAAAAGCAGTGGTCAAGTCTCAGAGACTAGATATTCCCGCATGAAACATAATACAGCATGAAATGGAGAGACAGGAGATCCTACGCTTTTAACTAACAGCTCCCTGACAACGGGGCTGAGTGTAAGCAGATGTTGTTGCTGCATAAACAACCAAGCCCTTTGTCCATATAGGCTTTAAGAGCTTAGCTTCTAATGGAAAGGTGGATGGCCTTGATTTACACAGTTTGGCAATAAGGCTGGAAATACCTTTTTATAGCCCTAAAGATAACTATCTTCTTAACACCAGGCATTTGATGAGCACTTCACAACCCTTAAAGAGGTAAATTTACTGCTCAAAAAAGAAAACAAAACAAATGTTTAAGGGATTTTGCTAACAAAATTTCCCACCCTTATCAGAGGTAAGGTCTTGAGAGCCAACTTTTGAGTTTAAAATGAAAGATCCAGACCTCAAAGCAATTTGTTTGAAGCATTATGAACTGCAGAGACCAGTAGGTGAAATTCAAAGTACTATGGAATCCCTTTTTTTCTTAACATTTTCTCTCTCTTTGCACCTTGGTTCTGGTTTTTCTGGTGTGGTACAAAGTCCAGATGGCCCTACCATTGGCTATCACGGCTTCCATGTATTTGTTAACATCTGAGGTGCACACTTGTCCAGGCAAAGTTCTTGAAGTCTGAATCCTGGCTGAGAAGCAGAGCAAAGCAAGGCATGCAGGTAGGATTCACCCTCTGGTGAACTGTCAGAGGTACCTGTTCACCAACTGCCCTTCAGCTTTGCATCCTGATCCACATCTGCCCAGGGATGTCGCTGCCTGTGGCAGAGGTGTTGGAAGTAGATGATCTTTAAGTTCCATACCAATCCATTCTAAAATCCCACACCAGGAATTACTCCCTTTATACTCAAAGCTGATGTAAAATCTTACAATGCTAGTGGGAATGCTGGGTTCTGGCTGAACAATCCTCTACACAGACAAAAGAAACCATTTTGTCCATTTTGTATCTTGGGTATTTCATACACTGAGTAGACTACAGCAGGCAACATGGTTGCATTTTCTCCTCTTTCTCCGGAGCACACATTGGCTGCTATTTGTTTGTCATGACATTGCATATTTAGACTCCAAACCATAAGTCTGAAAAAGAGAGCTACTTCCTTTTCCTAACAAATGCAGCTTGTTTAAAAAACAAACCATCAAGGCAATACAAACAGAGTGGAGGAAAGTTTTCTCAGCAAAACTGCAATACCATCGTGATAATCTTTCTGAATGTTGTGACTGATTCCAAAACTTGTTTCTCTGGATTTGCTGATGATGAATGCGTAATTCTGACCAGAATACAGAGTGCAAATCATCGCAGAAATGCACTGATAAAATATTATGCAAAGGACAAGTAACTGGTAACTGCAGATAAAGTCACACTTTCTGTGATATTTATGACTGCAGATTATAGAAATGCACTTTATAGGTTTAAGTGTTGAGCACTTTGGGTTTTGAATGTGACAGAAATGCGCATTTCTGATCAGAACATGGAGGGCCAAATTATTGGGAAAAAACATTGACACAATATTATATATTTGCAAATAGCAAACTGGTAACTGCAGATAAAATCAGCATAGTGATATTTATTACTGCATACATTAAAAATATACTTTTTCATTTTAAGTGTTATACATTTTCTCTTTCTTATCTGACAGGATAAATAATATTTACCTGGTAATAACTGAAAAGAAATTTTTTTTTTAAGAAAAGAAATTGCAAGAATGTGCTTAATTTATAAGTTCATGTATGTGTCATTGTCAAATTAGTATGAAATAACAAAGTTTAAATAAAAGAAATTGTGATGTTACTATAAGCAAAATGGGTTTTAAATTATGCTTTATGATTTCAGTTTTCTTTTTACACTGTGTACCATACATTGCTTTTCCAGCTATCAAAAATTTTCAGTACTGGATTAAATAATGCCCTTAACTTAATATGTTTGCCAGTTTTAAGAAGTCGTGAATAAACGGTGAAGATGCAAATTCTGAGTCATCTGAGTCATATTTCACTACCATTTGTCATAAAGAAATGCATTCATTGTTTATTTTAAATCCTTTTTACAATGTTTTCAGACAAAAAGAAGTCAAATCTCATATAACATCAGATCAACAACAAGCAAAGGTCAATGTTCATAATGCTGGTTTTTAAAGGTGGTAGGTCAATGTGCAAAACTGTGGGATTTTTGAAAATAAAGAAACACATCTTTAGGGAAACTGCAAAGGAGAGGTCTTGTTTTAAAGCATTTATTTTAAAAGACAAATACCTCCATAACAACCAGCCCTTGATGTCTCTGGCACAAGAAACCTGCAAAAGTCATTAAGGCTGTCCCAGTGAAGCTCCTACAGTTGCTTCACTTTAGGGTGGGTGTAAGCATGTTTAAAATTAAATTACTTTAAAATAAAGTTAGAGCACTAAGCAATATCCTGCTTTTGACTCAGCAGGGTTTCCCGTGAGAAAAGAAAGTGGGCAAAGACAGCTTAAAAAGACAGACAAACATATTTACCCCTAGGTGGAAGGTACAAATTAAATTAGCTTGCCACAAAAGGGAGATGTTTTCTCCTTCTGTTCAGATGTCATGGTAGTGAGGAAACATCGTCTGGGGCCAAGTAAAATGGCACAAATGCATTCATCTAAGCTACCATTCATCCTGTTCCAAGGACTAAACAGAGCACATAAAAGAACAGCACTGCTGAAGCACTTCCTAGTTACCAAATGGGGACTTGCAGAGGAACATGGGAGAGGAAGGTGAGGATATTTCCAGCATGGATTTCACTGTTGGGGTGGGAATGACAGAGGGTTTCATAGACCTGATGAGGCTGGATATGAAATGCCATTGCCACAGTCCTATTTGCCTTGAGGGGAAGCATCACACTGTTCTAGGTGTGGTATATTGAAAGGTGCACCACAAAACCTTTCCCCTTTGTCTTTAAAGCTGGAAAACAGTAGAAGCACTTCCTGAGAATTAAGTATATCTTTTATTGTGCTTCATTAATATGCATAGTTTTGGCACTCAGTAAGGTTCAGCTAGTATGCTTTCCAGTATCTCATTCTTTATTTATATAAGACTGAGAGGTGTGACCTACAGAGCCAGTTGGCTGTCATGAACTGGAATCTTCATTAAGCCTTGTGAATTATGCATTGACGGCTTATAAAACCAAGATCTACGGCTGATCCAGCAAGGACTCTTAACTGCTTCCCATTAGAATGAAAGATCCACAGATTGGTAAAAAACATACATGTGTGCTATACACTGCAGAAATCATTGTGCCAGTAATGCAGGGAAGTGTTTGAGGATTTTGTGCCTCATGCTCGACAAAGTCGGTCTAATCTTTGTTTTTGTATTTATTTGAAGAGTTTTAGAGTTTAATTTCTGCTCTCGAAAGTCACATTTGCACTATGTTTGTCTAGATTTTGATCTTTCCTTCCAATCATTCAGCAGCCTGTACAACAAATTGGGTTTTTGTCAGGCTTAGAGGTCTGCATCTGGTGAGAAAACTCTTTCTATAGATAGAGAGTTCTACATTTCATAGAGAATTCAGTATTAAGAAAGATCTTTCAAGATTACAAATATTCACAAAAAGAAAGATCTTGCTTGCCTGCAGGGTCATTTTTTATTCTATTCAATGAGGTTAAACACCATATAAATGCTAGATTCATTTTCAACCATTGCTTCTGCATTTTGTATGTGCATTAAGGTTATATTTGTCTTAGTGCTTTTGAAATAAAGTTGAATACAAAGATTTTATTCTCTAAAACTAGTGGTCAGAATTTTATACATATTCTGAAAGCACAAATTATATATTTTCCTTAAACAAAACCGTTTACCTAGAGAAGACTTAAAAGAGAAGCAAATGGTTAAAATAAATTTAAAAAAAAATCTCAGAAATTTGACATGTCAAGGTTAATGAAGGATTTTAGTAGTCTTGGTCACTTTAATAACATTAGCGGTTCTCTGTACAGAAAAGTTGTCTTGTCACCTTACGACATTTTAGCTTGAAATTTGTAGTTGCAGTATGATCTATGCAAGCCAAAACTGAAAAAAATAATCTAAAACAAAATAAACAATTAAAAAAAAAACAAAAAACAAAAAAACAAAAAACAAAACAGAACGAAGCACAAAACTTCTATTGAAAAGTCCCCATGTCATTTTTCCATTTGCCAGGAGGGGTTATGCACCAGATTTAAGTGATAGTCTTTCTGCTGAACCATACCTGCCAAAGCAAGTAGCAACTCTATGTGAAGCTGCTGGGAGAAGTAAAGCTCTTCTCGCACAATATGAATTCACTGCATTGTTTGGGATAAGTTCTGTGGCCTGGCCTGAAAGTGGATAGCCTGATCCATGAAAAGGTCATGGGTGAGCCCTGTGTAAAATGGTATTGTTTACAGTTTTTTTAGTGAAGAGATTAGCTGTCATTTATTTCCACATACCTTAACAAGAGCTTTGAAGGTTCCCAGCAAGAGCATGTTCTTTTCTCTTTCTCAGCCTGTCACATACTTGTCAGATTCAATAAAATTCCTTACCTGAATTATGCAGATTGGGTTTTGTTGTGTCCAGCACCCATCATTGTTCATCTCCACTACAGCTGAAACTTCTAGCAGCCCTCTTGCTTATACTGCCTGATTTCAACACTCCTTAGGTCAAGACCTTTCAACCTCAGGGCTTGACTTATGCCACAACCATTTGACAAATCATCCAGGCCTTCACAAAAGCTGGTTGAGCTCCAAAGTGACTGCTCTCTAGACACCACTGTTTCACTGTTTTGACATTTCCTTCTCACTTTTCCCCTCAGTAATCAGACAAAGGAAGAAAAAGACATTTGTGTCCAAGGAATGCTTTCATTTAGGGCTGTGATAAATGGCTACCCTTTCCAACAAGCTATGGTCCCACTGTAGGAGGAAGTTTTTCTGCAAGGACAACTACCCACTTTCAGCTTTGGGGGGCAAGAGGGTGTGTGAGGCACACATCTTCCACTGTAAAACCTGCACAGTGCATCTATTGATCATATATAGCTTTTCATCCATGCAATGTAAAAGAGTTGAGCAAGTTATGCAGACACTCCACTCATAAGTTAGCATGCACAGGACAATGTTGCATGTTCAACGTGTTTAGTTTAATGGTTGGAATAGCAGACCAAGCTGAACTAAAATAGACATGGTAGAAATTAAGAGAAAAGCATACTACTTCCATTTATTTAAGGATTCTGGGTTTTGTAGGATGCAGAAAATATGGGAACTTTTAGTCCAGACTCTTATGCAGATTCTTTATTTTCTTTGGTCAATTTGTTTCTCAGCTTTAGTCTCACCATTCATGACCCGCAAAATATAAGTATGATATTTACAGATTCTTTAAAGTGTTTGGAAATCTCCAAGTGAAGACCTCTGTATGAAGCCAAATTTTTAGAAGTAGCACCAATTATACATCATTCTCCTACTAGGTGTCTCCAATTAAAAGCACTGCTTAATTCAGAAGAGCTCATTCTCATCAGTGCTCACTAATCCCTTCTGCCCATTATTTTTCATGTATATTTATCAAAATAACACTTCTTTATTGGACTAACAGTGATTTGATAAATTACTAGAGCATGAAAACTTTGAAAATTTTTCAAGGCATTCAGATCAAGGTCTTTTAGTTGCAGAAGTTAGTGTGGCCAGAACAAAAATGCCATTGTAATATCAAATATTTCTTAATAGAAAGAACTTCTGTCAACCATGTTTTTATAAGCTTCTTTCAGATTATTGTATTAATGCTTAGTTTTCCATTGGAAAGAATGTGAAATAATTGAAACTGCATGTGATTTAGTTTCTAAAGCTGCGGTGAGGAATTAGTGTATTACAATTTATTGTATGGTTAATCTGTCTCTTCTGTTCATGGTAAAGCATTAATCAGAGCATTACCAAATCATATTACCAAATCAAATTATTTTTATGATCTGATACTACAATAGGATTAATAAACCAACAAAGTTACCCTCAAAGTTCTGTGGATGATATATTCCCCTTCTCTCCAAGGCTTGTAATTAAGACCATGACTTCTGAACACTTAATTTTTTGTGGCACAGGATTAGCATGCTTTTCTCTGTAATATTGCCATCTCAGGATACTACTTGTTCCTCAAGAAACAAGAGAACTGGAGTGCATTACTTATAATCATAGAATCATAGAATATATGAGTTGAAAGGGATCCATTGGGACCATCAAGTCCAACTGCTGACTCTGTGTAGGACACCCCAAGAATCACACCATGTGCCTCAGAACATTGTCCAGATACATCTGGAGCTCTGATAGTAGGGTAGGTTACATGCATTTGCAGGGTATTTTCGCTGAAGTATGAACAATATGGGGAAAACAATTGCACCTAGAAATGTTGGCTTTCAAGGAACTGAAGTCTCCCTTCTCATTTCCATTGTGCCTCATGTAAAGAAATCCTTAATGTAATTATTTTGGAAGCAACCCTACTATTAACGAAAAAAATCCATGAATTTGACAAGTCTACTATTAACTAAAAAAATTCCATGAATTTGACATGAGAAAAGAAAGACTCTCTTAAGTTTCCTGTGTTAATGTGCTGGACCGAAGAGACTCATGTACGTGAAATAACATAGCCCTAGGGCTGGTAGCAGCACATATTCCAGCTCACACCTCCTTTCCAATAAATATGAATGTATTCAGTAGTGGGGTGGGATGGGGTGGGAAACCATGGAAATCTGTCTGGGAAACTGTTAACTAGTACAGCATTACTGAAACAATTAACCAGGCTAAACCAACCGCTGCAAATCTAATGATGCCGAAAAGCAGCGCAGCCACATCCACACTCCTTTCTCACAAAAAGTGTCACACTGTTATTAGGATCTTTACCTGCCTTCATCTACTGAGCTCAGTCAGATGCAAACTGATACCTTCCTAGTAGTTTCTACGAAATACCACAGTTCATGTTTTCAGGAGATGTTTACTATGTGTCTTCTTCTAGCTTTCTTGAATCTGCAGGATCTTGGTTTGTGGGACTTGCTGATACTTAACTTTCCCTTTTTCTTAGTTTCCAACTCATATCTTGAATGTATTCATTGCCAGTTTTAAGGTCTTTAATATCCATTTGCAAATATTTTTTGTGGCTATCATTAAGAACAAACCATACACTGGTCCTAAAGTAGTGTGAGAAGCACTAAAATAAAATCCCTATCAGAGACTGTCCTGACAAAAAAAGGACTGAGAGTTTTGACTACTGTCAAAATTAAAGAATTATAGAATTTATGTTGCTAAATGTGTTAATACTGGTGTAATAAGCATGATACATTCTACAACAGGGAGCCAGCACTGGTGGATGAGGGAAGAGCAACTGATATTCTCTGCCTGGACTTGTGCAAAGCACTTGACACTGTCCTGCATGACACCTGTGTCTCTAAAATGGTGAGGAATAGATTTGATGGTGTAGCAGGCTGACCCTGGCTGGGTGCCAGGTGTCCACTAAGTTGCTTTATCACTCCCTTTCCCACTGGGAGATGAGAGGAAGTAGGATGGAGTACAACCAGCAGGGTGAGATAAGGCAGTTTTATTACAGTAAAAGAAAGAAATAAGCAGAGATCTGTGCACACATGGGCTAAAGAGAAAAAAAAGTCTCTGCTTCCAGTCAGCAGCGATGTTTGGACACTTCCTGGGAAGCAAGGCTTCAGGACGCGTAACAGTTCCTCCAGAAGGCAAACACTGAAAACTCATGAATCGCCCCCTTCCTCCTCTCTCCCTTAGCTAATATATCCGTGCTGATGCCACATGGTGTGGAATATCCCTTTGGCTAATTTGGGTCAGCTGGACTGGTTGTGTCCTCTCCCAGGATTTTGCCCACTCCCATCCCCTTTGGTGGGGGAAGGAATGTTAGAGGGACAGTGCTGCTTGGCAGTAGCCAAAACGCTGGTCTCTTATCAACACCTGTCCAGCTACCACGGTAAGGGCTGTGAACTTTACCTTGGTCAGACCCAAAACAGATGGAGAGATCGCTCAAAGTATAAGGAGTGGCTGTATGGTCTCGCTTCAAAGGAAACTTGACAGTCTTGAGAGGTGGGCCTGTGTGAACCTTACGAAGTTCAACGAGGCCGAGTACAAGGTCCTATGTATGGGTCAAGGAAACCCCAAACACAAATATAGGTTGTATGTAGAATGGATTAAAAGCTGTTCTGAGGAGACGGTCTTGGGAGCATTGCTGGATGAGAACTTTAACATGACCCAGCGATGTGATGTTGCAGCCCAGAACAAATTGTGTCCTAGTATCAAAATCAACATGGCCAAAATGAAGATGGGTGAGGAAGGTAATTCTCCCTCTAATCTACTCTTGTAAATCCCCACCTCAAGTACTATGTGTAGCTTTGGGACCGCCAACATAAGAAGTGGAACCGCTGGAGTCCAGAGGAGGCCATGAAGATGATCAGAAGGCTGGACCATTTCTGCTCTGAAGACAGACTGAGAGACTTGGGGATCTGGAGAGCCCTTAAAGCAGCTTTCAGTACCTAAAAAGGGCTGTGAGAGAGCTGGAGAGGGATTTTTGACAAGGGATCTTATAGATCATCTAATTCCACCCTCTCTGCCATGGTGGAGACACCTTTCACTTGATCAGGCTGCTCAGAGCCCCGTTTAACCTGACCTGAATGCTTCCAGGGCTGGAGCAGCTACCACCCCTCTGGGCAACCTGTTCCAGTGCCTCACCACTCTCACTGTAAAAAATTTATCCTAATATTTCATCTAAACCTAGTCTCCTTCATCTTGAAGCCATTCCCCCTTGTCTTGTCATTACAATGTCCTTGTAAATAGTCTCTCTCCATCTATTGTATAGGCTTCCTTCAGGTGATGTAAGGCCGCAATAGGTCACCCTGAAGCCTCTTTTCCAGGATGAACAAGACTTATGCTCTAAGACTTTGCTCTTAGGAAAGGTGCTCCATCCCTCTAATCATCTTGGTGGCGTCCTCTGGACTCACTCCCTATTGGAGAGATGTTGATGCCCTTGCTATGCTGGGAATGCCAGAGCTGGATGTAGCACTCCAGGTGAGGTCTCATGAGAGTGGATTAAAGTGTTAGAGTCCCCTTCCTTAACCTATGGGCAACACTAGATTCAGCCCAGGACACATTTGGCTTTCTGGGCTCCAAGGGCACATGGCCAGCTGATATCCAGCCTCCACCCACCAGCATCCCCAAGTCTTTCTGGGCAGGGCTGCTCTCCATCACTTCATGTCCCAGCTGGTGTTGATATCTGGAGTTGCTCAACCCTGGTGCAGCACCTTGCACGTCATCTTATTAATCTTCATTATATTCTCATAGGCCACTTCTCTAGCTTGTCTAGGTCCCTCTAGATGGTATCCCATCTTTCAGGAGTGTCAACTGCACCCCTCAGCTTGGTGTCATCTGCAAATTTGATGAGGCCGCACTCAATCCCTCTGTCAATGTCATTAATAAAGATGTTAAATAGCACTGGTCCCGGTATGGAGTCCTGAGGGACACCATTTGTCACTGACCAGGACTCTGAGCTGTTAATCACTACCTCCTGGATATGACCATCCAACAAATCTCTTATCTAATAGTCCACCCATCAAATTAATTTCTCTTCAGTTTTAACAGAACGATGTTGTGGGGGTCTGTGTCAAAGACTTTACAGGAATCCAGAAAAATGCAATCTGTAGTAATTCCTTTGTCTACTGATGTAGTCACTCCCTGCAAGACAACAATAATGTGAAACCATAAGCCAATGCTACTTGTATAAAAGCAACAAAACAATTCAAGACATGTTATCTTGTATCCGTAAGCAAATATTAAAAAATATTTTAACACTGTACATAAAAACAGGTTCACCTCATGTTTGCAGACAAAATATTACTAGAAAATGAATTTTTAGGCATGTTTTGTTTACAAATTCCTTGTGCACACATTTTTAAATTTTAATGAAGACTGAATATAATTGTCACAGTTTATTTTTGCCTCAAAATTTTAGTAAATCATAGAAAAGAGGTCTATATTCCTAAAGTGGCATCGACCCAGCCTTCACTTTTTCTTCACTTCTAAACACAAAATCCAATTCTACAAGTACCTGTTTCTACACATGCCTCAGTTACCAATAGCAATAGTTCTTGGCACCAAAAACCTGTTCCTGTTTTAACCCTGCTTTAATAGAATTAATAGAAATGCCCCAGCCTAGAGAAGCTGGGCACATTACTAGCTTTGCCTTTCTTTGTTCTTTCAGGGTAAGTTTTCTGCACCTACCCAAAGCAGGTACTCTTCTGCTTGTCATGGTGGAAGGTCTTCACCTGAGCTTACTCTAACAAGTCCAGCAACCATGGCTCAGCAGAAGACATGGTGAGATCTAGTTTTCCCTTCGCTGATGTTACTGATGAAGGTACGTTAATTATTGAGAGGTTAAGACTCAAAATTTGTCGTACGTACAGATAAAAACAGAAGACAAAGAATTGGTGTACATCTGACCATCTAATATGTGACCTTGAGCCTGTTTCTGGACCTCTGCATCCAGAAGGTGAAGCTGCTGTTCCCATATCATCTCTGGTCCTGTTTAGTTGGGTACCTGTGCAGAACTTGTATTTGAATGAGCTCCTACAGACAGCTTAAAAAGACCTGTGTAAAGAGATTGAGATGTTGTTTTCTAAGCAACATACAACATCACGCATGACTACATCTAGTTCAAGATTCAGCTACAAGAGAAGAAAGTGAAGATATGCTTTCATTCTGAGTTTTTTCAAAATCACAAATAAAAATACCAGTTCTGCAGCTAATATCTCCACTGATATGCTGTAACCATTCTATTGTACTATCTGTTTCGACATCCTTGCTTCAACAGCCGTACTTACGTGGACTCACACATTGCAATTTTGGGTCAAACTAATGAGTGAAACCTTGCCGTTGTCATTAAAAAGAACTGCATAACACAACAAACTCCTAAAGATGCATAGAAATGTCTTAATTACTTTAATTTCAACTGCGTATATTAGTTTCAAAAAAACCAAACACATTTATTCCTGCAGCACCTATGGAAAGTTAAGAGCCATAAAACCTGAATGTTCTGCATCAGATGACTTCTGCAGAGAGGAACATGCAAAGATGGTCACAGCAGTGAGGTGTTTCCCGGGGACATTACAGCTCTATCACAGGAAAGGACCAATGTCTGTTCCCAGTCAAACATCAGGCTGTTGCCAAGCGAGCAGTGCAGTGACATCATGGATTGCCCATATTCTGTTTCAAAACCATGTATGCATCAAAACCTGTAATTTGGTCAACTCTAGTGTATGAAATCAGAGTAGCTTCTTCCCTGCTGACCTTGAAAGATTTGAAGATTTGGTTTCTATTATCATCCTGTATTTCTGTGAATGGCTCATATTGGGCTAATGTTTGTACACCATGCTGGCCAAGGAGAGAAATATAGTTAAATATAGATGGAATTACATTTCTTCAGGAAATACTTTCAACATTTCTATTACATTCATTGAACACAGAGAACACAGAGAAAGCCACTTGACAAGAGTGATTAATTTTAATTTTCATTTTATTCTCAAACTTCATTTTGCACTAATGGAATGCCTTTAAGACCTAACAACTAGTCCTTCTGTATAGAACAAAACTGAGTTCTATATTAATATAAGTATAGAGGAACTAATACTAACTTCAGTTATTCTTACCTTACTGTTCTCAGAAACATTGTTTTCTAAATCAGATATGCTTTATACCAACATTCTATACCTTAAAAGACTTGATGCATCGAAATGAGTTACCATTCCTTGTGATCAAACATATGTCCTAATCCTCAGCTGATGTAAATCAGAGTAACTACACTGACATGTCAAATGTAGCCCACACTTAATGTTGTTCATAACAACCTCTAATAAGATTGCTGTCATATGAGTTATTCTTCTGTAGTACACACAGTAACAGGTTTGCTGTAGTTCCATTTATAAATGTAGCCCATTAAGAAATTGTAAAAATGCTGTGTCCTGAACATAGTAAAAAAAAAACATACCAAAAGTGACCAGCACAATCTACAGATAATTAACTTCAACGTATGGTTGGCTACAATCATTTAATTGCCAAACACTAGATACTAGTCAATTAAAAGGTTATAAAATGTGATTATTGAACACAATTATGATATGTTAGAATAATATTTCTATGCAGACATACTAGATTTCTGTGCTATATCTCATATTAGAGTGTGAACTTGCACAATATTGCAGTTCTAGTGACAGCAGGAACATGTGAGTGATTACATCCTTTAAAACAAGCTATATGGAATAGTATTAATTCTCTAATCAATAAAAGTTCTTACTTCTGCCTTTTCATAACAGAAAGTGAAAAGATGTTATATTCATTGAGGGGCTAGGAAAAATGATACAAATTCAGTTAACTTGCATCTTAAGCCATATTTTACAGTAAACATGTTTAAAGTTTTCACTTCATGTTAATGAAGAAAAAAATGTGCCTACAAAAGACGTGCTACTTTGGACAAGCTTGTATGAGGAAAAGCAATTTTTTACTATGCTGGCTGTCATGACCACCTAAGTTTTTCACCTAATAAAATCTACGGATTGCCAACTATTAAATGCTGTTAGTAACTGTGGCTAAAGCAAAAGCATTTTTATTTAGTTACACTTGAACTGCAATCAAATCGTTAATTTATGTAGTAGATTTTCCCTTTTGATCTTTTGCTGAAGTTCTGGCATGGATAATGTAGTGAAAAAAGAAAATAAAAGAGAAGAGAAGTGAAGAAAAGTGAAGAAAATAAAAGAGAAATAAAGGAAAATATGCAATAAAGGAGAGTTAGAGAAGGTGGAGAAGAGCAAAATGGAAAGGTATCTACTTATGTAAGGCTAAGAATAAAATAGTGGGAAATTTATAAAAAAGGAGTTTAAAAAAAGGAGGTTTGCTAGTATAAATAAAAACACTAGAAAGGAGGAAGAAACAGTTGAGAAAAACAAAAAATATTAAGAACAGAGAACAAAGGAAAGAAGGTCTTGTAATAAAAGAAAGATGAATCTAAGAGGTTTTAAAAATGTTTGTTTCTAACCTAGATACTCTTCTCCTCTCTGTCTGTCTTCAAGCATCTCCAATTCTCAGTTGAATTATAAGAGGTAGAAATGTTAAAATGACTTTTCCAAATCAACACTGAGATTTTTGCAGACCATCCATGGGAAAGCAAATTTCAGTGTGGTATTTTATAAAAAATCCTGAAGTTAAACAAGCCCTGCGGAACTGCTGGGGCCTGAGTCACCATTTTAGAGCATCCTACACCACAATGATGAACATTTCATACCCATGATTCATCTCCCTCCTTACTGCCTTCTCACTATACTTTCATCCATGAGCAGAGCTCTTTTGCAGCTTTCGCGATCTTCTATTGCTCTATTTAAAGAGATCTCTCCAAGACATTCTCTCCTCCAGAGTTCAACTAACAGCTGATTCCACAAAGTGTGTGAGTGATAAACCTCAGCAGAAATCAGATGTCTTTGTGTCTTCCAATTATTTTATAAGCGTTTTTCATATTCCTGTTCTATTCTTACATTTTTTTAGACATGAATCATAGATCTACAGTGCCTTTCCAGGAAAGCCATATACAATGCTGGGAAGAAACTCTCATTCCTCAAAGATCTTCAGAAATTTGCCTTGGAGCTACCTCAGACTTCTGCAGTGTTACATGGTCAAAGGCCTGCAGCCACCCACATGTATTCCATATTTGTTTTGTCACTGTCAAAGTTTCAATTTCTAGCTGCTCTGTGATCATCTTTTTATCGAAATTTTTCTCCTAGCTTTTTCTTCTTTCCTCTCTATCAACAGATCAGTTTCCACCATTTTTACCTCCTTCCATATTTGGCTTGGTACTGTCAGTATATCATCCCTTTCATGTCCCATTGTGTACCTTAAAGAATGACAGTTTCTTCTCCTTACCCTGTCTGAGAAATTTCAATGTGTCAAGATCTGGTGTTAGGATCTGATCATTATTATTATTAAGGTTCCTTAGAAATTCCTCTGCCCCAATTAAGGTGCAAACGAGACCATATGCCAGTGACAATAATATGGGTTTTATTATATAGTAAATATGAGAGAAAGAGAAAGAGAAAAGAAAAGGAGAGCGAGGAAGAAATG
>VZTG01007214.1:0-45169 GCA_013397845.1 Melanocharis versteri | reverse complement strand
CTTCCCTTCCCCTTCCCCTTTCCTTCCCCTTCCCTTCCCCTTCCCTTCCCCTTCTCTTTCCTCTGTTTTTTTTCGCTTTCCCCATCCCTTCAAATCTATTTTGTTTTAAAGCCAGGGAGATCACTTGGAAAAAAAGCATTTAAAAATCTCCACTGTTTTCTTTTTGTCTTCTTCGATCATGATTTCAGACAATATTTGAACCTATCATAATCATGACATCAGAGGATGTGTTGCAGTAATTATATGTTTACATGTGGGGTTGCAAGAAAGGTGTCAAGTACGACAAAATTTTTTTAGAACATCTCCCTCCCAAATGAGGCTTCAAAACGATGAGAGATAAAACTCTCTTTTTCTTCACAAGACAAGAACTTTACTCGTATCACACTTGCCCCTTGCCCTTTTTGTATTTCTCCTGTAGCCAGCAGTAGGTGTTAACCTGTTTTGAAACCTTGTTATAATTGGGGAATAAGAAAACACTTACCTTTTTTTTTTTTGTTTGGAAGTAAAAGAGAGGTCAGCTTTACTTTCTGATGTAGGAAACCTCTGGGGCTTTCTTTTCAAGTAGCAAAATGTGTGAGTGGAAGGAGGGCTCAGCAATCACAACTTTTAAACCACAGCAGATGAGATCTATCCTCTCCCACACACAATTCTTACTTTAGGTAAAAAAAACAGTGTGACTGTTGTTATTACTTGCAGATATAGACAGCATCTGCTATTCTGAAGGGTGAAAAAGTCCCACACCTTTGCAGCAGTGAAGATAAAGCATTCAGGTTTTAATTCCCAGTAAAGCTTTTCTGCAAATGGGAAGCTCATTTAAATAAACTCTATTTCCAGCCACACTGCAGCTCTCATGATGGAGGGAATTCACCCCAATCAAAGAATGACTGTTTCTTAAATAGTTTGTTGAACCAGGAAGCAGAGGCTTCTGCATTGTGAAATGCTTCTTGATCAGGGCACCCAGGACAGCCTGAATGTCCAATAAAATTTTTCCTTTGCATTGCACAGTGAATCAGAGAAGCACCTCTACTCAAACATCTCGAAGTCATAAAAAGGCAACAGAAAGATCCCAGAGTTCTTGTTGACTAAAGCTCTCTGCTGGTGAACAGTAGAGAGAGTAAATTTTCTTTAATTCATTCATACAAATTCCTCCATACAAATTCCTCCATACAAATTCCCTTACATATGTATTTGCAAACATAGTTTTTTTCCTAACTACATTTTAGACTCCTTCTACATTGTATTGCTATATTCCTCCATTGAGTATCCTTCTCATTTAATACATTTTTTTAGAAAGCCATATTCCTCCTATAGCATCAATAAGAACTTGTCACTGAAAACACTGATCTTGGTCTTATGGGACCCAGTGGAAAATGTCCCATAGGCTTCTGTGCAGCAGGATTAGGCTTTAAATAGATAACATTTGACCAAATATGTAGAATAAAAAGGTTTCATCAATTTATAAAAGAAGCTTCTCTGAAAAACTCCTTTTACAATACAGACTTGGAACTAGGAAAATTGGGACCACAAGAGAGTTTGCAAAAATGTTAGGCTTGGCTTTTTCATATAATTTCTCCTCTGTAGGCTAGCATTTATGTATTGTTGATCTGAGCTGAAGGAGTTTTCCTCCTCAAATATTGTTGAATAAGAAGTTTTATTATACGAAATGTGCAAATGTAGAGGTGGCATTTGAGTTTCTAAAATCTTTTTACCTTTGGGCAGATTTCGAAGTGCAACGATGTTTTTAAAGAGTAAATTTATTGGTTTTGTAACATTTGAGGAAAATGTTTGTAGAATTAACTCCCTATATCTTAGGAAAACAGACTAATGTCCTCTGCTTGTTCTGATAGCCTCCCTTTAATTTCTTCCTCTTGCCTCTCAATTTGTGCTTTTCTCAAACCTTTTTCTCATTTGTTTTTTCTCTTAATGGAGAATTTTCTTTATCCCCACATCTACTGTCTAGCCAGGGCATGATACCCTTTTTTACCCTCTGCACATGCAGTCCTGTAAAAATGTGGCAGATTGCAGAGTTCAAGTGTTCCGAAATGTGAAGCAAAACAGCTGCGCCTAATCACTTGCATAAGGAAGGGGTTTGGAGCCTCAGTTTCAGCTCTCATCTGCCTGGAATCCCATATTCCCTGTGTCCAGATTGAGTGACAGGCAATGTCAGAGGTCTGATATATGGACATCATACTCAGAGCCAGTGGAGGAGACCCTTTTTTAACAGCTGCAGCATGTTTTATAATTTGATATAAGTTCCAGACATTTTAAGTATTGTTCCCACAGAGAGAAGCACACCATTTTTAGCAGTCATTTATCAAGCTAGAGATAATTCGAATTATGGAACTGAATGGGTGTTTTATGCATCACTTACCTACACAAGTCACAGAGAATGTCAGGCATACAGCTGCTTGCAGAGACAGAGTCCATTGCCTTTTCTTCTTTAATGCACCCTGAATTCTGCCCCATGAGGACTGCATTTCCTCAAAGTGTGCTGTACATTTCACTTAAAAGGTCTTCTTGAGCTGAACTTTCTGATTTTTGCCTTGATGCACGTTGGGCAAATCAAGTTTGCAAAGAGTAAGTCTGAGTAAAATGATGCAGCAGACTGTGATCATTGCATAAGGTCCTCCTTATCTGATAAACCAGATTGTCTCACTCAATGAATTAGAAGTCCAAGTATGAGCAAACTATTTTCTCCTGGAGACATGTAACACACAAAAGAATTCACAAACTTTCTGATTCCTAAAAAAAAGGTTAAAAAGTAAAATTAATGGAAAACATATAAGAAATTAAAAGCCAGCTCTTCTCCAGTGAATAGCTGGCTTCCAAAATCTTGCTGTTCAAGATGACAAGTTGAAAAGTATGTGGAGACAAAAGGTGACACTTAACATTGGAATAATAAGAAATTGTCACGGATGAGTTTTCAAAAAAACATAATTAGCTAAGGACAATTATATGTATTCTATTAAGCATTGCCATTGTGTTTATTTATTTAGATGTGATATATTTCTGATGAATGGTTTGATTTAACCTTTGCTACAACATTTCATCAAACTGATCTTTGTGATCAGTGGTGCTTTGTAATGTGAACAGTGCAGAAGGCAATACTGGATGTTCAGTGCTTTCAAACCAAGCTCTGTTTACCAAGCATAAATGCAAACGCCAGTTAGTACTTGCAGTTCTACCCTTCTACAGTTCAAGTGCAGGAATTATTATCCCCATCAATATTTACTGGCCTCATTTTAAACAGACAGTTCCGCATGTACGGGCAATAGTCCTGTTAAAATGCTGGTAATTTTCAAGTATGGGGGCTGAAATGGACTACCAAGTTACTGAAAATGAGTAGAAGTGAATTTCCCTGAAGCAAAATACACTCAGTAGTCTCTGAATTATGAAATTGTATTTTTTGCATAGTTCTAATTGGTGGATTTAATCGGGGCAATCCTCTCCACTCACCTCTGGAACGCGTCTTTTTCAATTTTTTCCTGCATTTCATTGCAAAAAAGCCTTGATTGCCTTATTCTCTGATTGGCCACCATGGAGTCAGAAAGGAACATAGCACTGAGGAGGGCTTATTTATTTGATTTCTTCTCAGTTTAGGTCTTTACAAAACCATGTTTGTTTCCTTAGGTCCTCTGTTCTAAAATAAGTCAGCACTTGGTCTGGTTTTGATTCCTCCTCTATAAAGAATTTAATGCCATTCCAGCACAACAGAAGACATTGATTTTAGCCGCCCAAAAGAAATGGGTTTGCCACTGTAAGAGCGTGTGAATTTAGCATTACAATTTTTCAAGAGATTTATCATATTAAACCTGTATTATACTGTTAATTTCTGAAATTATGTATTTTAAAGTAAATCTCTGGCTGCCAAATATATATATGTTAAAGTTAACTGAGACATATATATAAAAGTTTAAGTAGCACAGTGAAGAAATTACTTAGGAACATGCAGGGAGTAAAAGTAGTGGAAACAAAAGCTTCCTTTTTATTCACAGGCTAAATACAGCATACAGCAGCTGCACTGCATGCTAAGCCCATATTAGCTTCTTTATGACCTCAGTTTTGACCTTAAAAAAGGTTTCGTGCTCCATTTAAAAGATATTATTTTTGTTTCTAACCTGACTTCTCATGAGGTTCTTTTGAATGCAACTTTTAGTTAGCCTCATGGAAATAAGCTAAATACCTGAGTCCGATATTACAGATTTCTTCATTTATGGGAAGATAAGTCCATCTTATATGAAGTCCATGCAATGATTTTCTTTGCAATTACAAAGCCAGAAGTTGGTGCTTGACTGTTCCACGGTGTGTTTCCAGATGATAAAATTAAGCCATCTGCTTTCACATTAGAATGTAAATCCTAGCTACAAATGAGTTACTTAGAGTGTCCTATAGAAGCCACTCAAGAACGTGGTTCACATTACTAGTGTTTTAGAATTCCTCTGTGCTCATCAATCTGAGTAACTCTGTAATCTTGGCATGGTAACAAAATATTTAAGGTACTAAGATAGGGAATCAAAAGTAATAAATAGTCCTCATTGTGTAATATAATGGAGAATAAATCAGTTTCCAAGTTTCTTGGTAAAGGACAGGAAAGCTGATCCTATTTGAATGCCAGACAAGGTAATGTCTGTGTCATAAAATTGACTGAAAATACTAAGCTTTTTTTCTCATTGTGTACAGAGTGTTGAACACCCAGAAGTCCAAACTGCTTAGGAATTTACAGACTGAGAATTTATTTTTCAAAGAAAGTAAGAGAAAGTATAAGCAAAATACTTAACAGTCTATCTTCATGGTCTGTTGTCAAAGGTGAGAAAATATGTCAGCAAGTCAGGTTTGGGGTTTCATTGTAGAGTGTGCGGATACATTCAAAAAGGAATTAGTGTACAGTTTTGGATTTGAGGGTTAGGCACCAGGTGCTTGAAGTTTAAATGTTGCACTTGAGTTATCATTAAGCACCAAAATACATTTTGGTCTTGCCCTTTCCGCACAAAAAGATGAAAGTCGTGCTGCGTTTCTATGACAACAGCATTAATTGCTGTATTACTAACAACCATATTAAACTTCAATTTGGACCTACCTCATGCGCATGCAGCCCTAGTCTTTATTTGTTCTTGGGCAGAAATTTTTCATTTGGACTAAATTCTGTCTGTTGATAACAATTTTTATTTTATTTTGTGTACAAATTATAAGTATCATAACATATTCCTTCAAATTTTCATTGACTCTTCACCAGCCCAGAATTCAGATGCAGCAAAACTCAGCTCAATATGTTAAAAGCAGATCTTTCTCAACCTAAACTTTAGGACTATCTTAGGTTTTCCTATTCTGTCTACAAACAGCCAGGCTTTTGCATTGCCTGTGTTAAGGACCATCAAAATTCATGAACTTCCCCTGGAAAGGATGCTGCAGTCTGTACAGAAAATAATATGTGTCTAAGCTGTGACTCTATTCATTTTTACTGTTGCTTAGAAACCAATTTTTTGTACTGAAGCTGTGAATATATTGTCACTGTCCAAATTATACATATTTTTGGTATTTGAAAATTATATTGATCACAAACTGACCATCACCCAAGATAATTCTTTCCCTAAAATTATCCTGCTCCATCTGGATGCCTACAGGTCTATGGAGGCTGTTGGGATTCATCCAAAAATCCCCAGAGCTACCTGATGTCAACGCAAAACCTCTCTAAATGATTTTTGAGTGGTCTTGAAAATTGGAAGAAGTCCCAGCTGACTGGAAGCTGGCGGGCATTGTCCCAGTTTCCAAGAAGGGCAAGAAGGAGAATCCCAGAAACTACCAGCCTGTCAGTCTCACTTCAGTGCCCAGTAAAGTTACGGAGAAGATTGTTCTGGGAAGTACTGAAAAACACCTGAAAAATAATGCAGTGTTCAGTCAGAGCCAGCGGAGCTTCATAAGAGGAAAGTCCTACTTATCAACCCTGACTTCCTTTTATGACAAAGTAACCCACCTCTTGGCTTCCCTTGACCAAAGGAAGCCAGTGGAGGTACTCTTTTTGGACTTCAGTAAAGCTTTGGATTATATCTCTCACAGCATCTTTCTGGACAAGATATGCAGCACACAGCTGGATAAACACATCATGGGATGGGTGAGCAACTGGCTCACAGCTCAGGCATGAAGGGTGACAGTGACTGGGGTGACATCAGACTGGGAACCTGTCACCAGTGGGGTTCCACAGCGCTCCATCTCAGTCCTGTGCTCTTCAATATAAATGACTCAGATGTAGGCCTGGAAGCGATACTAAGCAAGCTCACAGATGACACAAAATTGGGAAGATCTGTTGACTCCCTCAAAGGCAGGGAGGCCTTGCAGAGCGATCCTGAAAAATTAGAGGTAATCACCAATCATATGAAGTTCAACAGGGGAAAGTGCCAGACTGTGCACCTGGGATGGGGCAACTCTGGATGTATGGACAGACTGGGGAATGAGAGGCTGGAAAGCCCGGCCATGGAAAGGGATCTGGGGATCATGGTCACTGGAAAGTTGAACATGAGTCAGCAGTGCCCTGGCAGCCAGGAGGGCCAGGAGTGTCCTGGGGGCATCAGGGCCAACATCACCACCCAGGCAAGGGAGGGGATTGTCCTGGTCTGATCTGCACTGGGGCGGCCTCACCTTGAGTGCCAGGGGCAGTTTTGGGCACCACAATATGAGAAAGATATAAAGCTATTAGAGAGCATCCACAGAAGGGAAACAAAGATGATGAAGGTCTTTGAGGGAAGGCTGTATGAGTGGCTGAGGTCACTTGGTCTGTTCAGCCTGGAGGACACTGAGGCAAGACCTCATTACAGTCTGGAACTCACTTGAGAGAGGAAGAAGAGGGTCAGGCACTGATCTCTCTGGTGCCCAGTGACAGGAGCCAAGAGAATGGCCTGAAGTTGTATCGGGGAAGGTTTAGGTTGGATACCAGGAAAAGGCTCTTCGCCCAGAGGGTGGTTGGGCACTGGAATAGGCTCTGCAGGGAAGCGGTCACAGCACCAAGCCTGACAGAAGTGCTTGGACAAAACTCTCAGGCACATGGTGTGGCTCTCAAGGATGGTCCTGTGCAAGGCCAGGAGTTGGTTTCAATGATCCTTGTGGGTCTCTTCCAAATCAGCTTATTCTGTGATTTTGTGGTTTTTTTCCTCATCATGTTTGTTCACCCCGTATTATTGCAATATTTGCAATTCTATCTGGAGTCAAGCTTTAGAAATACATTGAAAGAAAGCATTCCTCAGAAATCCAGCTCAAGTTTTAGGTTAAACTCAGACAGGATTCAAACTAGCTTTGAAGCTTTCCCTGAACCGAACCTCTAAAAATTGTTTTCTCTTTTACTGGTGGTTTAAACTCCTTTAGTTTGCAGAAATGTCTGAAAAAACTTGGACCTTTTGGAAATCATGTTCTCCTTTCTTAGGTCTGTCATAGACTTGTTAAGAATGTGGGATAGACTTCCCACCTGTCCAGGTTCCTATCAGGACAGGGTTAATTTTCGCAGTAGCCAGGAGGCAGCATGTCTAGGAGCTGGGGATTATTCTATGCTGCCTCATGTCGTTGCTGGGGGCAGAGTAAAGGGACTCTCTTGCACGGAAGAGACTAGGGTTTTGTAGCCAAGAAAACATGGAGAAGGAGCCAACTGGTGCTGTCTACTGTCATGGGCTCTGCAGTGAGCATTTTTGCATGTGAATCACTATCTCTCTTTTACATTTCTGTTTTTAATATTGTGGCTCTTAACTGTTAATTTTCTTATGTCATTGCTATTTCCAGTAAATTTCTCTTATCTCAGCTGTGATCTGTGCCTTTTGTGCCTCCAATTGAAGTGGGGGAAGTGGAGCAATGCACTTTCTTCTTTTTTTCTCTTTTTTTTTCTTTTTTTTTTCCTTTTTATTTGATAGGAGTACTAAATTGGACAATATAAATCCTAAACAACATCACCTGAAAACCACAATGGTAAACCAACAGTTATAGCTTTGGACCAAGAGATATAGGCAATGGGATCTCCTTCCAGCTGACCACCTCAGAAGGCTAAGAATAGACTTGAAAAAACAGTGGGAATTTGGGGTGCACAGACAGTCTATCAGGACTTTCACAAAGAAAGTAACAGTGGGAGTTACTATTTGATGTACTTTGTTATATTAAATTTCTACTGTAAAATATAATCAAAGAAATGGGAGGTTAGGTCTCTCACTGACTACCTTTGTATTACCAGAATCTATTTTATGGTAGTTTGGTAACTAGTCTCTGTCTAGTTTTGTCCCTGTCTCTGGACACTCACTGTTAAATGGTGAGCAAAGCATGAAACCACCAGTTGATTCATGACAATGTACTTAAAAGTACCAGTGATTCAACCACAATGTATGTGGCCAACTTCTGTTCTTCAGTCTGAGAAAAGTTTAGAGTCATCTGCGGAACCTTAAAATAAAAAAAAACCCCTCCCTTTTGTGCTTCAGGAATACTGGCTGTCTTTTATATATGCACACAGCAGGCTAAAACAGGACCACAGCTATCAACACTGGCTCTGAAGACTGGTAAGAGATAATAATCTACTTCTGTTGCTTGTTTGCAGAATCTTTTATGTGTAAATCAGTGGATGGCATTGTCTACCTGAATCTCTGAGTTCGAAGAGTAAGAAGCTGATAGCTTTTCCTATTTTTCATTACAAGTGAAAGATAACTTCTATAGGCAGTTGCAATGTGTCTTATTGACTTGAAAAGTATCTCTTCTATCTGTTTCAGGCTTTCAGATAAATACATACTTGGCAGCCTTAAAAATATTCATTATACTTATGACAGAGTAGTATATAACTCAAAATAATATGTGTAACTTCTTCTAAAAATAAATTATTATTTGACCACCAGGACTGGTCTGTTCTATAGCTGGTTATAAATATATTTATTAATAATGGTGCAATTACCTCACAGATTAAAACGGCTCATGCTCAGCCATTCTTGAACTTCACGGAAATATAACTTATGTCATAGAATATGCTGGTTAAAACTGCATCCTTAACATACGTATGAAAATAAGCAACTACACATCTGCTAAGGCCATTTTCTTCAGTAGAGCTTGGCAAATTTTACCTCTTCCTCTCCTTTGTTATGTCAAAAACAATTATACCCTAGTATGGACTAATATATTGTTAAATTAGATATGTCAAATCGGGGGTAACAGATACCAAAGAAATATGAACTACTACAATGAAAAAGAGGTAGCTCTAAAGGGCTTAAACACTCTACCCTTTCACCTTCGAAGACTAGGTTTCAATTTCTTGCTTTGATCACCAGCAAAGACAAGTCTGGTGGTCAGAGATGAGTCTGTCAGAAAAATCCACAACACTCTGGCAGCTTCTGCTCTACAAAGACCTAGAGCTTGAGTAGGAGCTAGGAAAGTCCTTGAAAATGTTTTGGGTGTGAAAATGAAAACTAATTTAGTCTGTATTAAGCTTCACCAGGAAAAAAAATCTTCTGATTACAAAGTGGTAAAAGCTATTAAGTTTTTTAATTCTTCCTTATGATTGATCTGATAATTTTCCAACAACTGTAGAATTTCTGGTAAAAAAAATAAAAGTGAAAACTGAGAAGGACACACCAAAGATTTTTGTCTGTGGACTGGTTAAACATCAGTCTTCACTCTGTTCAAATTGCCACTATAATCTTAAATTTAGCTGTGCCTTCCCCCTTCCCCACCCCTCTCCCCCCCCCAAAAAAAAAAAAAATTACTGGTTGTTTTTCTGCCTTTGCAATTAATCAGCTTTGTAAAGCGCTTCATTTGGTGCGTTCACACTGTTTAAATAAATCTGGAAAAACTAACCTTGCCATGTTCAGGGGTCGAGTGTGGGTATGAATCTTTATAGTACAGGGAGTAAAATACTTCAAGGCATATCCACAAGAGATTTTATATGGACAATCAGAATTTATTTTCCCAGTGGATGGTGTAACCAGTGTAAGTGAGCACTGTGGCATGTTTTAAGATCTCCTTAACGTGTCTGTGCAAATTGCATAAATCACGGCAATAAAGTCTCTCTATTCAACATGCTGAAGCTGAAGAGCACTGACCAGCTTTTGACCTCCTACTCTGGGCCCCAACTGACCCTAACTTAGAAGTTCAGGCGGTCAATAGCAGGTCACTGGGGGTATCTGCAGTCTTGCTTAATTTCAGTTTGATTGTAAGGTTAAATATAAGCTGCACAGGTATCCTTTGCTGCCTGACCACCGCAGCACATGAGGCTCTCATGAAGCCCCCAAAGATGTGGAGAGTGCATGGGGAGGTAGGGGAGGGAAAAAGAATAATAACCAAAGTTGCTTTTTGCTGGCCATCTCCAGTTTGGCATAGACCAAGTTGGTCATTTATCAGTATAATGGATCTACAGACAGCCCTAAACAATTGTCAAACATTCTTTTAAAAGCCATTAGTTTTTCAACTAATATATATCTGGTTTGAGCATTTGTTGAACCCTTCACTTGTCACTGAAAAGGGCCTCTTAAACTAAACAGAGGCCTGATCAGTTTTCAGTGAGCTTTGAACCTCAGAGTTCACCTGGGTCACCTAAAAGATTTATGAGAGCCTGGTACCGGCATCTGGCTGGAACCGTGAGTTCGGCAGTGAGCGGAGCCTCCCCCCACATGCCAAGTCCCGCAAGGCTGCCCTGCCATTCCCAGAGGCTGCCAGAGAGGCAGCAATATTGATGACCTGTACAGATACCAAAGTGGACATCAATAAAAGGAGATGGATGTGAACCATCAGAGTGACATGCCTCACTGCTGGCCTGGCTGGGGAGCAGAGGAAACAGGTTAAAAAAACACAGGAAAGTTATTTATATAAGCTTCAAGGACAAGCGGTTTGTCACTACTTGCTTGAGAATTTAATCTTAACATGTTCTTTCTTGTGGTTTCCATCAGTCTCCAGCTTTACATGCATATAGGCTGAGAACAACATTGTTTTTTGCATTAACCATCTCTTAGGTTTAAAACACACTAAAGAAACCAACAAGGAAACAGTTCCCAAAATTTCTTTCTATTTTTTACTCAAAGTGTTTGCTTGCCCTCTGGAACATTTTCTGCATTCTTACTTATTATGTAAATGAAATCTAAATCTAAAATGTGATTTGTGTACTTGGAAGTATTATGTCTTCATCCATATAAGAAGGAATGACAGATGTCAAAGAACTGCTCTGCTTTCCACAAACAGCATTCAAACATCCTACTTCCCCTAAAGTGATGTTCTAAGGTGCAGCAATGGAGAGATACAAAAGGATGAAAGCCAAAACTGTGCCCTTAATATGATGTGCTTTTATGTAGCATCAAAGTTAAGCATGACCTAACACCTGAGGAGATTACAAAATGTTTATTTAAATTGAATTTCCATTTGTGACAAAAGTTTCTTGTATGCCCATGTTTTGCCTTCCTATCAGTGAAATTCAAATACTATTTAATAGCTCAGTAACATAAATGTAGGTTTCTATTTATCACCTTCAGTGGGGGACTTTACACCATAACAAATATTTGACTGATTTTTTTCCTGGAGTCTGTGGAAAATGGAATTTAACAGTTACCAGAGATCTTCTGAAAGTGATACAGTCAATTATATCAGAAGCAGAAACAGTTATGGAAGAAGGAAACTGTTGTGTGAGGACTCATCCCCTTTAAGTCACTCAATAGTGTACCAACACTGTGTGATGACTCTTCTCCCTGTCTCCATGTTTTGTCTGCTGACTGAAATACATAGGTTTTCTACTAGCAAGCATGAAGGCCAAAGAAAGGCTTGAACTTTGTGTCAGAGAAACAAAAACTGAGTAGCTCATAAAGGACTTCATATTAGGTGATGTTATAAACATTTTTTGAACAATTTTTAAAGGACCTCATGTAGCAAAAGATGCAATATCTTTTTAACCAATGCACTGATGCAAACCACTACATTCTTCCAGGTTGTTTATCTCACTGATAAACCACAGCTGGATTAATTTTCAACCAAGTTGCTCCTGAGAACACATTATCTTCACTTCTACTTCTTGAGAGGAAAACACTTTATTTCCAGAGTATCCATTGATTTAAAATTGTAGAGGTTTTATTTGCTAGTGTGTACAATCAAGTTTGTCTGGAGAACTGCAATAAAGAGAACAGCATCATTAAACTTCTAAGATTTTTTCATCTTCAACGGCCTGATATGTAGATGATAACTCTGTAATTTGGTGATTCTTCCTATCCTAACCTGCTTCTACAAACATCTGTGTGATGTTGGAGAGCACCTTGCTGTTTTGAGAAGGTAAATCGCATTTCTCTTGGTGAAGGATTAATACTGTGAACAATTCAAAAGTCCTGGTAGGTTTTGTAGCTGCCACAGGGACCCCAGACTTTGTTTAAGGTCCAGCCAAAATTTACAAACTCTACAGCACCTCACTGACGGTTTACAAGTTCCACAAGATCTCACACGGCTTTTACAAACCCTCAGGCATCTGAGAGATTTTACAGCCTCATAGGAATTCCTGCTGTTTTACAAACCTTGCAGGACAACTTGTGTGGATATATAAATATATTCAGTAGTTCTTCAGGATTTTCTAAAATCATCACAGCTTCTACCCCTTGCACATCTATTCCCTCTATTCCCCCCCTTAGAATTCACAGCTGTAACATAGAAAGCAAGCAATTTCTACCCTGACACTGACACTTTATGCTTAGATCACCAAAAAGTCCTTTTTCTCACACAACTGTTAAATACCTTCATTCAGTTGATTCTGTTATGAAAGATCCTAAAGTTCCAGATTTTCACTGTTCTTGAGTGACTCAGATTACAATAAAAAAAATCAGTGATGAGTGCATATAGTGGAAAATTTATTGTCAAGAACTATAGCAATTTACTACAAAATTCTGAATCAGATCAAAATGCCAGTTTTCACATACAAAAGTTAAAAGAAGTCTGTAAGGAAATGAAGATCAAGTCATTCCACTGTAAGACATTCATAAAAAATGGTTATAAATCCTCTATGAAAGAATTTATATTTGAACATTACCTGATTCATTTTAAATTCCCATTAGTTTTAATTTTCTCACCCAATGAAATAAAAAGACCTCATGAAAAATTTCATATATCTGTCTGCATAATTTAGAAATGTATAACTGTAAAGCTAAGCTCACAGTTGAAACCTATTAAAGTGTTCATTGAGGAAAAATTTTACAATAATCAGCTTTTGAAGGTAGAACTGTGCTTTCTAGTTTGCATTCATTTTAATAGGGATTGCCTGTTTCTAAGCACAGTAACAAAGCTCTTGTATTTAATAATAAAAATTTTATACTCAAATAATACCTTTTTTCAATCAAAACATATTCACCCAGACTGTAAACAGACACAGTGCTAAATGTGTTAGTTGGAAGAATCTCAATATTTTCAGTTTGAGTTTCACTAGAGTAGAGGTCAAGAGTAAGCCTAGCATTTCTTCACTCTCTTTAAAAGTAATGCTGCTTCTCGTTGCCCATCAATTGCTGCTACATCATGATATGGCAAATATACTAAATTTTGGAACAACCAGATTTTTTGTTAAGTTTAATACCAAAAGCAGTGTAATTTTTCAGATGTATATAACCTCTCATCTAGAGACAGACAATTTATAAAACATTACCGATGAACACACACACAGTACACACATGCATTTCCCTGATGAGATTAGGAATTAACATCTCCAGAGGAGGCATATGATGTCTGTTAATGAGATATCACACCCCACATACATGTTTTTAATGTATGTGAAAATACTGCCTCAGGATTTTTTCCTTTCTCTTTAAACTACTGGTGTTGTACTGAACAAAGATTGCAGTGCCACGAGGTTTTACAAATTAGTATGAAGATATTTAGTATGAAGATATTATTATATTTTTGGGGGGTGGATGTGGTGGAGTAGAGGCAGCATTGAGTTTTTCATCACTAAGTCTTCGCAACCTGGCCACTTACTTTTTGTGATTGTCATTAAGCAAACAGTGAGAAAAGTGGACAAAACAAATGCTTTGGAATGCATTTTTTCTTTCTTACTCTTGCTTATCTATTACTGTGTGTGGTCTATCAGCTGAGGAGGGAAATTACAGATGACAGGTACAATTCAAATCCAGGAAAGACATATATTTTTTCTTCTGCAAACTGTATGGGTTTTTTCCTGGTTTTGGTTACAACACTGCATGATATCTTTCCATCATTGTGACATTCCATCTCTGTGACTCTTACTAAAATATAGAATTTTAAGGGTCAGTTAATGATGATCCAAACAGCCATACGACTTCTAGGACAAGGTAATTTTTATGAGTTTTAGACAAAGAGAAAAATAAATGCTAGTAACGTATTACTGTAGTTCTCTATTGTAGCTACCCTTTTTGTAGCTATGTCCCTATGGATCTCTATAAATTCTGACAATGAAGAAACTTTGGCAGATTCCAGAAAGAAACCAACTACGAAAATGCCTTTGTAGGTTTTTTTCCTTTGCATCCTCTGATGTGTCATATTTCTTTTTCCCCCTACTCTAGTTCTTCCTGGGCATTGTGACAGTGTTTGTGAAGACTAAACTTTTTAATTATTTGGAATTCTATTTTATTTTTAGTGCTTTCTTTAAGGCTACACACACATGCAGGAAACCCACAATCAAGATAAGATTTCTACTGTTAATTGAAAGAAAGTTGGGGTTTTCTAAGGGGATGGAGGGTTTGGCATCATATTTGCAGGAGACGTTCTGGAAACTTGAACCCAAAAACTGTAATATACATAAAATGTTCTAAATATTGTTGTGTTTATAGTGCTTCTCATTATTTTGTGGGAGTGCAAAAGCCTTATGGCTTATGATATTGCTACCTTGTCAATAACTTGTCCTTTAGATTTTTGTCCTTAAGCTCTTCTGACCAGCAATTGAATACTTCTTCTTTATACTTCTGTGCCTAGCACACTGGGCTTGACATGATTTGGGGCTCTATCAGCTGCCTACATATACAAATGAGATAAAAAGGACTGAAAGCAAAACAGAGTCTCTTTAACATTTTTCACTCATTGAGTGAGGAGATTTAGAAGAGGACCAAAGCATTAATTTCTCTGCTCAGTAACTATTGCACTGGGATAGTGGATAGGCAAAGGATAAAATCTCTTTCATTTAAATAATTATTTTTGCGCATGGTTTTACTTCATTGCAGTATGCTGATATCCTAGTATACTAGCACATGCGCAGTTGTCCTGCTGCAAAAACTGTATATCTATTCCTTACTACCCAAGTCAGTGAGGGGAACAAAATAAAACAAAACAAGACAAAAACAAAAACCAAAGAAACAAAAGAAACAACAAAAAAAAAGGAAAAAAAATGAAGGAAAATAAAAACACTTGTAAATTTTCTCAGAGGCTGTAGTTAACTCTGCCAGATGGATTCTAGATCCTTTCAACTCTGTTAATGTCATCTAATGTGGCTGGTATACAGGCTGTGACCACACAGTGAGACAGTCCTCATTACTTCCAAGGTAATACTGAAGTCATCTTTATGGAGATTCTTAAAGCTTCAGGTTTGGTTAAGGAAAAGAAATAATTTTTCTAGTACTGTAACTTGCCACTTAGTTCACCTTTCTGTTGAATGGCTAAGTCCAGTTCTTTTCATTCTCTTTTGCAGTGAATTTCACAGTAGGTACTGAAAGACGGAGAGGACACCAAGTGCCACACAGTTAAACTGATAAAGTTAAATGTTGGTGTTTGTCAAGAAAAACCTCTAAACCACTTGACCATCATCAAGACATTGACAGAACAGCTGTGATGATCATGAATCAGCTGCAAATGTCCCATTTCATCTGAAACAACCAGGCAGATTTCCTTTCTTGTACCCTTATTGCAAAGTAAATCCTTTTCAAGGGGCCAGTGACAACTCTAATGGATAATTTACAATCTACTGAGCTTCTGGATTAAGTTACAGTGAGTCTGTAAACCAAGAGGTTTAAGAGAAAACACTAGTAATTTGTTTATTGTCCTCTCTCAGTTCCTCAATTATGATTGATCTCCACTTAGCAGTGTAGTGCTACTAATTGTTTGAAAAAGAATAAAATTACTTAATCTTTATAGGCTTCTTCTAGCTTAAGGTTTGACTTCATAGTTCACTATGTCAATCTCTCTAAGGCATGTGGAGTAAGCGGATTGTATAGTTGCATACTGTAATTTAACAAATACTTCATCTATAAACAGTAAACCTAGATAGTCTCTGCTAAGCATCTGACAAAACATTGCCACTTGATGACATCTGGCTTTATGCCACTGATAGGCAGGGGAAGATCAACAGTCAATAAGAAAGGATCATTAAAGCTGGTTCAGATAGTGTCTTGGAATAAAGAAGTTGGTGATAGCAGGAAAATCAGTCTCCTCAAGTACGATGATAAGTAAGTGACAGTCTTTAACTTTAGGAAGTGATACTTGACAAAAGGGACTGCAACTTCATGAAGAGTGGTGTTACCTATTGACAACTTAAAAAAGAAAGATGTCAGAAATAGACTGTGGGGAAAAAAAAGAGGGTGATAACAGACACTGGGTTTTGTTTCAGGAAAGTAATAAAAGGCCCATGTTTTATCCTTATTTTGTGGAAGGTAACTGAGAGAGAAGAGACAATCTGCATGCTCTGGCAGCACCTTACTCTATTCCTGTGCCCATAAATGTGTTCCTGGGGTACTGTGAAACATTTATGCTGGTCCTGGGGCTGACTGGTTCACATGGGTTAGGATCTGGGTGCAGAAAATGAGAGAGAAACCACAGAACAGCACTGCTGAAATCCAACAGAAACAGCAAAAACAGATGGGCAGATGGGCAGATAGCTCAAATGGGCTGGCAGCTTAGTGCCTGTGCATCAAAAAAACTTGCTCTGGCTTTCATGACTATTTTCCAATTGCAAGACATGAACCATAAAGTAAGTCAGCTGGCACAGAAGCAAGGATACGTACCTTTCAGCAATTTCAGTTGGTGATATGAATATACATATCCAGAGCAAGAGTATAATCTTATGTCACAAGAATATTTGAACTAAAATAAATTGCAGTGAAATTTGCACTAAGAAGGAATTCCAATAGGCAATATCTTCTCTTAAGACTGCTTCAAAGTATCCTCAAGATTTCTAGCACAATTATATCCAGCCTTAGTAAAATGCCAACTCCACTTGGCAACTGACTTTTTTTATTCATAGTCCCTGGAGTGGTAGCTTAAGACATCCCTTGGTGTATTTCACCTGTCTGAAACACTTTCACATGTTCATAGGGCTAAATTAAACTGAAATTACTCTTTTTCTATAATCCACAGTACAGCTCTTAGATAATCCCTAAAATAATTCTGAATAAAAATATGCCATCAAACAAGCTTTCAGCATCTGCTTATTAAACTGTATAAAGTTAGTATGTAATATATTTCTAATTCTCTCGATTGTTTTCCTCAGATTTATTCTAATTTTATGCTAATAAGAATGAGTACTAAATTCATGATGATAAATAATACATTTAAAATCTCAAGTGAAAGGCTTAGATCAGGAAGTAAACTGAGTATCTGCAATGTAGTAATGGCTGAGAAAATCTTTGAAAGGTTGTGGATATGTGAGAATGAATTTTCCCTAATTTATGCTTATAAATTTGAATTTGAAATAATATCACTTAATAGAGATGCATCACTTGAAAGCACCACACTCACCAAGACTTCAAATTCAATTCTAGTAGAAGTGGGAAACAAACAAAAAAACCCAAATCATCTGCCCTCCAAAATCCACACTTGTTTTGGTTTTATTCACTACCATTTACTGAGTAACAACAAAATACACTGTTTTGTTGTCAGCCTGTCTTCCGTTCACACTGTCACCCAAAACACAGTGTAATACCTATTTTGTGCTACCTCTGAAATTCGAACTAAACCTCTTATTCATAGTCCAAATTTTTTTTTCACTAATTTCCACCTCCAGGTGGTTCCATCTTCATACCTTTACAGTCAATGTGAGTTGATCCCTCTCTTTAAAGTGGTTCTCAGCAGAGCCCTGTTTGGGCATGGACATCATGTCAAGCTCACTTTCAGATGCTCATGGTGCTCAGTGACTATGTTACTGCTTTTATGAAAGGTATCAGTACCAATGAAGGGCTATTAGTAACTTTTTGCATTTCTTTGGGCTTATGGGTCACACTGGACTCCAGCACTTTCAGTTCCATTTCCAATTTATTTTAATAATTCTAAATAAAATATAGCCATTATCAGCTGCACAGTAATAAGAAAATAATACTGAAATGGGATTCTGACGAAATAATTGAGTTGTTGAGTGCTACATTTTCTCTTAAATAGAATTTATTAGATTAATATGCTGAATTGTAAGAAAACTGAAGCATTAATAAGTTTAACAGTGTTAGGTAACTGGCTTGGAGATCTGAAAAAACAAAAGTCACAAGAAATTCCTATTATTCATATAGTATGAAAACTTCCTAAACCAACTTGGATGCTTCCTTTTTGCCTGATGTGCTTTTTGTTTCATCTATTAAATAGTGCTTAAAACCTACAACTTCAGTAAATCAGTAAACAGGATCATTACTTCATAGCGTTTCAGATTCTGAATCAAGGGTTTCATTCCATTTTCCAAGTGGAATAATTCATATAGATGAGGATGAAAATTTGCAAATAACCTGTATTAGAATGGCATTCACAGTGCTTATGATAAGTAATCAACATTATTGACTTAATGTGGGGATTTAAAGTGATGAAAAATACTAACAGAATCAATTGATTGGAAAAGTAGAGATGCACATCAATATGTTAAAAAACCGAATGAAATGGGAGTAAAACAATGCAATGGTATTTTGTCATTCAGAAATATAAATTCATAGATATACATATAGGTATAGTATGGATAGTGCCAGTATTATTGATTTAAATTTCCATAGGGACAAAAGAAAGCATACTGACTGTGATTTGAATGGCTATGCTGGGATTCATTATCAGTATGTTAAAATACAAGTTGTTGGCTATATCACGCCCCTGCAGAATTTTTTTTCATTAGTAGTTAATGGCCATCAAGCCTTTCTTTTCATGGTTTTGAATGCTATTTATTTTTAATTCCTTTTATAATCACCATTGTCGCACCAGAAATCTCTACAGAGATAATGACAAAATTCAAAAAATTCATTTCTAAATCCAAATACTTTAGACCTGTATTTGTCAGCAGGAGCATTTATCATGTAATGCTTTGTGATTTCTCTCATTTCAGTTTGAACAGCCAAAGCTGCCATGGTGAAGTGCCTTTCAGCTTTTCTTAATGGTTTGAGGTTTTTTGGTAACCCAGAAGTATATACAGCCTCAGCTCAGAACTGGAGTTTTATTCATAAAAGTGTGTCAGATGTGCCATAAGCAAACTTAGCCGGGAAAGATACTGCTGCTTGTAAAGACTTCATTTAATATTTGCGGCTTACAGTGAATATCATCTCAGGATTTTTTTGTTGTTTGTCATTCACTAAATACTCTGTATCTAACAAAAATTATGTCAAAGCCCAGTGGTGATATTCTTGCCCATATTAAAAAGCTCCTTAATGCCACTGGTTCTGTTCTTGATTTCATTAACACTCTTTGCTGTGTAAAATGTTAATTGCAAAAGTAGATCATGATCTTGCCCTGAGTGCACATAGGCTGCCTGCATAGGAACTCTGTTTTGCAAGTGTTTTCACTGCAAAGTCACCTTGGGTTGATATTATGTCAGACCTCACAAACACCGTATCTGTCCTACCTGGGTAACAAAACCTGGAGGAAAACCCAACCTCCCACAGCTGATCTGGAGCAGAAATGGGTGATGCCATGTCTGGGCCTAGAATACAAGTAGATGATACCTATGTTCCCTAGAGGTCTGTTCTAATATTTTTTTGTAGAAATGAGTTATTAAACTCTGCAGTCCTCAGCAGATACAGTGACAGGTTGATCCAGGATAAGTGCTGCCCTTCTAAACTGGTATGCAGGGTTTCTGCTGCATTTTACCCTGTAGGTCACCAGGTTTGTCATGGATAAAGTTTTATCTATCTACCTGTAAATAGATGTAATTTGGAAAGCAGTATGGGATTTCATGGGATGAAAAGTGCAGGCCCAGTCCTGTTCCTGAAAGCTGTGCTAGTGGTAAGTAATAGGTAGGTAATAGGTCAATGCCCTCCTCTGGTTTTAGAAGCACTAGTGGAAATTTTGCCTGAGTGGAAACTATGCCACTAGGCCTTTGTGTGTCAGCTGCTTTCTGTACATCTTTCCATCATGCAGTGCTCGTGCTGTAATAACATCATATCATTGCTGTTCATTGATGTTAAGCTGCCTTATAAACTGCCCCAGTCAACTGAATAATCTCTTCCCACTGCTTTGCACAGCAAATTTGTCTAAGATCACCCTATTTACATTTATATGTGCCTGAAAATGGGTGTGTTGAAATACACACATTAATTACAAATTCCCCTAGGTTAGTCTTGCGAATAACACTATGATCAGCTAAGCATGTGAACTCTGTGATGTGTGAAATCACAGAATCACAAAATCGGAAAACATTCTGAGTTGGAAGGGACCCACAAGGATCATCAAAGTCCAACTTCTGGTCCTTCACAGGACAACCACAATCACATCATGTGCCTGAGACTACTGCCCAGACGCTTCCTAAGCTCTGTCAGGCTTGGTGCTGTGACCATTTCTCTGAGGACCCTGTTCCAGTGCCCAATCACCATCTAGGTGAAGAACCTTTTTCTAATATCCAGCCTAAATCTCCCCTGACACAACTTCAGGCCATTCCTTTGGGTCCTGTCACTGGTCACCAGAGAGAAGACATCAGTGTCTGCCCCTCCTCTTCCCCTCACAAGGAAGTTCCAGACTGTAATGAGGTCTCGCGTCAGTCTCGTCCAGGCTGAACAGACCAAGTGACCTCAGCCACTCATACAGCCTCCCCTCAAGGCCTTTCATCATCTTTGTTTCCCTTCTGTGGATGCTCTCTAATAGCTTTATATCTTTCTCATATTGTGGTGTCCAAAACTGCCCCTGGCACTCAAGGTGAGGCCGCCCCAGTGCAGATCAGAGCAGGACAATCCCCTCCCTTGCCCGGGTGGTGATGCTGGGCCTGATGCCCCCCAGGACAGACTTGGCCCTTCTGGCTGCCAGGGCACTGCTGACTCATGTTCAGCCATGATCCCCAGGTCCCTTTCCATGGCGCTGCTCTCCAGCCTCTCATTCCCCAGTCTGTCCATATGTCCAGAGTTGCCCCATCCCAGGTGCAGAATCCGGCACTTTCCCTTGTTGAACTTCATATGATTGGTGATTGCTCAGCACTCTAATTTGCCAAGGTCTCTCTGCCTTCAAGGGTGACAACAGCTCCTCCCTGTTGCAAATTTACTTGGTACCCCTTCCACTCCTGCATCCATGTCATTTCTGAAGATGTTGAAGAGTACAGGGCCAAAAATAGAGCCTGGCAGACCCCACTGGTGACAGGTCCCCAGTGTGATGTCACCTCACTCACTATCACCCTTCGTGCCTGACCTGTGAGCCAGTTGCTCACCCATCCCATTATGTGCTTATCCAGCTGTGTGCTGCACATTTTATCCATAAGGATACTGTGAGAGATATAACCAAAAGCTTTACTGAAATCCAAAAGGATTACATCAACTGGCTTCCTTTTACCAACTAGCGGGTGTCATGGGCTCACCCCAGTCAGCAACCAAGGCCCATGCAGCCACTGTCTCCCTCCCCCATCAGTGGGATTGGGGCGAGAATTAGAAGGATCAAAGGCACAAGATCCATCAGTTGAGATAAAGACGGTTTAATAACAAAAGCAAGAGCTGTGCACACAAGCAAAGCAAAACAAGGAATTAATTCACTGCTTCCAATGGCAGGCAGGTGTTCAGCCATCTCCAGGAGAGCAGGGCCCCATCACACATTACTGTTACTTGGGAAGACAAATGCCGCCACTCTAAATGTACCCGCCTTCTTTCTTCTCCCCACTTCATATACTGACCATGATGTTGTATGGCCTGGAATGTCTCTTTAGTCAGTTTGGGTCACCTGTCGCAGCTGTGTCTCCGCCCACCTTCCTATGCACCCCTAATTTCCCCACCAGTGTGCCAGCATGAACAGCAGAAAGGCTCTTTGTAAGCCCTGCTCAGCAATAATAGAAAAATCTCTATATTATCAACTCCCTATTCAGCAAAAATCCAAAATATAGCCCATACCAGCCACTGTAATGAAAATTAACTCTATTACAGCCATAACCAGCACAGTGGATTACTTTGTCACAAAAAGAAATCAGCTTTGACAAGTAGGACTTGTCCCTCATGAAGCTGTGCTGGCTGTGACCAATGACTGTGTTGTCTGTCCTTCAGGTGTTTTTTAACACCTCTCAGAATAACCTTCTTCATAACCTTAACTGGCACTACAGTGAGACTGACAGGTCTGAAGTTTCCAGGCTCATCCTTCTTGCCCATTTTGAAGACTGGGACAATGTTAGCCAGCTTCCAGTCAGCTGGGACGTCTCCAGATTCCCAAGATCATTCAAAAATCATTGACAAGTCCTCACAATGACATCAGACGGCTTTTTGAGGATTCTTAGTCATTCCCATCGAGCCTCATAGACTTATAGCGATGCAGCTGGACCAGCAGATCCCTTAAAATTTCAGGTTTAGCTGTGAGCTTATCATTCTCACAGCCGTGTTTCTCCAGCTCAGAGCACTGGGACATCCTTAGCCTATTATCAGTTTTGAGGACACAGCAAAGAAAGCACTAAACACCTCCACCTTTTCTGTGTCCCCATTTGTGAGGTGATCATCCTCATCCTGCACGACCTGTTGCACTTAATGTATTCAAAAAGACCTCTCTATAGCCCCCCCAGTTCTGCCCCTTCAAATCCAATTGATCCATCAGACATCTTTCTGCCCATGTAACTTTATCTGGACTTGTGGGGGTGCAGTGTATCTACTTACTGATGAAAGGAAAACTTTTTGAATTCTATGCTAAAGTAATTTAATTATATCTTTTTTCCTCTCACAGGCACAACAGACTATGAAGTTTTATGGCCAGTAGTAAGCAGCATGTTGCTTAAGTTCCAAGTGCTCAGCTTTCATCTAAATATTGCTTCTAATTATTTTTTAATCACATTGTCACAAGAGTATTTTCTTCAAGAGAAAAATCTGGAAAAGTTGTATTATTTTAGCTGTAGAAAAAAACAAACCCCCAAACAACAAACATCCCATCCCTACCCCTAGGATCAGAACTTCTCTTCACTGTTGCAAAAATCTTTCTTTTATATATCAACAAGTGCCCTTGGGCTTTGTTACTCCTGAAGTTTTGCTGCGGTCATTAGCTGGCGAATGCTGCAGTTGAAAGAAAAGGAAGAGGAAATGTGACCATCCACTGAGCTGGTCAGTGGCATTGAAGTACCTTGTATCAGCCCTTTGTAGCCCCATTCCCAAGGGGGTTTGCACCCCATATAGGTAATCTGGCAGCTCCTAGACCGTCATGGGGCAGCTGTGCTGCCTGCAGCTGCCACCATGCCTCTCTCCATACCACTCGCCTTAGGCAGGTTGGCAGAGTACTGCAATTTCCTGGGGAATGTATGTGAGTGGAAGGAAATGCCAGTTATCAGCTCTTCATATGACAGCAGAACCTGAATGGGATTTCATGGGACAAATGAAACAGCACTTCTTCCACCCAGGAGCCTTGAAGCCGTGAAGGTTTTAGAGCTACAAGAATCCTTTAAAGTGGATAGATGGAGCTCCTGCTTCCCCTGTAGTATTAGGTTTATATATCACCATTCATAAGGTTATTCTGGGTGCCATAATGGCCCAGGAAAGGCCAAACCTTCTTTCCTTTGCCACTGCTTGCTATGGCATTTTATCCCTTTCAGCTCCAAGTGTTAGCGCATCTATTCAGCTTCTAACTAGGATTGCACAATTTAATTCTTCTCCTCTGGGCTATACAGACGACATGCTTCATATAACCACAGCTTTAAGCATATACCTCTTCGTAATATATTTGTAACTCATGCTTCACATGAGCTGAGTACGAGCACTTCTGATGTTTCAAGATGCTTTTGGGCGTTCACCAGGGATCATTTCCCCAGCATGCTGGAAGAGCACTCCATGAACCTCCTGCCGTGTTTCCCCAGTTGAGACCAATGTTACTGCTGTTACAGAAGAGTTATGCTGCTGTTAACAATAACGACTCAGTACATTACAGTGGATTTTGCTTTTCTTCCAGGTTCTGTTCACAGATTGTCATGTAGCTAAAAACCACCCTCAGTCTGGTTTTCTGGCTGGTTTGCTATGCTCCTCAGTTGGGTTTGCATCTAGTCCTTAATAGGAAAGATTGTGCAGGATTTTATTGCATTAGGCCAGCGTTAATTGAGAAAAGAATTTGTTACTTAATCAGCTTTTCACATGGCAAATTTGATTGTGTGTAGGTGTATGAAAGTTTGGTACTGAGACCTAACTAACCCTGTAATGTGATGGGTCTGCTGCATCCCAATCACTTTCCCAAGCGCAACAGTGGGCTTTCCTCAACAGCATGATATGAAAGGCTAAGGTGATACAGCCTTCAGATTTCACTGAATATGGTATGACTTCATAGAACTTTATAATCCTCATTTAGAAGTAATTTATTTTTGCTTGTCACTGTCCCTAAGGTTATAAAATTTATTATTGCTATTTATTCTTATATGTTCTCTATATTTTACTTAAATTCACACATAAAGGGTCTGTCCATATACAGTTTCACATTCTCTCACTTGAATATTCAAAGCAGTTTTGAGCAGAGTAGAACTTTTGGGTGCCTTATTTCTTTTTTTAATATAATTTCCAAGAGACATGCTTAGTATTTTAAAAGATTATAATAAATGAAAGTGCTAATGCAAGCCTATTGCATTCCTCTATTAAAAAGCCACATTTTTTCTTGCTTCCACCATAAAATATTTGTAATCTTGAGATATTTTCCAAATAAGAGTGCCAAAACATGGACATTTATGACCAATATTGATGGCTAATAAAAGCTGTTTCCATAATTTTTTTTCTAAAAGAAATTGAAAATTGCAAGAGATCAAAATAATTTCTTGCAAATTTGAAGCAAGGAGCAGTAGCAGTAGTCAGGCAAGGGCCCCTAGCATGGAGCTGGAAATCAGACCCTTGGCTTTGCAGATGTCCAAAGGCATCTTTGCAGTCTCAGCCCTGGAGGAAGGCCAGAATTAGTGCAGAAAAATTATATTTCACAGTTCCACAAGCAAGGATTTGACTCACAGTTCACACCACTTCTCATCACTGACACAACAAAACACATGCTTACAGTATCGAATGTGCTGTACCTTACTGTGATTTTCTTTGAGTTAGCTGATGTTTGCATCATTTGCCAAAAGACAGCATTTTTCATCACCATTGGAACAACGGTTCAGCACTATTTTACTGCCAACCTGTCTGCAAGGAACATGTAACTTCAGGTTACAGTAGCCTCTTCAGGATTAGGAACTTCCGAAATGCAGCAAAGTCTTAAAAATATAATAAAGAAAAAATATATTCCAAGTATAGGTCAACAACCTTACAGGAAGACATGCGATGGGGTCTAGCGTAGTAACAGCCTGAACTATAAAATATTAGTCAAACCCTAATATAGCCATTAATACTCCTTTAACAAAGAGCAATTTCATAGCCTCATTTACTAACTGGAATCTGGAAAGTCTAGTTGGTAATTGTGTTTTTTATTCATCTTGGTAAATTCCATTTAGTGCTTTTTAGCAGTTTCTTAGCATAAATGCATTGAATGTTACAAAATTGGATTAATAGCTTTTATATGTGATGTATGTTATATATACATTTAGCTGAAGGTGTTTCAACTCATAACAGTTTTTTTTGTAATGCACACTTTTCTTTTTTATTTTTATTGAATTGGTTTCCCCTCCCACTAGCAACATTTTTTATTAGATATTTATGATATATGATTCATAAATAGGGGTTTGTCATATTTATAGTCTTCTTTAGCTCACTTTACATTGTTTTAACTAAGGGCAAGCTTAGGGATAAAATATTTTCAGGTGAGCTAGAAGCTAGATAAATAAATAGAACTGTTGTACATTTATCCATTTTTTTAAATTTACATCTGACTAAATTGGCTTAAAACTAATGCAAAACTGGAAGTGTTGTGCACTGGCCTCATATTTTGCAATGCTCCTTTGGAGCATTTTCAGGATTATAACTAGATGCTTACTTCAATCTCTCTTGAGTTCCTTCATGCTAGTTCCTGTAATTTTTAAGTAAAATCTTGATAAAGGCTGAAATTAGGTATATAATGAAATTAGGTATATACTGCTCGAGAGCTTTCAAATGCTATGGCCTTAAACAGCCAAAGTACAACAGTCAAATCAGTGTGTGACTGTATGAGAGGCCTGTTTAGCCTGTAATTTTTTGACTAGTCAGTCAGTACTCAAAAATAAATTACTAATTAACTGATAACATAAAGAACCATCTTCATTTATCTTTTGTGTCATGTACCCTGCTTTCCTACTGACAAAATACATGAGAAGGGCAGAAGTACAGAATCATATAATTTTGCCTCTCTAAGTCTTATGGAGCAGCATGGGAATGCCAACACGGCAGTGAGTCTCGGCTCTGGTGAGCAGGGGATGAACAGATAACCCAGGCCTTGTATGCAGCAAAGACAGAGGAAGGGAGGTTTTCTTATTGCCAGTGCTCTGTCAGGAGGAGAAATACAATAACTCCTGTTTGTGTCAGCTCACACCAGTCCCAACAGTGCATACCTCTTCATGCAAGAATGATGCCAGCCTAGACTTTGCCCTTGACAGCATCTCCACAGACTCTGTCTTTGAGGATTCACCTTATCGCCAAAGGAAGCTTAATTAAGCTGCAAACAGAGGAAAGAGGAATCCAGAAGTGAAAAAAATGAGCACCTGAATTAAGAAGTTCAGCTGTGAATCAAGTGGAAATACAGATGTTGAGAAATACAAGATGGAGTCCCAGAAAAATATCCACACACACAGACACACAGACACACAGACACACACTCACAAAAACACATACATATTTCATAAGTTCTTGATGTCATATTTTAAACCATGAGACAAGCAACAAAAATAAAACTGGTTTGTGAATGCCACTGGCATATGTTTGAGCTGATCTGTGTCCCTTGTTCTGGCTCCCCCACCTGTGGAAAAGACTTTTATTCTAACTTCCATGGAATATTTAGCATGCAGTCTGATGTTTTGAAAGACCGGGTGTTTCAAAAGGAGCCATAACTGTTAGAAAATTATTTAATTACATTTCATGCACTTTTCTAGAAAGTGTTATGAAAAGTGTAAACAAATGTGGGGAGAAGTTAAAGTGTAAGGTACTTAACTTATATCCGTTCTGTTTTTGCAAGTGTCATTGTTTGACACTGGCCGAATGCCAGATACATACGAAAGTTGTTTGCCTACCCTCTCCTGCTACAGCTGGACAGAGGAGAGAGAAAAAAATTAATGAAGGGCTCATGAGTTGACATAAGGATTGGGAGGGGGAAAAAGCCACTCTAAGGGCAAAACAGGTTTAAATTTAAAGGTATAAAATAAATTTATTGTTAACAGAGTCAGAGGAGGATAATGAGAAGTAAAATAAGCCCTTAAAACACCTTTTTTCCCCAGCCCCTCCCTCCTTCTCACTGACAGCACAGGGAGACAGGGTGTGGGGGTTTTAGTCAGTTCATTACTTGAGATCTTCTACTGTTCGCTCAGGTAGAGGAGTCTTTCCTCTGCTATGCCGTGGGGTCCCTCCCATGGGCAAGCAGTCTTCCCAAAACTGTTGTGGCGTGGGTCACTCGTCCACGGGGTGCAGTCTTTTAAGGATAAACTGCTCTAGTTTGGAAGCAAGGGCCCTCTCTCTCTATCTCTGGAAGCAGGGGCTCTCTCTCTCTATTCAGGTCTTCCACTAGATCACAGCTTTGTTTGGTATCCACCTGATCCAACGTGAGCACTTTTCCCATGGGCTGCAAGTGGATCTCTGCATCCCCCCCCATGGACTTCATGCATTACAGGGGGACAGTTTGTTTCACCATAGTCCTCACTACAGCTTGCAGAGGAATGTTGGCTCCAACGCTTGGAGCACTTCCTCCCTCTCTTTCTTTTCCACTGACCTTGGTGCCGCCATGTTGTTTTCTCTCACATGTCCTCACGTCCTCCTATTCTCTGACTAGAAGAACTGTTGCTTGTAGGTACTATTGTCAACAAGTTCTACTAATTCAAAGATTCAAGATCCCACAGCGCCAAGAAGTTGATCTCATCCAGGTTCTGCGTTGGGCAATCACTCGTCATGCTTTTGCTGCTGGCCATGTGGCCCCGCTGCCATCACGCGGGCAGTGGCAGCTGCCACGGCGCTGGTGCTATTTAACGCCTCTCTTCATGCAGGGCACTGGGAAGTAGAAGCCGCTGCCCCACCCTTTTGCCCACAGCGCAGTTAGCTAGGGGCAGCCAGGCAGGCAAGGCTCACCACGGGCTGTGCCAACATGGCAGTGGCCATGGCGGCGTATGGCCACACACCACGCCAACATGGTGGCAGCTACAGCCATGGCCACGGCACCTCCCCACCCCTGGGGAAAACTGTGTACGTGCTATTTTGGTTTTCTTCTTAAATATGTCATCACAGAGGCGTTACCAGCCTCTCTAATCGGAAAAGCAGCATGTCCCTCTACAGAGCCATCAGAGATTAGCTCTGTCAGACATGGTGGAAGGTTCTAGCAGCTTCTCACAGAAGCTACCCCTGTGGCCCTCCCCTGCTACCAAAAAATCAGGCCGTGCTAAATCAACATAGCAAGACTATCGCTGAGGATGTGGCGCAGCAAATACATCTGCCCTCTCACAGTTTCGTGAGTTTCCAACACTCACTGCAAGTGGAAAGATCCCTTTATGTTCCAAAAGCTGCTGACAAGAATGGAAACTGATCTATTATTGGACATAGGTTTATGAACACAAGCTATCGCTAGATGTGAAACTTACATCCTTCTGCAATAAATGGCCACTTTATAAACAACTTGGTGCCATGAAAGCATATGTCTTTTTTGTTATTTAATGACTTGTGACAAAAAGCTAGGCATGGGAAAATATTCTTCTTAGGAGACATGAGATGTGGTTGATGAAAAGTAACATGAAAAATGCTGTAATGGTCAGGGATGAATTTGCCAGAGGCAGAAGGAGATAGGAAGACCCCACCATTGACATTTTATTTCATCAAGGAAGTCTACACAGTCTGATTTCTTTCTTCAAACTAAGCTAAGAGTGTCCTGGTAGCTCAGGTCTCGTTTTGGTCTCAAGATTGTTGTACAACAGAGACTGTTCACTCCTAACAAATTTCACCTGTTTTGCTCCCAGGGAGAACAGTCCCATTTTTCATTTACTGTCACACACTAATAAAAGTTGAATGATATTTGTAATACCTTATTTTCTTTCAGTCAAGGCATAGAAGCAATGATTTAATTTTAATCTTCCAGTTTTCCACTTCAGAAAACAGTTTCCGTCTTTGTTTCAATTCAAAAAGTAATCTTATTATTTGCATACAGAGCATATTTTACTATGAAGTTTTTATCTCTGAAATCTGCAACATTTTATTACTCCACTAGGGACAGGTGTTGATGATGTATTTCTTTCTTCTGTGCAGCAATCCTTTATAGGGGGTGTTATTCCTGCATTAGGAATTACCATTGATAAAATACACAAAACTCACATGAACTGGCACTGAAATTTTTGAATGGAAAATGTCAACCTATGTACTCTGCTTTGAACTATTTTGTTTTTATTTAAATCTTGTGATTTTTCTTTACTCTGCAATAACTGCATGGCCAGAACTTGTCCAGATGATATCTGTGCTTTCGAAATAGAACCATGCTAGGGTACAGTAGGAGCTCTTCAAACTTCAGACCAAGCTTTAGACCTTTCCAACCACAAGTCAATATGTGCAGGCAGACACGCACGGAAACCAAAAAAATTGATTGTCGACTATGCTGATAGATCTCATTCATTACTCTGCTGTGGTTAAGGGAAGTTTCTTTTTTCTTTAATAACCACAGCAATTAATTTGGAATCCAAAATACCACTGGAATACAAAATCATAACCAAGAGAAAAATCAAAGCATATTGTTTCTGTCAACTGAGATGGTTTTTCTTCCATATTATGCTTGACAGTAGTTTATATCTTTCACCAGACTGCTGCCAAAAATCTTTTAAGACCTTTCCACTTTTCATTGTTGGAAGAGATTGTAAGTGTTGGGTAGAAAAAAGAAATCTTCCCGTATGCCTTATAGTCTTTAATTTAGGAAAATTCAAGTTCTGACTCTGTTTTTGCAATGTTTACTGTCTCAATCAAGCAATCCTACCAGGTTCCAAAATATGAACATTCCATATCATTAATCAGGATGAATCAAGTTGGGGAAGGGTTTTTATTCATTTTTAGCTATTCGGCCTCAAATTGATAGCGCTACAAGTAGCATAAGGGAGCTAATTTGCTTAAAAAGAAGTTGAAGAGAGAGAGAGAATTAAGACTGGTTTCTTTTGCAGAACAGAAATAGAGGGCAATGAGTTGTTTCAGTTAATAAAATTCTGTTTAATACCTAACTAAAGGCAAAATAAAGCTAACAGAAAAAGTGGACAATGCTCCCTAGAAAGAAGCAGGTTCTTTTCTACTTTGCAGAAAATTGCTGCTTACCCATGATAGCTAGCCCCTCTGTTACTTTACAGGATATTAATAGTTTATCACCACTTGTGGCTTTTCTAAATTAACATGCCTTTTTAGTACATGGCTTTAAAGAAAGAATTTATTTTCTCATGAAAAAAGAAACTCTTTTCTTTTATACTTACCTGTTTCTGTCTTGTTACATGTTAAAATGCAGCAAAATACATATGGACAGGAAAATGTACATAATTATTTAACACCTTGCACGTTGCTTCAATTAAAAAAACGTCCATGCAAGTGCTCAAAACCCTGTCACCCCTGGGGCAAGAGCATTTCAGTCAAATGAGTATTTGTGTAATGATAACATAAGAGAGGCTGTGTGTCTGTGCATATTCATCTAGCTCTCTAAGCAGCCCATATTGGTATAAAATTCAGATAATTTTGTCTCTTTTACTTAAGAGTTCCTTCATTTATTCTTGAAGGATTTTGTCACTAACCCGCTTTCACCTGTGACAGCCACAGGTAAATCTCAGATTAAAATTTATGTTCCAATCTAAAATAGGTCCTTTCTAATATAGCCTGAAGCTGCTTAGGTTATGAATTTTGTGGTGTGTTAGGATACTCTTCAGTGATAAGAAAAGAGCAGATTAGATATGTTCCAAGCTGTATGTTCTCTCAAACAGCTGAGAGAAGCAGTCTCTAAAGGAATGTTTCAAATTTTTTTTCTCATGAATTGATAGTGGCGTATTTCTTTCTTACCAAGGTGACAGCATGTGTGAGATGTAAAGACTAGTTTGCTCAGGCAATTACCCCTTGTTGATAGCCGATTACTTCCCCTGTCAAACTTGAAAATAACTTGTTGGTATGTAAGTTACTGCTGTTCTGGGAATACAGTAGTTTAGTTTCCTGTCTCCTTTATGAGCACATTTATTTTAATCAGTAGAGTTTGGAATGGCTCTTTTTATGCACCCTCTTGTAATATAACAAAGGAGAGTGTATTTGCACACACAGGAGAAAAAAGATTTGATATATTGCAGAAGAGCATGCCTTATGGGGGAAATCATATCCCATGCTCTTTTTCCATGCAAGAATGTAATGTTCATTTTCTACAGCAGTGGCCCAAATTATTTTTCTGAATAAATGTTTCATCTCAGTGAGTTACAAACAGTATCACTTATACTTGAGAACAGTGTCTGAGAAAACAGTGATCACATAAAATTGGACTATGAAATCGTGCCACAGGAAATCAAGATTTGATTTATTTGGGCTCATTGTTTATTTTTGTTTCCTTCTTTCTTTCCTTTTATGTGGTGGTGTTTTTTGCTGTTTGCAGGGAGAGGGGTCACTTTAAAAGCTTTAAGATAAAACATGCATTTTGTGGAGTATCTAATGAATGGGATATTTTGCAGAAAAATCAGTTACCATAAAGAAAAAATACCTGTCAAACAAAATGCTTATTGTATACTTTCACATTAAAACAGAAATTAAAGTGAAAATGACCCCTCTTCCTAGCTGGACAACTTTCTAAATGTAGAAATATTTAAAATTCTCTTCTACTATCTTAAGTTCACAACTCATTTTTCTGAAGTAGATGGAGTCATTTCCAAGGCAAGTTATTATTTTAGCTGTGTGGCAGACGCTGGCCTAAATCAGAAATAAAATTTTACCTCATAATAGTTTACATATTTTGGGTTAATATACAATTATAACATCATTGATTAAAATATAAACACCAAAACTACCACAGTACATAGTTAAATACATTAATTATTTAAAACATTGTTGTACAAGCACATTTTCACTTCCTGCTTAAAAACTAAGAGCCTTCCTTGACACATGTTAATAGCCCACATCAAAATTAATGGCACTTTTGTCAAAATTATAGCTTTTTAGAATAGCAAATAAGTGTTATCACACACCCTATAGGGCAATTGTGGCTAAATATTGTCTTGTTTAGTAACCTCGCTATGTCTGTGGACTCTTAACCTTTTTGCGTATATGTCACCTGATTTGTATTCTGTTTGCTTAGTACTGATATCACTTCTACTGCTACTGCTTTTCATGCTGTTAGACAAAATCAAAAATTTTTTGCACAGCATGCTTATAAAACGAATGCTAAATTAGACTTTGCATCCATGTTCTTCTGCACTCTGGTGAAGTTTGCTCTGCCTTTAATCTCTTTTTTTTTTTTTTGCAGAAGTTACATTTATTTTCCAGTGATATGTGACATTCTTCTGCGATATATTGTGGTTGATCTGTGATTCAATAGTCATATGCTGTACTTTGGAGATACAGTAGTTCCCATGATTTGTCTTTTTCTTCTGCATGCTGCTGATGCATGTTCTCCATTACTGGTTTGTCCTGATTGTGAGGGGGAAAAAAAATTACATCTGTGAGCACCTCTATTTATATCTCTTCTTGTCAATAAGAATACTAGCTACGTCCCTGTATCAAAATGACCTGTTGATATTTGTTAATTCTATGCAATGTCAGCTGCTTAATTTAATTAAAAGGTCTATCTTTTCCTAAGAATTCACATGGGTATCACAAAGAGTTTCTGACAAAAATCTACAGCATGAATTTTTTGAGGTTCAAAAAACTGCATACATTTTTTCTAACATTTCTCTACATTTTAACTTTTTGGTCTATGCTAGAACAGTCATGCGGAAGTGACAAAATATCAGAAGACAAGGATCCTTCAGGCTTGTGACTTAAGCCTGGAAAGTAACTGAAATATGTTTGCAATGTTGTTATCATTCTTTGGCACATTGTTAAGAATAAAGACATTTTAACCAACTACAAAAGTCCTTAAAAATCATTTAATGTCAATTTGATATTTACATGAGACCAGGAGAGTTCAAAACAGCAAAAAAAATCTTGCATCCATTTCAGAGGTGTACAAGGGAGGAGTAAATGTTAGAAGAAAAAAGCCAGTTCTCATGGACACTTTTTCTGAAATATTAAAAGGAAAACCAGGTAAATCCTACCAAAGGGAGCAAAGTTTCTTCCTGGAACAGGATTAGCACTGATATGGCACATCTGAAAGGGAAATTGGTGTCAGGCTGAAACCAAGGTAGACTAGATTTTGAAGAGTAATTGCCAAATATGATTGATGTTCCCCTCCCAGTGAGGGCAACATGTGATGATAAACCACTAAAACTCTTCATCACAATAAAATCCATGTGAATTTGAATAAAAACACCAGAATCTTCCAGAGTAAGTTCTGTTTGAGAAGGACTTGATGCACTCTTGTGGAAGACTCTCTCACCAAGGAGACTAAAGTTGCAACTGCAGACTTGAAACAGACAAATATCAGAAAAACAGAACTGTTGATTTGCTTTAATTTTTAAAGGTTATTTTCCAAGTCTATTATAGGCCATATATTCCTTTTTTGTGTAAAATCCCGTGGGAAGGTAAGCACAGGCACTGTGTACTTATGCAACACTTAAAAAGTTGATACATCTTTCCCTTTGGACCAGAAGGCTCATGTCTCTGGAAGGCAGAGAGATAGCATTTTTAATATAATATGGGGTACCAATTAGCTCAGGTTATCCCTCCTCGTTCATTCAGTTGCATTCAATTCAATTGGCATGGACAACTTCCAGCCCAGTGGTGAGATCTCACCTTGCAATCTTTTTGCCCTCCCTGACTTGTTCAAAGTCTTTGAGAGAGATAGAAGCCACAGATGGGAACTTCTGCTCAGCAGAACAGTGGTGGCTTAAAGTGGAGATCACACAAGATGCTGGCAGCATTATGCTATGGAAGCATGACACAGTGAACAGATGAACTTCACAGTTTTTCACAGCTTTTCCAGTACTACGTCTACTTGAGTGAAGCAAAACTTCCATATAATCAGCTATCCAGAGTCTATCCTTTGTCACACCATGAACAAAGCCCTGCTTCAATGGTGGTGAATCAGTCGTTCTGAATACAAAAGGCCTTTTTCATGTCCTCCTGCATAAGAATAGGTTTGTATGTCTTTAAATTGTTTATGAATCCTCTAGCTGCTTATTCAGTGCTGTAGGCAAGAAACAGCCAGAATATGAGAATAACTAGGGCCTGAACATTTGTGAATAACCTATCTAAGAAATTTGTTTGAAACTTCCTCCATTGATATGGTTGTCTGGCATTCAATAAAGGCATAAAAAATGCAACTTTACTAATGCATATTAAGTGAGACAATCACTTTGTCTTTTTCAGTTAAGAAAGCGAATAGATCTCCCTTGCATCAACAAATATTTGTGTGTGTGTGCATAAGAGTCCTATGAGTAACAATGCAATACAGGATATGGCTACAGTTCACACAATCTTTTAAATACTATTTTTGCACCTCTGTGTGATACTTTAATATAAAGTTCTGTACCCTGGAGGGTCTCAGTCACTGGGAAACAAATAAAAGCTACAAAATGAAAAGTTTCTAAACGTATGGGTGTTTTATAAGTCAGTGATGGGTTTTACACTTTCCTGCTATGTGCCAGACCAGCATGAGAGTCCACAAGGAAGTCAGCAAAACTGCAAATAGACGATGAATATGCCTCTGGCAAAGCAGTTAGGTCTGGGGTGGGTGACAAACTCAGTGTAATCACAATATTTGAAGGCAGAACACTTTTTCTTTTCCTTGGAAACACTTACAGCCTATACAGAAAAGACTCAAATCCTCTTTTATGGTTTTCACCAGTCAAATATCCATGAACCAGATTGTTTCCAAGAAAAACTTTTATTGGCTTTGTCTCCAATATGGGAGCACCTTCCTACACTGTGAATATTGCTAGTGATGGCATACATAATTGAAGCACAGGAGAAGCTTCCATTTAATCTGCAAGTAGACATTTAACCTCCAAGTGTCAAGTACGCTTCATTTCCATAGAGAGAAATGGGTGTATATTTCAGCATACTCAAAACAGCAACTTCTAGATATCACTGAGAGGACAACATTAAAGCCTGTCCTCTCTGCATTTGTGTTCACAGGTTTTAGTCTTCTATTGGTAGCCAATTTGTACTCTACAAGCATTCAGCAAGTCAGACCCTGATCACTTTGAATGGGCTGAGCTCATAAAATTTTTCCATGAGTTCCTCAGAGAAAGCTAAATGCATTTGCTGAGCTCATGAGGACTCCAGAGAGATCAGCAGGTGTAGACAGCAAGTTGAGATAAAATGCTACTTTGAGATATATTTTTAAAACACCCTTGCTTTTTTTTTGATAAATCAGAAGTGTGCACAGCCATTAAGCCTCAGTAAGTCTAAAACACAGAATTGTATCAAGACATATTCTCATTTCGAAAAACGTAAACTTGAATCACTATCCAGATCAAAATTATTCTTTGGACTAGCAAGAACATTCCAAGATTAAAGGAGGTAGGAAAACATCAGACTTGGAGGAAAACTGAACTTGTAATATTGTTTTTGATATTTAAAGGTTAGGGGTTTGGGGATCGCTGAACTTCAGATCCATCCAAAGCAAATACTTCACCCTTGTCTTGAAATCAGCACAGAGGTAGGATTTTTCATACTTTTAATAATTTTCATCAAGGGTGTAAATACACTGCTCATGGTCTCCCTCCATTCCTTATGAATAGAGTGGTTTAAAGGAATAATATGTCATAGATGAATAGGATTTTTAGAGCCTACTAGTATTACCTGTGGCTCAGGTTCTTTGAAGACTCAATTGACTGTTTAATTATTACTCATAAAACTTTCATAGATAAGTGTTTCCCAGTGTTTGAAGCTGACGCAGAACACTCACTTCTACTCATAAGTACCAATACACATTGAATTGAGACAACGCTAAATGGAATTTTGTTTCTCTGCTACTGCTCTGCTGCATGGTCCTCTTCTAGCCACTTCGGTCTTGTGTGTGCCACACCAATCTAGACCAGAAAGCTACTATAACAGCTGCAGCAATACTTTTGCTAGGTATTGTTTCAGATTCTCCAACTTGTGGTTGTGAAACCATAAAGCAAGTAAGTCTTGCAAAGATTTCTTAGTGTGCTTGATGCAATCATGACTATAGAATAACAGGTTGTTTGCAAATATTGTGACCATGATTGCACATGAATATAAAAAAAAATATTCAGCACTTATGTATATGTACAGCTATCAACCTATTTATGTAGCTATATACATGCAATTAGTGCCACTAAATTGGCGATTCAGCTAACTGTATATACATCAGAAATGAAAGCAAATAGCATACTACTCTGTGTAGTTCTCTTTCCCATTCAAAACAAGCCTCAAGATGAAGGCAATACTTAACTAATTAATGGTGTTTTGTCCTTGTTTCCAGTTTTAACCTGCAGCACTGTCTTCAGCAGTGTACCAAGACCAGAAAGACATTGACAGATGCATTGTGACGATCCCAGTGCAAATCATATTACAGTCATCCTAACGCTAATTTTGCCAAAGCAAAGATAATGCTTCTAAATAATAGCTAAGCAAAACCATTGTAACACATTACTAGCAGGTATGAAGGGCTCCTATGGCTCATTTATAACAATGCAAAGCTGCAGAGCTGTTATCTTTATCAGAACCGTTTTCTCTTGTTTGTGATTTGTGACACCAGCAAACAAAACAACCTTGGCACCAGCAGCAGTTCGGGATCCATGTGGGTGTTAATGACATTGTGAGTAGATAAATACAAGGGCAGGAATCCAAGTCCCACAACAGCCCTCTTGCAGTTAATGCCATCTCTGCAAATGGCATATTCTTGGAGTGAGTCCAGGAGCCATGGTCACAAGATGAACTTTCCCTGACTTTGCAATGCATTAACATCCAGCACACCCTGGCATCCGCAACCCTTGCTTATGAATCACTCAGAGGCCTCTACATATATTTTCCAAGTAAGTGTCAGCAAACATGTTCTGTACTAAAGAGTACAATTGTTTAACACTTTGTCAGGCGCTTACCATGGGTTGTATCAACACATGAGGATATGTATTTTATAATTCGGTTGGAATAGATTTTTGACCCATGTACCAATGAGCAGGTTGCAGACTGAGCAGTATTTGCTTTCCAAAAGGCAGTATGATATCACAAGGTCAGTTTACTGTCATTTTTTTTTCCTTAATCAAAAAAAGAGAAAAAAACTAACAAAAAAACTTAAGGGGCATTTAACATATTTTGACAAGGTGACCCACAATTTTCCATTAGTGCTGTGTTTGTCTAAGCCCCTCTTCATTGATATGCATGGACCATGTAGTCATTCACTGATGTATCACTTGGGGGTGGGAAATAAGGCAAGTGGGACTTCTCCAAGGTCTCTCACAGATAGACTGCATCTAGCTATTGATTAAACATTTGGATAGTTAATCAACACAACTAAGCCCTTTTAATCTGCCATATGCTGTATAAAAAAAATTTCATAAAAAAAGAAGGAGCCATGAGGAGACAATTTTTATTTTTTAAATTCAACATAAAAATATACCTCAGTAAAAAATACGGACATAGAAAATATTGTGAAATTAGACTTGATCCCTGATGCAAATACCAAACCACAATACAGCCTTGAGGTGTAAGGCGATGGCTGGGCTATGCTGACTCTGCCAAGTTTTACCTGGAGCAACGATGGACTATATGTTCACTGACGAAGGCCATATTTTCACTATTTTTTCATGCAATGGAGAGAAGCAATGCTAAATTCCCAGTTCTTGAGTTGCTGAAGATTTTATGCAGATTCTCAATTCTATCACATCTATGAGATAGGATAGTTTTGAGACTGCTGCAAGAGAGCACCTGTGATGCATAGAATTCATGAAATTGTATCAGAATTGCTTTGTTATTCACATTAGTTCTTGTCGGTATGCCAGCGAAAGAAGCACAAAAAAAAACAACGAACACCTGGAATGCAGCAGTAGTTATTTCACTGCTATCTCTACTGTACAACTTTCATCTGCACCATGCACTTCACTGGATGACCCCCAAAGTCACCAGAATCAGAGTCACTACTCAGCTTTAGTAATGTCTCAGAATTGCACTGGCTTCAAAGGGTCCGGAGGATTTACACCAGCTGGAGATGGGGAAAGAGGGGCTTTTAGTACCTGGGAGAGCCTGCAAAGCATTCTCCATATTTACTGGCTCTCTGCATGACAAGAATCAGCATAGGATAACATCAGCTGGTGAATAGCCTTGCTCAGAGGGAGAATCACAGGTCCCTGTGTGGTGTTTATAGCATCACATCTGTGAACCCAGTCACTGTATTAAGGATTTGATGCAACTGTAAATACCAGCTCCTATTCCTCATTAACCATTTCAAAACAGCTCATAAGTCTGCAAATACGCTCTGTTCAGATACAGATACAAATTCAGGGGTTCACTTCTTTGCACACATGAAGGCTGCCTTTAGTTTGAATACAGAGGATACAGCACCAGAGGCTCTGTAAACTGACGTAACTGAAAGGAGGGTTAATGGAGATGGGGAACAGAGCAAAATTCCAAACTAAATAAGTAAAGGTATGGCTACAAATCTATTTAAACTATTTTAACTGATAGACTGACTAAAAAGTCTCACACATAATATATTAAGCACTAATATATTAAGTCTCACACATAATATATTAAGTACTTTGCACTCTGCAAAGTGTCTTACAATGCAGTAGCTCAATTAGTGCACTAATAATTTGCATAGAAAGGTACTAGGGAAAGATGGAGTAAGAAAATAGCTGTTTCATTACTGTGGTTTGTCTACAGCAGTATTGTTTGGGGAGCGTAACTAAGTTGTATGCCATAGACAAATTAAACCCAAACAGTCTTGGGTTCTAATTTTCTCTCCTTAGGCTAGTGGTGGCCATGCATCTGTACAGCACATCTCTCTTCTATTATTCCCATAGTAGTGAAGTTCATTGAAAAACCATGACAAATTATTTACAGCACCCACAGACAAAATTGAAAGCAAGTTAGTAACTATGCTGTGTAAATTATAATTACAGTTGTAATTGGTTAAAATGAATGTGTAATAAAAGTCCGAAAGGATGGGTAAACAGAAAGTGAGTTTCAGTTTTGAATCAATAGCTGATGATGCATTCATTATTCTCTTTCTCTTTTTTCTTCTAATTATATGTAGCAAAGACTCATCTAATATTAATAAAATATAAATAATGCAATTTTTTTTAAGTTGGGATCTTAATTTTATGATTGGGTTAAGAGAAAATGTCTCACTAATATTTGTTTGCAATTTTAATGTTTGTTAACTCTAATTCCTTACTCAAAATTAAAGTTTAAGGCTTGACATTATTCATTGTCTCAGGAAAATATAACTGGAAAACAAGGAGAAAAAAAAAAACAAACACATTTTCATTCATGGGCTCTTGCTACTCATAAAGCAGTAACTCACCAGGAAACAGGTCCTAACCTTTTTCCCCTCATCCAAAGATCTACCCAATCTTTCTAAGAGCAATCAAATTTGGAATGTAACCACTCCCCAGTGGCTCCGTTTCACAGCTTAACTAATTAGTGGGGACAATAAGTTTTGGAGTAGAGATGGGCCATGCCACCAGCGACTGGAGGACAACAACCTTTCTTACTAGGTTTGACCCATGAGGACTTTCTAGAGGCTTTTCAGGGCTCTGGGCCTCCTCAGCAAAGTGACATGCCCCGGTGCACCTGGCTGGGTGCACCAATGGCTCAACAGAAATCTACCACAAAATAAAGCATTATTTTTAAACTTTAAGGCCCACTATTTCACAGCACCTATTGCTCATGTTGTGGAAACACCACATCAGAGGTCAAAATTAGAGTGTGCTGGAGGAAATACATCTGCACACAGAAAATACCATCTGACTATGTTCCCATGGAATTACAAACTTAGCACGTGTCAAGAAAGAGTAAGGAAATTAACAAAGGGAGAAGAGGCAACTGCCAGTTTTCTTTGAGGGAAAAAAGTAATATTTTTAGCACTATAAACATGGTCTCAGCCTAATGGCATGTGAGATAATATCATTTCTATAGCTGCTTTTTGGCAACTCGTTCCAAAGTTTTCCTTGTGAATAATTTGTGTGTGTGAATGTGCAGTCAACTAAACCCTGAGTGCGTGATTGCAAAATTGTCTGTATGGCAATGTATAAAAAATTAATCATTTAAATATCTTTTGTGAAAAATATCATCGTTGTTGAGCACTAGGAAGCTATTTGTATGACCATGTTTTAAATTGGTATGTAATTGGTTTCTATTTAATGCTCTTTGCCACTGTCTGTGAAGTAAAGGAGTTTTACATGGCTCCAGAAGTGGAAAGATTTACATAATAACCATTAAAGAAATATACAAAAGTCAGTTTAGAGATTGGTATTCAAACATTTGTCTTTTGGTTATTTTTTCCCTAAAATGAACTTTTATTAACTCAGCTGGTGATATTATTATCAGCTAGTGATATGAGAATGTTGTTCAGCCTTTGAATATCTTTCATTTTATCACTTTTAATGCATCTTTAATATTTAACATTCATCTTATTATAGACAGAGAGCGTGAGACGCATGCGTGGTTTCCACGCAGTTTTAAAGTTCAATGCACAGTCACAATTCTGAGGGGAGATTTCACACATTTATGAAAAACAAGGCATTTTTGCAGTAAAGTTACAAAGTGTGAAAGAATTCTTGTTTTATCTGCCTTACTTATCATGTTTATGAGTTATTTTGCCTGGAAGTAAATTGACAAGTTGTCAATGAACAATAGACACTGCTTCAGCTAGGCTTTTCACAGGTTCGGATGCCTTTGGGCAAAAGGGCTAAATCTGTAGTTTGCAATCTAGCATATGGAGTACTGAAGAAAGTGTCAATGGGGTGAGAGACATTTACTGAGAAATTCATATGGCTGCTGATCTCTAACCAATTCATTTGGTCTGAGGTTTATGAATTCATGTATAAGTGCTCTACCCTTGCAGTTAGATTTCAATTTACATATAATAACCCAATTCCATTTATTCTTGCTATACTGCTGATCTGTTCAAAATAAATACTTTTATTTTCACCACAAGCAATGGCACCTGCATATCTAATAATAAGGTTCTCTCTAGAACAGTCTTATACAGAGTTTCTCCATATTCCAGCTTTTTGTTACAAGAACTGCATTATAATCCTCTCATTAACACAAATCTCGATATCTTTATCCCTACCCTCATTATAAGCGCACCCTCTTGAGGTGTCAAGCATGTTGTACACTTTACAATAAGATTACTTTCAATTCACATACTGTAGTAAGGGAAACATCATTGTCATTTCCTTTACATGATGTTGTGTTTGTCAAGAGACCTTAATGCACAGGGGTGAAGAAACGTGATGTCAAAGAGATTATCCAGTTTCCACATAGTCTATAAAAAAATTTCCATGTGGTAAAACAACGAGGGGAGAGTTCAGAATTTCTCTCTTTTTGGGTTAAGGACCTTGTCTTTAATATCTGCCTTCTCTTTACCTTTCTGATTACTGTATTAAAGGGCAGAACCCATAAAATGCATTGTTTACCTGGACCGAGATAAATTCCCGTTATTTTAGACATTTTTTACCCATGCACTCAACAACGTATTTTTAAAATTAGCTGTAAGAAATGCTGAACTGTTTTCCTAGGAAGTATTTAAAAGTTCATGTAGTTTAGGAGCAGTATAGTTGGCAATTAGCATAAGAAATAATGCTATAAGTAGTGAAAGTGATGATAAACGACAAAAGGACTCTAAATTAGACTGGTTATCACACTTAATTAAGGGACAACTGTGGTACTTGCTTGATGTCAGTATCTTACATGTGACAAAAAAGGACAAGTAGCCTATTTTTGTTATTGTCATGGCCAAAGGAAGTACAACTCAAGCAAGGAAGGATATGAATTATAAATACATCACATCATGTAATGCACTAGTCAACCTGAGGAAAATAATGAATGCATTATATTTTAATGACTTACAAACTCTTCAATTATTAATGATCATAAAGACTATTGTGGCTACTGTATTGAAATATTATTTAGATTTTAATTATCTGTATGCAGCAATGAAGCATGTTTTCCAAGATCCACAATTTGCATGCCAGTTTTGACTTCTAGAGAAACAGAGAGATTATGATCAATTCTATTCTTAAATGGCTTATTTAAATTCAAGAAAGTTAAAAGAAAAATTATCACAAGAAAAATTCCAGAAAAGCTTTTGCTGGAGGTTGCCTATCCTGTGCCAGCTACAAAAACAATGTCTTTCCAAAGCTGTGGTAGTTGCAGAATACCAGGCTGCCTTTCAAGCAGTCTGTCTCTTCACTCTGCCTTTTCATTTTTGTGAAAATTGTACTGACCATAAAATGAAGCACCGTATTTCTTCCAAAAATTGTTGAATCACCCTCAGTAAAAGAGAAGCGAGGAAACACAAAACCTCATTTTCAAAATTTGGCTAGATTTAAAGTAGATGGATGTGTACAGTAGTTGCTGTGAATGCCGTTGTTGTTTCTGTGGGTTAAAAGCCATATTTTCCTCTTCAATTTTTTTTTGCTCTGCTGTGGCAGTGCCGAATACTCCTGCAAGCAAAACAAACAAGCAAACAAAAAAGAAAAGTAAAGAAATTTCCTGACTTTAAGAGAGGAAAAAAATTGTGAAAAGTCTGAGATGGTCAGTGTAATTACTTTTCATGCTACCCAAGCTCTGAGCTATGACTGTAGTCCTGCTTATTCACAAAGGGCTGAGAGAGAGAGCGAGCGAGGCTTAGAACCTGACAAGGACCAGCTAAAGGAGGGAAACCCTACTGAAGGCAGACCCTGCCATGGCAGACAGGCCATATCTCAAGAGCCAGAGGACCACAAGGGTTTTCCTGCCCCATCAACACAATTATCTCATGGGAAGACAGCCTCTCCCAGTACTGGAATAGTGTTGCTCCCCCAAGCAGCAATAAATTGAAGCTAGGTATCTGAGCAGCTGCTAGAAAGCTAGCATATCAAATTCTCCCCAGCTCATATTTCTTTCAAGAGCTCCCACTCTTCCCTCTATTCAGGATGCAACTTTGCAGCTGATGCAATTTGCAGCTTCGTGCAATTATGCAAAGTGAGATTGTTCATGATTTTGCAGCAACCTACTAGCTGCAGAAATTTCGAAAATGCTTCTTATGTGCTACCTATTAATAACCAAATTTATCTTATGTGTTATCTATTAATAACCAGTATTAATAACCAAATTGATTCAACATTAATTCATTCCTGCTTGGGACTTCATACCTTAGTTTCCTGTAGAATCTCAGTAGTAGTGACCAAACATTAATTGCGTAGGTGGAAATATTTTTGGAAAAGTACTCAGTTGGCCAGGCTTATGCAGCCACGACTGAAAAAGTCCAGGGGTAAGACTGAGTTGTACATGTCTGTTCTGAGTCCACTGAGCCCAGCAGGACCCAGAAGCCCCCAGCAGCCAACCAGGCAAGGAGGGGGTGGTTCCAGGAGCAGCCCAGGGTGATTTAAACAGCTCCAGGGAGCACAAGCAACTTGGAGCACAGTGAACCCACATCAATGCCTCCTCTTTCAAGAGGAGGAGAAGGGTAGTTGTAATAGGAGACTCTCATCTGAGGGGAACGGAGGGCCTGCTCTGCTGACCGGACTCAACCCACAGGAAAGTCTGCGGTCTCCAAGGAGTGCGGATAAGGGACATTACTGGAAAACACTCCAGGACAGTAAGGCCCTCTGATTGCTATCTGTTATTTGTTGTTCAAACTGGCATCAACAAAATAAGAAATAGAAGTCAAAGGGTGATCAGAAGAGATATCAGGCCTCTGGGATGATGGGTAGAGGGATCAGGAGCACAAGTAGTGATTTCATCAATTCTTTCAGAAAAAAACAAGTAATAGTGAAAGGAATAGGCAGATCCATCAGGTCCATGCATGGCTCCAAGGCTGGTGTCAGCAGAAAAATTTGGGATTTGTTGACCATGGGAGTATCTACTCCACGTGTGTACTGACATGTGACAGGAAGCAACTATCTCAGAGGGGAAAAAGAGCTCTAGCACAGGAGGTAGCAGGGCTCACTGACAGAGCTTTAAACTAGCTAGGAAGGGGGAGAAGAACGAAACCACACTCACCAATGAAGAGCAATGGGATACTCTGCCAAAACTCGAGGAAAGGAGCACTAATAGGATCCCTCAATCTGCTTCAGGAGGTGTTGACTACAATGTACCACACCTGAAATGTTTCTGCACTAATGAACACAGCATGAGGAACACGAAAGAGGAGCTCATGGCTTTTGCTGTATCCCAGAGATTTGACATCACTGGCATAAGTGGAACCTGGCTCAATAAGTCCTGTGACTGGAGTGCCCTGTGGACAGTTCCAGGCTCTTCAGAAGGAATAGGCAGGGCAGAAGAGGCTGGGGAGTCACACTGTATGTAATAGAAGTGTTAGAATGTATGGAGCTCACAGCTGGCAATGGCACAGTCAAGAGCCTCTGGATAAGAATCAAAGGGCGAACAAGTAACAATGATGTCATCATGGCGGTCTACTACAGACCTCCTGGCCAGGACGACAACACCAACGAACTGTTCTTTGAGGAATTAAGGGACACTTCTGGGTCAACCGCCCTTGTCCTTATGGGGGACTT